>OZ014567.1:11060054-11660054 GCA_963966155.1 Clivina fossor
ATTATTTTTGCTAAATTGTACGATTACATTAAAAAAATTATCATTTATTTCTAGGCTGTTAATTTTGCTTGACGTTAGCTAATAAATAGATTTTTCTCATTTTCTTTTGAAATATTTGTAAAAAATCAGTCTTTTCCAAATCTGATTTGATAATTATTTAATAATTAAATTTTTATTCTATTTAAAATTATAAGGAATAAAACAATAATTATATTATTTTATGAAACTTATATAACATTTAAAAAAGCTATTTCTTATAAGATTTATTTACCTTTTTATAAATAAACTAGATATATTTAAGAACGAATAACATTTTATTACTAATAAATTATTATAACTATTTTTTCACAATAAAAAAAATAATTTATTAACTCTTTTAAATTCGAGAAAACTAATTTTAAATATCACTTAATTAATAAACCCTTACAATGGAACTTAGAATAATCGCACTTATAATTTTATTTTAGATTTCTGCAAAATTTTATTACACAATTACGAAAGCAAACCTTTTATCCAATATACTGAGTACAGTTTGGGATCAATTCTGGTCTACCGATGCATTAGATCTTAAATCAAAGCAACATATACAGTTATTTTATAAAATAGCTAATGTAGGAGGAAAAATATTCCAAATGTTTATAACAATATGCGCATGCCTTATTGTCGTCCGAGCTGGTATGAAAGCAAATAATGCATTGGTATTAGAAATTTGGATACCATATGAGAAATATTTAAGATTATCACCATATTATGAAATTATTTTTGTTTCGGAAGGCATATTATATGTATTGTATGTTTATTGTTTAGTTAGTCCAATTGATCGATTATTCGTTGTTTTAACAATTTGTATTTGTGTACAATTTAAAATGATTTGTATAAACTTGTTAAAAATTGGACCACAATACAGTGTTGAAGAAAATAATGAAATTATTAGAAAAAATGCAGAACATCATGGTAAGATATTAAGGTAAATTTTAGAAAATAAATATGTTTATTCTTACACTGTAGAAAAAAATAGCGAAATTACGGAAAAATAATGGTAAAATTTTACTATAAAAAAATCTGTAATTTTATTTTACTATAAATATTCTGTATTTCTACCTCAAAGCTATAATTTTGTACATAATTCATAATAATCACATAAAAATATGATTATAATCCTGTATTGCGAACAATTTTGTTATTTATATTTATTTATTATGAACATTATTTCTTTTTTAAACACTACATACGTAGGTACAATAATTATTGTTATATTTAAAAATATTTCAAGTTCATTTAGCAAATAGTAATTTTGTAGAATAAAGATTTATTTAATTGAAACATATGAAAAATATTATACAAAAATAATAAAATATATAAAATCGGTAATTTTATTTTACCACAAATTAATATTCTATATTTCTACCTCAAAATTCTGTAATTTTTACATACTTCATAATAATCAAATAAAGTACTTAAGTAAAAAAATGATCTAATAAGTATGTAAAATTGAATACTTTTCGCAAATTGCATCACATATATTTAATATAGAATTATATATTGTTGGTATAACTTCTTAAATTATGTAAAATTATAGCTTGCATATTAATATCTGTAATAATTCATCAAAATAATGAGACTTAGTACATATTTCGTGTAATAATACTAATAAAATATTTTAAGTGTTATTCATTCATTTCAAAATACATCCTTTATGTAAATTTAGAAATGTATGTAATTATACCAACAATAATATTAACAGAGCTAAATAAATTTTACCTATTTATGGAAAATTCCTAACAACAAATTTACTGAAGTTCTGCAAATTTACTAAAACAAACTTTACTAAAAACTGTAATATTACATACATATTTTGTTCGTTTCCATTCCGTTGGTAATATCATATTACATAGTGTTCGTAATAGTTCTGATATTATGTATTTTTAAACAATTATGTTAAAATTAACAGCAGTTGAGTAATTATACCTAGAAATACTGGGCATTACAGTATCTCATCGTTTGTAGATAAAATTACGTATTTTTTTTTATAGTGTATGTATGTTTATTCTTATAGTAAATAATGTAAATAGTATATCACTTTACAATTTTAGATTCACAAAAGATTTTGAAGATATTTATTCTAAATTATTTTTTCCTACACTTTGTACATCTTTTGTTATGCTTTCGTTATCAATGTACGGATTTATGATGGAAGATGAATTGTAAGTTTTATATATATATATATATATATATATATATATATATATATATATATATATATATATATATTTAAATAAAGTATATTACTCAACAGAATTCTGTGTAATTTTAGGGAGAAACGAATTGCTTATGCAATCAGTATTTGCATAGTTTTGTTACAAATATTTCTCTACTATATTGCTGGACAATTTATTCAGGATGAGGTAAAAAATCAGTTATATTGTGCTTAAGGGGAATAATCGAAGTAGACGGCCCAAAAAACTAGTCGAACTTTAGGCTTGGATTGAAGAGTAAAACTACTGAGTCGATTTGAATGTAATTTTGTTTATTAAAAAGGTTCATGTACATTTCGACAAGTGCGCAAACAATTTAAATAATTTTTAATAATAATTATCTTTATTTTGAAAAACGTTGTTTCTCCAAAACAGATTTTCGGTAATCAGCCCCTCTCTCCGTCAGTTTTAATCTGAAATAATTTTTGAACTCACGAGTCTAGTCTAGGATAAATATACTTTTTTTGTCGATCCAGATCTTCGATATAGCTTTTTTTGTAAAAAATTACGGCCACTTAAACAAAAAGGTTAAATTTTGACCCTTTTTTTACCTTCAACAACAAAAAAAAGTTATTTTAAAATTTAAAAATGGAAAAATGGATTGTCACAAAGAGGATAACATATTAAGTAAAATGCAAATAAAATTTCAAGTAAATCGATTTACAAATTAGTGAGATATGGTGTCCATGTTTTTATTTTTAAATAATGATATTTATTATTAAAAATTATTTAAATTGTTTGCGCACTGGATGAAGTGTAGCCAAAACCTTTGTAATAAATAAAATTGTATTTAAATCGGCTAAGCAGTTTTTCAATCCAAGCCTAAAGTTTGACTATCTTTTTGGCTGTCTACTAGGATGATTCTTCTTTAAATGTTATATAAGTTTAAAATATAATATTATTCTTATTATTTAATCGAAACATCGTTTTTAGTATTTTCTAAAATAAATATTAAATTTTATGAGAACCCTCAATTTTCTGAAATAAAAAATAAATTAAAAATTCTACAGTGAGAAACGAGTTAAAGCTGGTTGTAAGGTTTTGCGTACTTTTACTAAAATTGTAAATGTTTCCAAAGCAGCTCGTCCCGTTTGAGTTTTGCTGCCGTTTTATTTTTGTTCTTGTTCAAATTTTGATTTAATTTACATAATGATTGTATTTGCAGGGGTTAAAAATATATAATGCCGCTTATAATTGCAAGTGGTATGATATGAATAATCAGCAAGTGCAAAAAAGTCTAATTCAAATAATAATACAAGCACAAAGCAAACTTGAACTTACCGTTGGTGGTATATTTGGTCTCAGCATATACAATTTTGCAGGTGTAAGATATTTTTTTGTTTATTAATTACTATTAAGGTGAATTTAGTGATTGAAAATTTTACCTTAAATACTTATACATACATACATAAATTCTATTCACTATCCCCAAATTAGTTTCCTTCAAACATTCCTATCTAGATAAGCAACTTTAGCTTCAATACTGATTTTTTCAACTTTTTTCAGGTTATTCGAGCTTCTTTTTCCTTCATGATGTTTCTAATTAATTCTAGATCTATTGATACAGATTAAATGTAATAGAGCATTTGCACGAGGTATTAGATATTGCCAATTGCAAAAGTTTTTAGACAAGCAAAATTGATAACACAATAACAAATGATTGTTTTTTGTTTTTTAATGTAAACATACAATTTAGCAAAAATGATTATTTTTTGCTCAAATATAGCAAAAATAACAACAAATGTCACAATATTATTGTATATAAAATTAGTACTTATTATTTGTAAATATAACAAAATATCATTGATAAAAAAATTGGCTGCATTGAATTTTAATTTGTAATTTAAATACTATCTGATAAAAAATTATATGCAAATATATTACGAAAATATATTAAGTGCAGATTAAGTGTTATTAGGTTTGTCACCAACATAATAACGCACAATGGAATTTACGATAATTGGATTATAACAAATTAGTATTAAATAAATAAGATTTACGTCTTATACATAATTACATAATAATTTTATTGCAAAAAGTCATTAAAGTATAATAATTTTTATTTTATTTTATTATAATATATTATTCAATGTGATAATATTTGTTAACGCAACTGAATTAATTAATAAATTATTTATGCATCTTATGTTTTCTTTTTAAATCCTGTTTTGATGTATGTGTTAATATTATTAAAATTTTGTAAGATATTCTCATTTCTAGAGGTTGAAAAACACGGTTTCGAGAAAAATGCGTTTAAAGTTTGACGTTAGTTTTTTACTACCTGATCCGTACGTTTTAGCAACTCTGTCCCAATTCTGTATTGGTTGCTGTAACTCCGACAAAAGTTCAATTTTTTAAGGGCTGTAAATTTATTAAAGATTTCAAACCATACTCAACTACTAAATTATAGGGCGTTACTCCATATTTATTTTCTATATTTATGTCAGCATTATGTTCCAGTAAAGAATCAACGATTGCCTTAATTGTATTTTCAAAAAAATTTACTACATCTTCTTTTTGAATAGTGGTAATTTGTACCAAAGCTATATGAAGAGGAGTTTGACCATTGAAATCTTGCTCATTAACATTCATTTTATATTTTATAATTAAAAAATCTATCATATCTATACATCTTTCTTTAGTTGCATAATATAATATAGTCCATCCTTTATCGTCCTTTAAATGGATATAACCTTTAGGAGCGTATGCAACTATTATATCAATTGTTTTTTGCATATCTTCAACCAAATTAAAGTTTAAAATCCTGTGTAATATAGTATCACGATATTTTTTATCATTCTCCCGAATATCTAATCCGTATTTTTTTAACAAATACTCTAATAGATCTGTTTGATAATATTTCGCAGCTAAATCTAATACTGATTCATTATTTCCATTTTTAATATTGAAATTTGCACGTTTCTTTGCTAAAATATCTATACAGTTTTTTGCCTTATCTGTTGATTTATCTGCCATTACTATATAATGCAATGCTGTATTACCTTTCCAGTCTTGTAAATGTACATCAATCTTACACTTATCAATAAGATATTTAATTAGGGGATAACAAATATTACTGGCAGCCCAATGAAGCAAATTACTACCTCCTGAATTAATAGTAACATCAGCTCCATAACTTACTAACAGAGATATGCATTTTATTACGTCTGTTACATTTTTTTCGTTAACTCTGCCCCAAGTCATGTAATAACTTGGTGTTCCCGAACAATTCACATTATCAATAACAGCAATTTTATTGGGATCTGCTTTTTCCTTAAGGAATATTTTAATTGTTTCCGGATAATAACACCTTGCAGATTTATGGAGCAAATAACTGTTATCTATAAATGATTTTCTGTCCATTTTTGGTATTGATCGTAAAAACTGTTTTAGATTTCTAGTATATTTTAAAACGGAAATTTCATTGCAGTAAGGAAATATATGTTTGGATTTGATAAATAAAGCTTGTTGAAAAAAATGATAATCATTGTTCCTTTTCTGGTCATATCGAAAGAATCGCTGGACTAGTGGATGTATTTGGATTTTTCTCGAAGCAGTTGTTAATGTTATTAAAGCATTTTGTTCAAGAATATCTAATATATTATTTAACATATCAGATTTTGAACTAAAGTTCACGCGAATATTTAACATTTCTTCCAATGTGTAATCCGGTTTTGAGATACAATTAAATTCCAGTAATGAATCATATGAAATCGAATCTGGATCGAGGAAGGAACACACATTCATAACCTGCAAAGCTAAATTTGCAATATTTGTATTGTCCTTCTGTATTCTGCTTGTGGTAATTTTCAAGGACGAATATATAGACCTTTCGTAATTATTATGCGAAAGTTTCTTATTGAGAAATTCATCTTCTTGTTCCAGTAATTTAACATACTCATCAATTGAAAAGTCTGTGACAAAATTTCTGGATAATCTTTTGTTGATATAAGCTGCTGAAATTTGTAATGCCAAAGGATATCCATCAAAAACTATTGCCAGATTTTTCCATTGTGTTTTTACCTTTATATGATCAAATTTATCGCCTAACACTGCTTGAAACACTTCGATTGATTCATCTATAGATAGTTTATCAATATTAATTGAAACAATATCACCGCTCCAATCTCTAACTTGCGTTGTTATCAAAACATGAATGTTAATATTTGCGTGAGATATCTTAGTTGGTAGATATCCAAGAATGATCTGTTCATTCAGGGCGTTATCTATAATAAACAGAGCTTGTGATTTTTTAAAATGTAAATATACATTTCTAGCTAGGTTTTTATTTTGTTCGGAATTTAAACCTAAATCTTTAGCAATTTCTTTGAAATCTTCATGAAGATTGTCACATGTTTCGCCCTTAGTCCAAAGAATGTTCTTATATTTGGTTTTATTTTTCGTGGCGTAATATCGCGCCAATTCCGTTTTACCTATGCCAGCTGGTCCACAAATTGCGATAATTTTCATTCCATCTGTTTTAAAAACATTATCTATTTCGATTATTTTATCACAACGACCACGAAATGACGACACAAAGTCGAACATTCCGTAAATAATATCGTCAGATTTTTTTGGCGCATTTTGTAATTGATGAATAGTTAATGAGTCAATTTGACAAGTGTGAAAATTAACCAAGTTTTTTACTGTGTTGGGCATTATCTAAAATTATACAAAAATTAGTAAATAACACAGTAAAAAATCGGTTTTATGTTATAGTTCTGGATTAATATTTATTAATAATTGACGTAATAACGTACTCAACGTACGTTTTCATCAGGATAAATGATACAAATAACATTTATAGTAAATAAAATTTTATTTCAACAGTTACTAGTCACACTAATTGTTGTTATCTTTTAAAATTTATAAATTTTATAATCTAATTATTTGTATTTGTTACCTAGTAACTTGTATCTATGTTCTGTTTATTTACTGTAAATGTCATTTGTATCATTTTTCCTGATGACGACGTACATTGAAAGTACGTCGATTATTAATAAATATTAATACAGAATTATAACTAAAATTCCGTTTTATTTTAATAGTAAATAAATTTCAGAAAAAAAATACTCCTATAATAAATTATTTACGAGTTTGGACATTGATGTATCAACGACTGCACTGCAAGATGCCGAATCTGAGCCTGAATTATTTGAATCTAAAAAAAGAAAGAATATGTTGAATAATAGTATTTATATATCAAAGTTGAATAAACATGTCGAGCTGTATTATTTTTCGAGATGCAAAGCATTGAGGAGAATAAGAATGCAAGACTTTTGAGAATTGACACGGCCACAAAATAAAACACCCGAATTGAATAAATATATTTTACTTATTTTTAATATAGCTGCTAGATAAATACAACCGTTCATTCTAGTTGTACTATATACAGGGTGGTCCAAAATTATGTACCGTAATTGCTAGAGCTGATAGTAGTTTTGGAAAAAAGTGTATATAAAAAAGTACCCTTATTTTTAAACGTACTATCAGCTCTAGGAATTACGGTACATAATTCTGGACCACTCTGTACATTCCTATCCTCATTCGAATACCAATAATTCGATTACGCACATCATAAAAATTTACTAACATAACCCAATTAATTACCTTTCGTATTACAACTCTGATGTTGATTTTTATTATTTGACGTCATTTTATATTTATTAATTTTCACTAGAATATATTTATTATAATATTTATTGTAAGAGTAATATTTTCTTTTTCACACTTTATTACTTTAGAAATAACTGAATATACATGCACAAAAAAAACCGACATACATATTGATAAGATAATAAAAGATAAAAAAAATTTAAACATACATTACAGAATGTAAATAAAGTGATGAACTGTTTTTAGTAGATTGTTAGAACATAAGAGAACAATACGTCTAAAGCATCCAGATAAATCTGCCTTGGAAAACTTTCATGATGTAAAATTTGACGATACTAAAATAACTGCAACAATAATAATAACTGTAGATTGATAATAGAAGCAATAAAAATTTACAAAAATAACATCAGTCAATGTGAAGGCCCTTTAATTAGCTTCCTTTAATTAATAATTTATAACAGAGTAAAAAAATTTTCAGAACTCATTAGGTTAAAGTTTTGTGTTAATATTTATTTATAATAGACGTTTCGTCGAACTCAACGTCCGTCTTTATCAGGATAAATAATACAAATGATATTACAGTAAATAACAGAACATAGAAACAAGTTACTAGGTAATAAATAAATTTGATAAATATACTATTACTGAACATTACTATATGATGTAAAATTCGAAGATACTGTAATAATTGCAAAATCAATCAATTGATAAGAGAAGCAATAGAAATTTATAACAGATAACATCAATCATTAGTAACTGATTTAAATAAAATTTGACATTCTTTAATTAAAAATCTATAAAATTTTATGATCTAGTTACTTGTATTTTGTTACCTAGTAACTTGTTTCTATGTTCTGTTTATTTACTGTAAATATCATTTGTATCAGTTTTCCTGATGAAAACAGCCGTTTAATTCGTCAAAACATCGATTATAAATAAATATTAATACAGAACTTTAACCTAAAGCAGTTTTATTTTAATATAATTAGTTCTGAAAAATTTTTTTTACTATGTTAACAATTTTTCGGATTTTGCATTTTGACTTATACCAGAAATGATATTAGTGTTTCCCGTTGGTGAATTTCTAACAAGTGCTAAATAGAAAATTAATATTTTAATTTATAGTTACGGGAACTTACAAGATGTTTGCGTGAAAACTATTAAAATTGCAAAATATGAAACTACTTGCATACGATGTAAGAAAGGAACATGTGCTATAAATGTAAATATTTATAAGTAAAGTAATAGATTATTTTGTTTTGTTTTTTTTAATATGTATATTGTTTATTATTATACAGATTATTCATATTTTTTTTTCAAATAAAACATTTTTCGGGAATAAGAAAAAATTGCATATTTATAGAAAGCTGGTTGCTGGCATACATTTCTACCGCACTGAGATGTAAGTTGCATAATTTCATAATATCTACAATTAATATAATAAATGTCTATGAAGATATCAGTTTCAAGATCTGTAATAAAATTTGCTATTTTGTACTCTCCCTGTAATTTATAATAATAATAATGATAATAATAGTTTATTAAATAGCTTACGCTAGTAAATACAATACAATACAATACAAAGAAATATTACACTTAAAGATATTAATCAACATATTAACACAATTAAAATTTGCTTTTACCTTTTCATGGTAATATTTTTTAATTTCCAATTTAAATGTTTTTAAATTGTTAGTTGCTTTAATGTATATGGGCAAGTTGTTCTAATGTATTAACCCTTTATGAAATAAATTAAATAAATATAAAAATTATTAGCACCTTTGATGTTATAATTATGTATGCTACTATCTGTAAATTGTCAATCAAATATTTTGGATGTAATGCTTACAATTATTTGCAAAATCTATAATTAAACTAGTATAATGCCCATGTTTCGTTACGATATTCACTACATAGTAAAAAAAATCGGTGTAAATTATATTATAATCATAGTAATTTTACTAAGTTTTTTGTTGTAATAATAATATAATGATAATAAAATAATAATTAAAAAATTATCGACTTTATGATTTGTATATTTAATGATTGCTCTACCATTTTTTATGTATTTGTTTCCGAATTTCATAAAATAATAAGTTATTTGATTTTATTGTATTTATTCTTACTGTACTGATGTTTGAGTTACTTAATAAATTTTAGGTCCTGAAGAAGGTAGAACGTACCACCGAAAGCTTGACACAGAATCTTATTATTATTATTATTATTATTATTATTATTATAAACATTTTATTTACAAACAAATATAAGATTGATAAAAATCTAATAAAATGATAATTTTTGAAAATATTTTTGTTTGATGAAATCCTATTGTTATTGTTATGTATTGGATTTGTTATTATACGTTATAGTTAAAAATATATTACTAGAAACACGTGTATTTTATTTTCACAAATATCAATTAGATTTAAAATGTGTAACACAAGTAGTATTGCAATTAGTATTAAATTCGATAAAGCATTCTTTAATCTTTATGAGCACGTGATAATATTCAATTGTTTCAAATTTGTTCGATTCAATTTGTTTTGATTTTGATTGATTTTTTTTTGATTTTTTCAATTTCAATTTGATTCGTTCAATTTGTTTCGAATTACTAGTAATATAAAATAAAGTAAAATTTTTAGAACTCATTATATTAAAATAAAACTGCTTTAGGTTTAAGTTCTGTATTAAAATTTACTTATAATCAATGTTTCGACGAAACTCAACGCTCGTCTACGTCAGGAAATTTAAATAAAAACTTTAATATACCACGGACTAAAAAAGTATAAAATAATTACTCCCTGTCCCCCATACAGATTTATTACCTCATTGAGTAAAACGTGGAGCAACGACAGCTACTCCCTACAGTCCTTACTATTATCTATTGCATGCGTCCCACGTTTTTCTTTATGGGGGACTAGGAGAAATTATTTTATACTTTTTAATCCGTATTAAAAATGTAGTATATTATTTTTTTTTTATTTAAATAATTATTTATTGTATGTCATTCGTACCTATATTGTTTCCTGACAATGATGCACGTAAAGATTTTTAATTAAAATTAATACAGAAATTAATTCTAAATTAATTCAATGGTAGATTATTTTGTCGTGCTATATTTGTCGTTCAATATACTAATTCTGTTTTAAATTTTTTTATTACGGTAGTTTTTCGAAATACCAGTTTTGTCGTGCAATTATATATATATATATATATATATATATATATATATATATATATATATATATATATATATATATATATATATATATATATATATATATATTACCTTTATATTGACATAAAAGTTAAAAAAAATGGAAAAAAGTTAGACAATGTTTAAGATATTATGTTCTTAAATTCAAAGTTATAAATAGTAGAGCTACATGTATTAAATAAAAACAATTGTCAATTGTTTTGTTGTTTACATGATTGAAATTGATAATAAATTGATGATAAGAAGTTCTTTACAAAATAAAAACATAATAAATACATTATTCATATTTTTATAGATTTTTTAACATGTACGCTATAAAAAAGGTAAAAATTTAAAAGAGTGGTATTTTTTGCACGACAAATTATTAATATACACGACCAAATTGATATAATTCACGACAGGAAAATATAACGCATTACAAGTGCATAACAAAATATTTGTTCTAACTGCAAAAAGAAAATCAAAAAGTTACCTTATAACCCAACTTATCTAGCAATGAGAATAACCAAAATCTTCAAATGTATTGAACCTCCTCTGAATAAATAAAAAATTAACTCATTATATTAAAATATGATAAAGTTATGATAAAGTTCTGTTTAAATTTTAATTAAAAATTGACGTTACGACGTACTTTGAACTATTATTAGAGATTTTTACAAATGGTGTCTCTTTACCATTATATAAAGTACAAAACTAAAATATTATTCTCATTTTTAAAGTTTTTTTTTTTGTAACTAATATATAATCAATTTCTATAAATATTAAATGAAATATTGAAGAATACATAAAACATTTTTCAACTTATGAGAATTAAAAAAAAAAAACTTTTGAGTCTGCCTTTTAATTAAGGAAAAAGAAGAACTTGTCAGAGCTATTAATGTATAAATTATTATATTTTGTAATAAAATTCAAATACACTACCTTATAATTAATCTATCATTATTAAATGTTAATTAAGCATTCTTTTATATAAAAGTTATTGGATTCAATTTAAAATTAGTTTGAAGTTGTACATTTAGGTCGAAAGTATAGTTATATTTGAAACAAAAAACATTAAAGTCCTGACTTTCTAGAGTATTTGAAAAAAATACGTTAAAATAAAGTCCTGATTTAAGTTTTAGAATATTCTAATAAAACTATTATTTTTGTGAACTACACGCTTTGCACAGAAGATAAGCGACACGGCTGACGTCTTAGTAAATAGAGTCATTTAGAACGGTAAAAATGAATTTTTATTAAATAAGCGAATTGGGCTAGTATTGTATAAGTGGATATTTTACGTCAAAATAATTTAATAAATTACGTCAATACTTAAATATTTTGTTTTATAACTCATTAGCTAAAAATAAATAACTGATTATTATACACGCATGAAATCATATCGCGTACGTAACCTAGAATTTATTGAATATTTGTACAATTTTGCAAAAACATTACTCAATTATTTAAAATTGATTTAATAACATATATATATATATATATATATATATATATATATATATATAATTAAAATTTTAATGGAATGGTAGTCAAAACATCAGATGTTCAAATCAAACTCTCTTTCAAGATTCTGCGTCAAGCTTTCGGTGGAATTTTGTATCTTCTTCAAGACCTTTAATTGAAAAAAATCAATAGTATAGTATTTTTGATTACAATTTCCAATGTTTATTTCATCATAGTTATATGCTCTTAAGTAGAATTTGTAAAACAGAAATATGACGAATGTCATAGCAATCATAAAATAAATAAATGATAAAAATCTTGATATATTTTGAAATAATAATAATAATAATTTTATTTGTCCAAAAGATCTTACAAACAAGACATAGGATAAGTCAATACAAAGCAATACAAGTAAATTAAGACAATAAATATTCATCTAGACTGTAATAAGATTTCAAAACGAAGTAATTTTTAACATCTTTTTTAAATTTTTTCAAATTAGTAATGTGTTTTAGCTTATTTGGTAATTTATTATATATGAGTCGTATAGATGCAAAACTCACTATTTGCAAATTTTAAGTTCTGAGATATTTGCAAAAAACTGTTATAGCGTAGTGTAATTGTATTTTGATGATAAAATCTTGTTACTAGATGGCAATACTTATTTAAAATCGTGAATCATTGGTTTTATACATCATTAATTCATACAAAGTAACTGTTTGCTTTCCACCAATATGAAATTTTTATTGCTGGAAAGCAAACAGTTACTTTTGCATCTAAACTATGAACGCAAGTAGTGAGTTTTGCATCCAACACTAAACTTTAAAGAGTGTTTCTCATATTAAATACTGAGTTTTTTTTCTAACTAACCTAACTATCGTATTCCTTGTAAAATTTTACGTCCAAATCGCGCAAAATCTCATTTTTCACTTTTTGTCGAATAGTGAGTTTTGCATCATATATAACATATCAGTAGGGTTACATTGACATTTGCTGGTACGGTATTTTGAAATAATTAACATATCATTGTTTCTTGTGCTGTAGTTATGTACATCTGAGTGTTTATTAAATTTTGAAATATTCATTTTTACATAAAAACACATGGAAATGTAAGTATCTCTAACTTTTTAAACAAAGATTTGCACGGTGCTGTAAAATATGATCCGGTCATATTTCTAATGGCTCTTTTTTGAACGAGAAATCCTCTTTCCGCGTTTGAACTCATGCTCCAGCATAAAATTGCGTATGACATTATAGCACTGGTGGTGAGATTTACTTTTTTTTGGCCTATTGTAACATTTATCATGGGGCACACTGTATGTATGAACATAAACTTTTTTTAACGTATCTATAAATGGATACATTGAAAGTACTTATTATATATCTTCGGAATGATTAAGTTTGTTATTCCGTTTGTTGACCGCGATTCTTCTATGTATGCATTTACAATGACTGACTACTTACGCATTCATAATCAATTGAATACTGCGCATGCTCTATGACCATCACTGTTTAACATAAGACACTGAACCAACACTTAAAATTATCAGTACATAACTATATTTGCATCGCATTTTTTTTTTTCAATTTCGTAAGTTGTACTGGTTTTATTTTTTATGCAACATTAATATTTTTGTTGATGATCAAATTTGGTAAGTTTATATTTTATATCAACTATAATTAGCAATAGTAGTCTAATCGGACAAAGCTGGAGATTGAAAGGTTGCAGGTTCAAATGCCGTCAGGTGACTTAGCCCCGTATTCCTATCTCTTTTGTTTATTATTTGCTTTAAAATAAATTTTTACTTCTACCTCTTATCAAATATGAATATTTGATATATTTTTTTTATATCTAATATTATAAAATTCAAATAAACTAATTAAAATTGTTTAATAAGTAATTTTAAGTAAATGCCGAAAGTAATTTTGATAAAAATCACTTTTATAATTGTGGTGAGAATACGGGTCATAGTTAACCCACTTCGACTGCAAAGGAAAAGTGGTATAGTTCCTGGTACGGTGTCCGTAACACTTTCAAAATTAAAAAAAATACATAAAAATCTTTCATATAGTCTCTAGATCAGACGAATTCAAACTTAGTTTATGAATGTATGAATGTACGTCATTCGCTGGTTTGTTCAAATTTTGTGAGCGCAACTCCTCCTAGACCGTTCATCCGATTTGCACCAAATTTTCAGAATAGATTCAGTTAGTGCCCAAGATCGTTATGTGATTTTCATTTTCACCAGTGATTCCAACTTTCCTAGAGAAAAATTATTAAAATTTTACAAAAATACATTATGGCTACATTATTTATCCGATTTTAATCACATTTTCACAAAAAAATTCTTCTTTTTAATTCTATAAATAAATTTTATTTCTAGTAACTTATTTCTATGATCTGTTATTTATTGTAATGTCATTTGAATCAGTTTATCCTGTTGAAGACGAGCGTAGAGTTTCGTCGAAACGTTGATTATGAATAAATTTTAATACAGAACTTGAATCTAAAGCAGTTTTATTTTATAAAATACGTACCTATATTTTATGTAAGTAATTACTTACTTTTTCGGTAAAAAAATGTACATAATATATAATATGTTAGTCATTATTTAAATTACAATATTATATTATTTTTATAAAAAAAATTATGTAAACCATCGGTTTTTTTTACAGTGTAGTTTCATATTTTGCAATTTTAATAGTTTACACGTGAACACCTTGTGAGTTCCTGTTACTATAAATATCACAGGTGATAAGAAACTAGACATATTTTTATAGATAAGCACGAATTAAACTTGCATTTAACACGAATTAACTGTTTTTAATGTGATGTCCATCTGCTGAACTTTGGACACGTCTAGTGTAAATTCGGCTGAACAGATTTTTATAAAATTTCATATTTAAGCTTCGTAGATGCTATATTATATCTCAATTTGATCAACTTTTGATAAAGATCTGCCAACCGGAAGAGGAAATTTACTAGTAAAATATTGAATAAATAAGTTTATTAGTATAATATTGAATAAATTATTTTTACTAGTTAAATATTGAATAAATTAGTTTAGTTTACTGATGTCACTTTTATGTGTTTTACGGATATTTCGGAACAGTTCGAAATGAATATTTTAAAACAATTTACTAAACAAGTTATAACTAACAACTTTTATTTCCAACATTTTTCGATACGGCTTAAACGTTGCATTATTTTTTACGGTCTTAAAGAGGAGGATTCAATTTTTTTTTAATTTATTTAAATTTTAAAAAAAATCATAACTTCGCAACAAAACATTGCAAGTCCTTAAACTTAAGCTGAATTTACGTAGAAATGTTTGAATTTTTACGCCCGCTTATTATTATATTAACTATAAATATAATAAAAACAAAAATTTAATACCATCAATTTGTATATAGTATTACAGTCTTAATTCTTAATATAGTATTAAAATATATATGTGAGTAGATTTTAAAAATGTATAAATTTGTGAATACAGTAAACATACTCGTATATTTCAAATAAATATCTACTTATTATTATCCAATTTTTTAAATATCTATTTTTCTCAGTGTATATATAATTAAATTATATATTAAATTAAATATATATATATATATATATATATATATATATATATATAAATTAAATGATAAAATTACAATAGACAAAGTGGTTGATTAACAGATCAAGTTTCAATATTTTAAGTTATAGTTTTTTATTGCCTATAGTTTTTTTTAATGCGAACTATACAACAGTATATATATATATATATATATATATATATATATATATATATATATATATATATATATATATATATATATATATATAGATAAAAATAAATGATAAAATTACAATAGACAAAATGTTCCTACCTTGTACTTAAATGATTCAAAAAGTGGTTGATTCACAGATCAAATTTCAATATTTTAATAGATTCATAGATGAACTGATAAGACCTAATACTAATTGCATAACAATTAATACATTTTTTTAAATCAATTACAATTACAGTAGTTCGACATAAGTGGTAAAGTAATTAAAATTTAAATTTGACCGATAATTAAAATTAAATAATGTTACTTAACATGAAACTACTCGTAGTAAAGCAATATTGGGAAACATTGAATAAATCCATACACAAAATTTCATTAACAGACTAGTTACGAGAAGTAGAAAGTGATGATTATTGTGTTGAGCCCAAATATTTGTGGCCGAGGCAAAACAATCTGGACATAATATATGATTTTTTCTTCAAGCGTTCTAAACGAGAAACTAAACTAAAAATAAATATAAATATATATCAAGTAACCTTAACCAGTTACTAACAGTTGTGAAATAGTATAAGGATATTATTTATATTTGTTACGTGATATTTTTGGTCGAATATATAATTTCTGACAAATTTAGCGATATACATTGAATTTCTTCAGACATTTTCAATAATTAAATTGCAATTCAAGCGAAAATAAACAATGCAATTGTCAATTAACTTAACTTGACTTAATAATTTTTAATATAGCCGTCGGAGATGTCAAATTAAATACACTTGTTCGTGTTTCTTTGGTCGAATATGCAGTTTCTGACCACCCTAAATGGTCGATATTGCATTTCTTCCACTTCTTCACACATTTTCATTAATCAAATTCAAATTCAAGCGAAAATAAACAATGCTAATTGTCAATTAACTTAACTTGACTTAATAATTTTTAATATAGCCGTTGGAGATGTCCAATTAAATATACTTGCCGTGTTTCTTTGGTCGAATATGTAGTTTTGACCACCCTGGACTGGTACACATTGCATTTCTTGCACCTAACATAATGACTTTTTTTACATAGGCAATTTAATCATGCAATATCAATATTTAAATACGCTTGAAGAAAAAAAAAAAAATTTTATTTTTGCTAAGAATATATTTCGTATGCGAAATATAATATTTTACTAACAATTTTATTACATTTATTATGTAAACTTTTGTGTATAAAGAATATATCAAATTCATTTAGTAATCAGTTATTAATATTTATTATTTATAATTTTTGACCTTCTTTAATCTATATTTACATATACAATACATGAAGCATTCATGTTTTAACAAAAACGAAAGTATAAAATAACATCATACGATCATGTTATTAGTAAATGTTTAAGTTGTGATATAATTGTATTTATCAACAATCTACTGTCAACAGAAATTGTCTATTTGTACAAATATCATATTGCAAACTCGTAACTTTTCTATTTCATATATTTTTTTCCATCAAACGAATCATAATATTAATATTACGTTACTGTATTGCCTATGTAGAAAGAGATTATTATATTACTAGGCATACGTTTGGGTGGATGTCTGATGAGTAGTTGAAGTGGTATGATTGAGAGAGTGGTTTGCGTGCGTGAAAGTTTCCAAGTAGTAAGAATAGAAGAGCATGTATAAGATAGGTTAGATAAATGTGGATGAAACTAAAGTTGCTTGTTTGGATATGGGAATGTTTGGAGGAAACTGATTTCGGGATAATGGAAAGAGTTTGTGCCATATCCTTTTGGATACATGGCGTGATTGTGTATCTATGTAAATTTTGTTTATGTTACTTGTGCCAGAACTTGCTTGCACGAATAAAGCAATGTAAAGACGGATGATATTTTTGAGTCGGTCGATAAAAAATGCCCGCACTGTAAAAAATGTAATATATATTTAATTTAAAGTGTCCGTAAAAAAAATATTTTTCCAATAAGGCTAAAATCGATAATTTTACATCGAAAGAACATCAGAAATAATATTTTTTGATTATTTTACGAAAGTGACAGGTTCCTCTATACAACTGAAATTTTCTAAAAACGCGTGTAAATACATATATCGTTTATATCGTGTATGTATTAACACGCTTTTTTCGAAAATTTCAGTTGTATAAAGGAACCTGTTACTTTCGTAAAAACAAGCAGAAAATATTATTTCTGATGTTTCTTCGATATTAAATTATCGATTTCAGTCTTACTGGAATTTTTTTTTACGGACACTCTAATATTTATATAATTTTACACAATTATTAACAATAAAATAGCAGCATTGTGTAGTTTTTACTACGATAATAATTGACATAATATTATATTTTTTTCTGTAGAAATACATTTATAAAATATGTAAATTTACATCAATTTTTAAAAAAATTAACACTTTTGGTCGTTACTTTGTGAAACTTCATATTAAAAAAAAAATCTTTTGTAATTTTGAAAACACTTTAATACATAAATATTTTGACTGCAGTTTCGTACAAACATTGTCATTATTAAACAGTTTGATAATGACAATGTTGGTCGAAACTGCAGTCACAATATTTGTGCAAATGTTTTACAACTAGTTACAAATACTATAAAGTTTAAAGACAATTATTTAAATAATAAATAACAAATTTAAAAATTTTCTTGGACAGAAACATGCTATCTTTTGTCTTTTAAAATATGTTTTCTTTTTTTATATCTTAATATATAACAAAAATATTTCGATATTACGAATGTACTTTTTTGGCTGTTTTAAATTGTGGGAAGATTCCTCTTAAAGTTAAAATTTTTCAGTTACAAAATTTTATTAATTTAATACCTCAACTTTTAATTTAGATATAAATTAATAAAACTTTTGTAAAAATATCACATAATTTTATACCATTTTATGTATTTATATAATGTGTGCATTTTTTATTAGCTAAATGCTATTTAAATAAAGTTATTATTATTATTATTATTAACTTTTTACAGTACGGGTAAAAAGTAAGTTCTTAATCCGGCACTGAGACATACGATAATATTTAGTAAATTTTATTGTACCTAAAACACAAACTACGTATGTATGTAAAACTGTATATTCAATTCAAAACACATAATAGCAAATTGATTATAAAGTAATTATACTTTAAAAGCAAACAAAATTAAAATAAAACAATGGAAATAAACGCGATGAAATCATTTTCTAACGTCAAGTACATAGATTAGAAAAAAACACAAAACAGCGATCCTATTTTGTTTTCGTATTTCAGAAGTGGTGGGCCAAAGTCCGAAGAACGTGCGACCTAGCAACGTGCCACACTCAACCGCCCAATATCAACAACACTCATCGAATAAGATAGCGACTGAGCGCGCACTTATATCTATTTGCACAGAACACATTCGGAACCATAAGTGCTCTAACATTCCTTCCTGATTTATCGAAATCAAAACTGTGTCTCGTGCACCGAACAAACATTGTTTCGAACTTATTGAAACAATATTGGAACTAGTTATCAGTGATACAACAATAATAATAATAATAATAGTGGATATTATTTTTTGGTTAGAAGAAAGGAAATTAGTGTTTGGTTATTTAACAATGGAACAACTACGCATTCCCGAACCGAAATGGATTCTCGATCGGAAAGAATCTGGACAAGGCGAACTGTTTTGGAGACGAGAAGCGGCTAGTAAATGCAGGTAGATACATGTTTATATTACACAGTGTTTTCATTTATTTATTTAAAAAAAAATGTACATCCAATGAAATTTAATGTAATGTTAAAAAATTACTTCAATTGTAAGTCATGAATTGTTTTTTCAAATTATTATTTGTGACATTCCATATTGCATTTATTTTTACGTTGGCGTAAATAAATTTATTATTATTATTATAATTCGGTTCATCTTGAGCGAATGTCTAATGAACGTTTTAGTTAAAAGAATATATTAGGTGAATGATTTGGAAGTTAGTGAATGTCCGATGAGTTGATGCAGTGGTATGATTGAGAGAGTGGATTTCGTGAGCGAAAGTTTCCAAGTAGTAGAAATAGAAGAGCATGTATTTCTAGGTATTATTAATGTAGACGAAGCTAGAGTTGCTTATCTGGATAGAGGAATGTTTGGAGAAAATTAATTTCATGATAGTAGATGTGTGTATGTATGATATTGGTTAGATGAATATGGATGAAACTAGAGTTGCTTGTCTGGATACATTTTGAGATTAACAATATTTTTATAATACATTTAATTTTCATATAATATTATCAATAAAGAGTATAGTTATTTTAAAAATGGTAAAAAATCCTTTATCAGGAAAATAGATACAAATAACATTTACAGTAAATAAACAGAACATGGAATCAAATTACTACCTAACAAAATCAATAACTAGATCATAAAATTTATAAATTTTTAATTATTGCAAGCTAAATTTTATTTAAAAGCAGTTACTATGTCACATTGATTGATGTTATCTGTTATAAATTTCTATTGCTTCTCTTATCAATCTGCTGTTAATACTGATCTAGTTACTTATTTTGTTACCTAGTAAATTATTTCTATGTTTATTTGCTGTAAATATCATTTGTATCTTTTTTTTATGGTGAATACGTACGTCGAGTACGTAGATTTTTAATAAATATGAATATAGAACTATAACCTAGGGCCGTTTTATTTTATAAGAATATATTTTAATACAAAGATTTTCGGTACATAGCGTGATTGTGTATGTATGTATGTATGTACAAAAACGAATGTATAACAAAATTTAATATATCATTTATAACGAGCAAAAAAAACGGTTTTATGATAATTTAAAAGATAAAACTGGAAAAGAGTTAAAGTTCTCTTCGTATTTAGAATATTCTGATAATGTCACATTTCATTGCAATAATTTTTTTGATTGCGTTATCTACATTATTTTGCTGAATATATATATATATATATATATATATATATATATATATATATATATATATATATATATATTATTACTAAATTTCTTTTTACTTGTTCTATATTTTACATAATAAATAAAAAATATAAAAAATATGATCTTACTGTGGCGAAAATTTCAATAAAATAAAATAATTTCCATTAAACTACAAAATAATTTATAAACTCTAAATACGTATTTTGAAAGCTTAGCTTTCGTCATCAGTAGCAAAAGTTAAAAAAGATTAAAACTAAAATCTTACCAGTGATCCAAAGCCCACACAAACCCAGTAATCAAAGAACACTGATGATGAAAGCTTATAGCTTTCGAAATACGTATTTAGCGTTTATAAATTATTTTATTTTATCTATATTTTACAGTTACAAAAGTAAAGCACAAGAACCTGACCAATCCAAACACTTGACACAAGTGTTTGAATTGGATAAATTCTTGTACTTGCACGTAAAACCAAAGAGAATATAGTATAACTATAATAAATTATATTCTCTTCGGTAAAACTAAAACGGCAGTCTGAATGAGACTGAATATTTCATTTAAAATCGTGCATTGATCTTTGTTATACTTAACTAATTCTTCATGAAGAAAGTTTATAATTTGATGCTCTGATAATTTCTTCAAATATATTATTTTATAGATTATATATTGTAAATATGATACACGAGTATATTTAATAAGAATTCATAATATTTTTTATAACAGTAAATATTATACGTATTAAAATAAAACGGCTTTAAGTTGTAGTTATGTATTAATATTTATTAATAATCGACACACTCTATTGAATGTAGATTGATAAACAATATTTCAATAAATAAAACACATTTGAAAGTACATTATACACTAAAAAAAAAATTCAAATGGTTATAGGTTATAGTTCTGTATTAATATTTATTTAATAATCTACATATGTAACAAATGACATTTATAGTAAATAAACAGAATATGGAAAGAAGTAACTGATTTAAATATTTGGCTTGCTTTAATTAAAAATTTCTAAATTTTTATGATCTAGTTTCTGTTTTTATTACCTGTTTCAATGTTCTGTTTATTTACTATAAATGCCATTTGTATTATTTCTTTTTTAATTAAGACATATATTGAGTACGTTGAGCACGTCAATTATTAATAAATATTAATACAGAACTACAACCTAAAGCCGTTTTATTTTAATATAATGAGTTCTAAAAGATTATTTACTTACTTGAACTTTATATAATACAATATTTGACCTTGAGAGTACAGGTAGAGAAAGTGGTAAGCAAGTTCATTACCATAGATACGTCAAACAAAATTAGTTTCGTAAATAACAATAAAAATTGTTATTTTATTCATATCTAATTTGGAAATCAGTTATACAGTGTGTCCAAAAAGTAATGTAGTATGTCAATATCTCATCTTCTGGTAAGGGGAGGTCACCACCCTAAACGCTCTGAAAATAAGCATATTTTTTATAGAAAAAAAATAATACAAATGTTTCAAATTATTTATATGTTATTCCAGTATATTTAATCTACGTTTTCAAATTTTTATGTCAAAAAATATTTTCAAATTGCAACGTCACGCGTGGATTTGTAAAAAAACCTTGGCCCGTATTCCCACATCTTTTGTTTATGAAAAGGAGCTTTTAAAATAAATTTTTATTCTGTATCTTATCAAATATACGAGTAGTATTTCTATTTTTAATATATTTTTTTTATATCAAATATAAAATTCAAATAAACTGATTAAAATTGCTTAATAAGTAATTTTAAGTAAACGTTAAAAGTATTTTTGACAAAAAATCACTTTTAAAAGTGAGGTGAGAATATGGGCCCCGGGAAATTTTCAGATATAATACAAACGTTTCCTTAGAACATCCTAAAACTAAAACAAAAAATCTATCATGACACGGTATATTTTTTTTGAATTTCGAAAAATTATGAAAATTACAACTGTTTGAAAAAGTGTTATTTTTCAGTAAAAAAAATCAACTTTTAAAGCTTATAAAAAATCGAATCCTGTATCATTTTAGAAATTTTCTGTAATTACATCTTAAATCGGAGTAAATTGGATGGATAGTTTTCGAGATCTCGGCGATACAAAATTTCGAGAAAGTTAGTATTCTGTATTGGTTGCTGTAACTCCGTCAGAAGTTCGAATTTCGGAAAACCATTTTAACACACTATAAACCTTCAGGAAATGCAAAAAAAAACAATTGAATTTTTTTCAAAGTGTCAAGGTGGTGTCCTCCCTAGTTTAAAATTATTTGCCATAAGAATAAAATTTATACTTAAACTCTATATGACTGATACTACAAGGCTAATTTTAAGACTGGTTTTACATAACTAATATACTAATTTTAAAACAATGCATTCGTCGGAAGGTTAGAAATAAATAAATAAATTTAAACCTATAAAACCAGGTTGTAATACAGGTATTAGGAGGTCGGTTATTAAAATTGGCATTGACTAATATCGGTTTTAAGACAAACGTAACAAAAACACCCAAAAACCGAACTTGTGAAATCAGCCATTGATTCTAAATATGTACTTAAAATTAATGAATTTATTTATATATTATTCATTATGTAAAAATATGACAGTGATCTCAAAAAATGATACTAACATGCAATGTTAAATTAATTAATACAATTTTTTTTTAATATGCGTATTAAAAATGCTAAAAAAAAAACAAAATACTGTAAATGATATTCGACTTTGTGATAAGTGATATGATTTTTGACAAAAGAAATTTAAATGTAACATAACATTAATTATTTTCAAATTTGAAAGTAAGAAATTTATTAAAACTTGTACTTCAAATTTTGCTTTATAATTTTTTTTATATATTTATTGCTAGTACAAAATTATTTTTAGAACATTATTATATCTTAAAATACTCTGCGTTATACAACTTTGTTATTCAATCATTTGTAAAAAATTTGAGAAAAAAAATCACAACATTAAAATATTATTTTATATAATTTCACTTTATACTCATGAACTTTTGTTCAACGTTATTATAAATATAAAAAAACTATATATATATATATATATATATATATATATATATATATATATATATATATATATATATATATATATATATATATATATATAAATCAAAATTATGTATTGAAAATGAAAATTGCGCAACAAAATTTCGTATACACTTAAATTAAAACGTACATAATTACATATGCATAGTATATTTTATGGTTATTGACGTCAAATTTGAACAAAAAATGTAGAAAACAAAGTCGAAATGGCACGTGGCCGCAAATATGTTATCAAATATTGAACTAAACATTTGAACTAACAAACAATACAATACTGATAAATATTGCACTCTGGCACGCGTCTTAACTGTTCAAAACAACTTTCCACTTATCCATGGATTAACATATTTTCAAAACACGATTGCGATAATCACATTTTGATTAGTGATAATTTTTTTATTGAAACGATGTAAAAATAACAGTTATTTTAGGCGTAATGCGTCAGTAGTATTGCAATATATTTTTTATATTTATATAATATATGATATCAGTTATAAAAATACATTTTATTTATTTCTTTGATTGCGTATGGTATTTTAAAACATATATTGGAAATTGTTATTATTTAAATATGTTTGTAAAAAATACTTAAAATAAAATTTCGCCACAGTATGGTCATACTTTTGATTTAGTAACAAATTTGCATATATTTTTATTTCTTTAAATCTTATTCTAAAACAAAACCTTTACTAAATACTTTCCTATTTTACTTACAGAGTCAAATTCCGTTTCGATGTGGAAATCAAAGAATTCTGTCGTCAAGAACACGAATTCTGTGATCCGGATCTTCTGTCCCACTATTTCTTAGAAGAAGCCACCGAAAAACTAACAATGGGTCTCACATGTATAGTCTGTATGGCAGTTACCGTTCTGTTACCATGGTACATAATTGGAGCGTAAATTTTTGTCGAAACAAATCTGCAAGATTCATCTATTTGTATCAAATATGATCTATTATATATCTGTGATAATACGCTAGAATTATTTAAATATCTATGTTGATAGATTAAGGTTACCAGGTTTTTAAAAGTAGGACAGTAAGGAAATAAACGATAAATATAAACACGTAATATAATACATCGATTAAAGAAAGTCTCAATTCGTTTGAATCATCCAGATAAATCTGCAATTACTGAACATGCTTCACAGTATCTTCATGATGTAAAATTTGAAAATACTGTAATAATTGCTAGATCCAATCAATATTAACAGCAGATTAATAAGAGAAGCAATTAAAATTTATAAAAAAAAGAATAATATGAATCATTTTGAAATAGGATTGAGTTAAATAAAATTTGGCACCCATTAATTAGAAATCTATAATTCCTGTGATCTAATTACTTGTATGTTACCTAGTAACTTGTTATTTACTTTAATGTCATTGATTACATTTTTGACCTGATGAAGACGAGTGGTCAGTTTCGTCAAAACGTCGTCTTTATATATATTTAAACAGAATCTAATCCGAAAACAGTTTATATTTTAATACGAGTTCTGAAAAATGTGTATAATATCGTAAAATTTGCTTGTACAACAATATTTCAGTAATAAACACTTCCAAATGTAAATGTAAAACTACTGAACATAAATCTTATCGAAAACAAGATTAGAAGTATATGGGAAAACCCATATATAGACTACTTTGACATTTCTCAGAAAGTTGGCAACACTGTATTTTAATAATATTATAATTTATGTTGGCAATAGGAGATACTTTTCTGAAAATTTGATCAAAATCGAATAAATAATGTAGCCACAATTAATTTTTTAAAAATTTTGTGATTTTTTTTCTCGATAAGTTGGCAACACTGTATTTTGTTAAAATTGCATAATTTATTTAGGCACTAGGAAAAACTTTTATAAATATTTGTTTAAAATCGGTTAAATAAAATGGTCAAAATAAATTTTTTTTAATTGTACTAAATTTTTTTTCGTAAAGTTGGCAACACTGTATTTTGTTAAAATTACATAAATTATATGAATACTAGGAGAATCTTTTGTGAAAATTTGAGTAAAATCGGTTGAATAACATGGCCATAATAAAAATTTTAAAACTTTAGTAATTTTTTTCTCGGAAAGTTGGCAACACTGAAAATTAATAAAATTATGTAATTAATGGGAGCATTAGGGAAATCTTTTCTGAAAATTTGATCAAAATCGGATAAATAACGTAGCCAATATGAATTTTTAAAAACTTTAGTAATTTTTTTCTCGGAAAGTTGGCATCACTGGAAAAAAACAAAACCACATGACCATCTTGGGTACTAGACAAATTTATCCTGAAAATTTCATTAAAATCGGTTGAACCGTCTAGGAGGAGTTGCGGCCACAAAATTTTGACTTACGACCGAGCGAGCGAGCGAGCGAGCGAGCGAGCGAGCGAGCGAGCGAGCGAGCTGACGACGCACACACATACACCCTCATAAACTAAGTTCAGATTCGTCATCTACAGGCTATATGAAGGATTTCTATACAATTTTTTTTTTTTTTTGAAAATGTTACAGACACCGTACCAAACGCTTAACTACTTTTCCTTGCAGTCAAAGTAGTAATAAGAAACCTGGTAACCGTAATTGAATGTAATGCAGTATTTATACTCTTAGTTGTAAAAATAGTACTAACAATTTATTATCGACTTATATAATTAGTTTAAAATAGTACATTATATAACGAGCACAGAATGGTCCGTATTCATAGCCCCTTTCAGAGCACTTTTAGTCTAGATTTCAATATTAGTTATTGCTTTTATTTTGTATCAAATATAAACTATTTTTATAAATTAAATGTAACATTTTAAAATATAAACAGTTGTAATATTTTTAAAATAAATACTTTATACAGTTTTATTTAAAAGTACTCTAAAAAGGGTCTATGAATACGAGCCAAAATTATTTGGTTAAAATTTTATAAATAGATAGATAATTTGGTTTATTTTTGTAAAAATTATTAACAGTTTCAGAAACTTATTGGTTTGTATTTAGCATAGATTATTTTAAACATACGATTTTAATAATAATTATATTCCATATTGTACTAAATATTAGAAATTTATATTAAAATAAAACTGCTTTTGGTTAAAGTTCTGTATTATAATCAACGTTTCGACGAAGACGTAAGTTGAGTTTAGTCGAAACGTCGATTATAAATACAGAACTTTAACCAAAAGCAGTTTTATTTTAATGTAATGGGTTCTGAAAGATTTTTTACTATGTTAAAAATTCATATATATATTTATTGTTTTATTTACTCATTTTATTTTATTGTATCATTATACTATAATATATTTAAGAAATTATTTAATTTTGTATATTATGTAAATTTAATTTAATTTTATATTATTTTTTTATATGAATAAATATTTGTGAAAATTATGGTTTCTATATTATTCAACAAACTCTTTTTTGCAGAATCTAAGTACTACTGGTTTCCATATCTTGTTATTTAAGGCTGAAAGCGTATAGTGTGTAAAATAATGCTTTAAAATGCTTTTCCGAAATTCGAACTTTTCTCAAAGTTACAGCAACCTATACAGAGTTAATATAAAAATAGTTTTTGTTAATTATTTATATAAAAATGATGTTTCGACGAAAGCTAAACGCTCGTTTTCATCAGGTCAAAAATTTATCAAATAATTGATTTAATTTAAAATTGATACATTTTTCACCTGATAAAGACGAACGTTTAGCTTTCGTCGATACTTTTTATATAAATAATTAACAGAATTTCATCCTAAAACTATTTTTATATTAATTCTAAAAAATATTTTACTATGTTCACACAGAGTTGTTTCAGAGCAGGTAAAAATGTACAGATCGGGTAGTAAAAAACTTACTTTAAACTTTAAACGCGTTTTTTTCGAAAACATGTTTGTCAATATTTTGTCCCGCTGAAATCTCGGAAACTATTCAGACCTAATTATAGAAAATTAAATTCTCTAAAATGATACTACTGATACCTCTTTTTTATTTTTTTTATACGCCTTAAAAATAGATTTTTTTACACTTAAAATAAAACGGCATTAACATATTTTCAAATTAATTGACTTTGTGAAAGTAGATTAAAATTGCGACTTAACAACCTAACCATTCAACTAATATTAATTAAATATTTTTGGCGTTGAAAATTGTTTTTTACAGTAAATTTTTGTGCATTTACGCCGTGTATATTTATTACAAAGAACTAATTAAACATTAGTTATTTTTTAGATAAAGAAAAGTATTGACTAATAAGTGAATTTTATAAAGTAATTGTTTACTAAATTAATATAGCAATCAGATTAAAATATATTGTTAAATATAAATATGTATAATTAATTTGATTATCTATTAAATTAACAATAATAATTAAGTTGTTTTGTTTTTTTGCTTAAATAAGTTACTAGGTAACAAATAAGTAACTATATAATTAATAGATTTTTTAATTAATGGAAACCTTTGCAATGATTGATGTTATCTTTTTCTTTATAAATATCTTTCGTAATTTCTTGAACCTGAAGCAATTTTATTTTATATAATAAGTTCTGAAAGATTTTTTACTACATAAAAAATTGTTTAAAATCACCTTTTATTTTTTCCTTTACACTCTCTTTCTGTACAACTGAAGCCTATTTTAGTTTAGTTGTTTCAACGCTAAATAGTTTTTTTACACTTTTTGATAAGTATAATATGGAACATTTGTTATTAAAAATATGCAAAACTTTAACTCACATTTTCTCAAAACACGTCCTCCCAAACTTCCGAATTCAAACAATTTTTTGAAAATTTCCTGTCAAATTATTGAGCATTTTATACTCTTTCCAGCGATACTAATACTTCAAGATTGGCGAAGCTAAAGTTCCTTCTCCTGTGGGCAGGTGGCAAATCCAAAAATAATTTGTAATTGAAGCAGTAACTCTCCAAGCAATTTATGATTGGATATTTGTACGATGATGTTCTAAGAATTTCTTCGTCATATATTCCGATAAGAATAAATTTAGTGGACACATATTTCTAAAAAAAATATAATAAATATTTCAATATTCAATTAATAAAATTGTTTAATTAAAACTCAGATTATGTGGCAGATATCTGGTTACGAAATTAAAACTATTAATAGATTGTTTAAAACTTATGATGCGTTTTAAACTTATTACATTCATATAATCACGCCATGTACCCAAATGAGTGTGGCACAAACTCTTTCTACTATTAACTCTCTTTCCAATCTCACGATCAAAACGGTCATTTCTAGATAATAAACTACTCAAATACACATCTACTCATCTAACCTGTTTTAAACGTGCACCGTATCAACAGATACATTACATTCCGTCGTCAAGTCATCGTTCTTAAAAACTAATACTTTGCACTTATTCAACACAAGATTCATATCTTTACCACCAACATTAATTCTATTAATCATTCTTCTCAGTTGCTCTTCAGCTTCAGCCAAAACAACTGCACGTCATCAGCATACGCTAAAACAGATGCGACACTCACATATATGTATTACCCTCATTACCACACAAAGCTTTCCGAAGACGAACGTCCATATATAAATTAAATAGCCAAAGAGACATTACACATCTTTGTTTCACATTAACATCACTTAAACAACCATCAACTCCTACAGTAGCTTCACTTCCATCATACAGAGTTTGAATTACTCCTAAAATATTGCCAATAATATTGTACTCCCGAAACACATCGCACAAGATTAAATAATATAAATAAAACTAACCTGAATTACAACTGGCTATTTTTCTCGTGTAAGCAAAACAATTTAACCAAAATAGCCACATAATGACTAGAATCTACTGCAGGAACACGATTATAAATCTTCTTCAATATTAAGAAACACTTTCGATTCCTTTAACCTGAATCATAAAATAAATCCGATTAAACCAGGTTCGAATTTAATTATAAAAGAATTCGCTTAACAACATATAGATATTTTAAAATAACTCAAAGATAATTATGTACTTATAAACTGAATCTTACTTGTTTTTATAATCCAATTTCGTATTAAACTCAATAATTCCTTTGACACCTTTCAAACTGTCTCTTGCTAACAAAACTGCATTAACTGGTAACTGCTGGTAACTCAGTTGCACGCGTTGCACGTAAATAATATTCGTTTGATAATTATTCAATCTCTGTTATTAGCTCACTAAAACATTATTAGAATTAGCAAAAAATTAAATGAGATTAAATAAGATTATAAGATCTTGTAACATACATTTATATTCTAACCATTCAAACTACAATTATTTCGACTCAACCCTACGACAATGCAACAAAACTTTACAAGCGTCTAAATTCTCTCTAACACGCCTCTCTATATTCATTCACTTGAGCCGATAAACTTCCAAATAACTAACCTTTAAAAAATTGAGTTATAAAACTGCATGTTCGTTGATTTTGCCGGTTGATGTTCAGATTACGGACATTAATAAATCACTCAAAAAAAAATAGTTAAATGATAGTTGCTCGGAATGAAAATATATAAATATTCACAGTTTTCTTCACTGGTTTAACTCGTCTGAGAGGTTTAATGGGGCGGTGAAATCTACATTATATTTAATTTCAATCATACGTATTCAAAATGTCAAACTACAAATGACATTACTTCTTATGGTATGAAGAAATAACAGTAACTTGTCAACAAACAATTATACTTAATCAAAAGCAGTGCTTTTAATATTTTCAAATAATATCAAATAACATTGTGTTATTAAAAACATTATTTTTATTTTATTTGTGCAATATAATATTTTTACCGCGTTTACTGTTAAATCCGCCATTAGTGCCACCTTGCAGAAATCTATTAAAACAGATCAAGGTAGGTCGTGTTCCCGCCGATTTGAGTCGTATTCCTCGACTAGTGACCTGTTGAGTTCCAACTCCCAATTAAGTGCAGGAGATTTCGTCTTCAGGTGAGTAAAACGCTTTTATTTATCGATAAAAGATATTTATAGATCGTAAATCGTATTGGAGGGTAAAAATCTCCGCGTTGTTAACTACTAATTTGCATAAATCGTGTTCAATTTCATGTCTTATTGGGGGGCAAATTCTTCAATAAAATCTAATAAGAAATAGTAAAATAGGTAATATTTCTCTTTTAACTGTCGCGTTACATGTTTAAACGTAAGATTTTAATAGAATTTTAACTTTGTAACTATGGATTTAATAATTTTCACTTTAAAATTCATTTTTTTCAATAATGGCTGCCAGGGTGACGCTATCTATTGTTTTACCGTTGCGGCGAGGACCCAACATGGCCACCGTTATTTAAATTAATATTACATGATTTTTAATTAATTTAGATAAAATTAATTTGCTCATATTTTCGGGTCGTACAACTTAATATTTTTAATTGTTATTCAAAATTGAATATGTGTGGATATTTGTCGACACTCTAATCATGATAATTTATTTAATTTTAATATTTACGTAATTCTTATGAGATTTTGCCAAGTCATTGATGTAACAAGGCAAGATGGCTGTGGTAGAGGTATTTGTCTTAAAATAATTTTTCATTAATTATTTAATATTTTTGCATCGCTATAAGTGAAAATTTATTAGTGAATCTAACAGTGGTTTCAAAATAGTATGTGTCTTTTTTTTCAAAAATTTGCGATACGTCCAGTGATTTATTTTTTAAGTAAAACGGCTTTAAGTTGTAGTTCTATTATTTATTATTTTTATTAATAATCGACGTTTCGACATACTCCACGTATATATATATCTTCATCAGGAAAAATAATACAAATGACATTTACTGTAAAATAAACAAAACAAAGAATCAAGTTACTAGGTAACAAAACAAATAACTAGATTGTATCGTTTTTGTAGTGCGTGCGTGATCGGTTATTTGCGATATTATTAAGAAGACATTAAGATGCAGTTCGAAGGACCTATGGAAACTTCCTCTTCAGGCCAGGACATCGTGGGAATGCTGCAGTCAAGACTTCTAGAGTAATGTATTTTTCAAACAGTGAGTTTTTAAGTAGATTTTTATTTTTTATTTTTTTTTGCAATTTTGTATTCTTTATTTTCAAAATTCTCATTCAATTTATTGGTACTTGAATATTTTTCAAGTTTTAAATAATTTTTTATTTTCTAGAAAGTCAAATAATAATCAAAACAGGAATACAAAGTATAGAGTCACTTAAATAAAATTGACTAAATAGTGCTTTAAATTAAATTAAAATTAAATATATTTTATTTATCTATTAATTTTTTTAATTTTTTTGAAATTAAATAATTATCTAGTGATATTTTTTATACATATAAATATATAAATTTTTAAAATTTCTTAAATAAATAAATACATACATATATATATATATATATATATATATATATATATATATATATACATACAATCATACATACTACATAACATATATTAAATAGAAATATTTTAATAATTTTAAAATGGACATTTTTCACTTAACTAAAAACAATCAACCTTTGACTCACTACTACACTTATATATCAAATTTTTTAAAATTATATTTCAGTATTTATTAATTACAATCATAAATTAATGTTTAATTTAATTTTATAAATTAAAAACTTTAATTATTAACAATAAAAATGAAGAATCTAAATTTAATTTCTCATTACATTTAAATAGTTTTTGCTAATACTCGTTTCTAGTTGTGAACAAATCTCGTATGAATTTTTCAAAATATCGTGCAAATGAGGCATTGCTATGTATTTATAAATTTTTCACCAACAATTGATACCTAGTAACACAAATACGTCGCTAGTTTATTTTTTCTGTGTCTTTCACGATTTTCGGGTAAATTCAATTTTCTAGTTAATATTTGTATTTCGTTTGGGGCTGTTATAAAATCGTGAAAGAAACTGAAAAATGCATGTAGTAGTTCTTTAGTCGTAGTAGTTTAGTTTAGTCTGTAGTTGGGTTAGTTATTTCAATCACAAAATACACTTTGTTGGTCGAAAATTTTTAAATATATATATAATGCAGTATGATTTTCGTATAATTGTGTCGTGTGCCTTTAATATTGTTAAAATGTGGGGAAACGATGTAATAGCAAAATTAGAATTTATTAATATTGTTTATAAAAAAATTAGTTTAAAGAAATTCAAAAATTATTATTAGAAAATGTACATACATACGCTAATACTCTATTCTATTATTTTTTTTATTTATGTAGTTTCATTGTATTTTTAAAATTTATTGAATTAATCATGCATATCTTCAAAATCATACTAAATAACTAAAACACGTTTCAAAAATTTAAATTCAATTATTACACAATTAATTTTAAATAATTTACCTGTAATAATTCAGTAAAAAGATCGCACTATTTATGTCAATTTTATTCGTTAGTTTTAAGTTATCGGAAGTGGTATTTTGCTCGCGAGATTAAAATTAAAAATTAATACAATCCGAAATTTAATCGGTTAAAACTAATTATATTTATTTAATTTTATTATTAAATAACTATAGTTGGTTTACAAAGTTACACGTCCGAAGAAATTTGCTGCCTACGATACCATATTTGTCTAATCGTAATTAGACAAATATGGTTGAATTCGTAGTGAATTTATCACATCATCTTCAACGAAGAACCTGGTGCAGATCGAGAGACCTGAAGGAGCAATATTTAGCAGCAGTTTTCGAGTGTTTCCTGCAGCAGAGCTTAGAGAACCGGAGAGAGTTTTAAAGAAGTTGAAGAAGAATTCGTCAAAGAATTACATACATACACAATCACGCCATGTACCCAAAAGGGTGTAGCACAAACTCTTTCCATTAACCCGAAATCAGTCTCCTCCGAACATTCCTATTCAAATAAGCAACTTTCGCTTCATACACATTTATAATTCCTCTCATAGCATGCTCTTTTATTCCTACTACTTGGAAACTTCCGCTCACGTCAAAGAAAACATTTAATAATAAAATCGTGTAAAATAATACAGTACCACTTCCGAACAATTTCTTCGGAACCGGAGCATATAATATATATAGATATTCTTTTCCAAATTTATTTTAATTAATTTTTATTAATAATATATGATAGTTTATACATTAATTTATAATATTTTTCAAAATTTTATAGTGAGAATTTTATTAATTTTTCTAATTTTTGTTTCTTAAGTATTTGACAATATTTATTTAAAATTTGATTAACGTTACACTATTATTTAAAAATTTGTTGATATGAAAATTGAAATATTCAGAGATAAGATTCTAAATTTATAGTTCAGTAAGGAACACTTTAAAGTTTTTAAAAAAAATTTATAATACAAAATTTTATTTTAAATTTGAATGCTCCTCAAAGGGACTACAAATTGTAGTCCTGTTCTTCGATCAACGGCGTTTTCAGTTCATCAAGTGTTGGTTGTTCTGATTTTTAGGGTTTGGCTTGGTTTCGGATGTGTCCGATTTTACCACAATTCCAGCATCTCATCAATCTTGTTCTTCGGTTACTAGAATTTATTCTAGAAAAAACAGATCGCTGTAAGAACTAGCGCATCGGTGTCTAGTGACCAGCGAAATCTGTTTTATTAAATGATTTCTATATCATTTTCTTTCATCGTTCTTTACTCTTTTTTCTGACTTTTTCTAAAATGTTCCTACGTGTTCCGCACCTCAAATTTTTCCATGATTCAGGGGCTTCTTTTTTAACCCAAAGCCTTGATAGCCCTCTAGGCGATTCCTAAAATCCTTACCAACATTCCTATACAAAACAAAAATGGAATAATCAATGTTACAAATGGTTTCAGTATTAATAAAACAAATATCGAAAATATTAAAATAATACAGTAAAATACTTACAGAGCGCAAAGCGGCTCAAACGTCAAATGAATTTACGTATAATATCTTGATGATAGAAATGAAACTTTCGAAAATTATTTACAACGATTCGGAAACCATTTGGAATTGAGAAACCTGACGGGAGATACACCGGAAAAGGATAAAATACGTGTACAATTATTAATAAACTATCTCGGAGCAAAACTACACCATACGTTAACAAGTTTAACAGCGCCGAATTTACCTAAAACAAAAGAATACAAGCAAGAAGGAGAAAGTATACAACGAGATTTGAAACAGAGTTGAAAAAGCTTTCAATAAATCGCAATTTTGCAAGTGATCGTCGGCTGCTACGAAAAGTTGAATCAGGTCACATGCATTTGTGCTTGTGGACGCAAACAGACACTCATAGAATCTGTCCCTGCGCTTCCCTCACATGTGTTTTGTGAACTTGGTTTAGCTTGGGATTATAAGACGGATTACATGCAAAACTTTAATTATTAACAATCAAAATGAAGAATGAACAATTATTAATAAACTGTCTCGGAGCAAGTTTAACAGCGCCGAATTTACCTGAAACCGCTACCCGGTGCAATAGCTGAATAACACAAATTTGCTTTACGAATACAGCAAGAAGGAGAAAGTATACAATGATTTAAAACAGAGTTGAAAAGAAGCTTTCAATAAATTGCAACCATAGATTAACTATATCGCTTACGCGGTTTGGCTTGGGCAAAATAATAAATTTATATATAGAACAATTCATGGCAAAGGGCAAATTCATGGTTTAAGGGTTGAATTAGTTGCTTAATTAATTTCAACTCGAATGTGAAGGACCAGCAACCGATTTGGTGCGTCTGGTGAAGCATTCATGCGATTTGGTTCTTGATTTTGGTTCTTAATTTATAAATGGATTCTTGTATTTATTTCCTATTTCTTATTTCATTCGCTGTATTCAGATCGTTGCAAGTACTAGCGTCGTACATCGATGTCTAGTGACCAGCGAAATTTGTTTTATTAAATCATCTTCGATATCAGAATAACCAAAGCCATCGCTTCACTTACCTGTTGTCGACGTTGTATTTCTATATGGACTCCACCAGTTGCGGATTCACAAGTATTTCACTAGGCCGCCATCATCATTTTTTATTTGTTGTGTATATTTGTATGTATATTTATGTATGTTTTTTTTTTCAGCCGCGAATTTTGTCGTTCTCTTCCCCAAATTCCAGGAAATCTGCAGGGGGGTTTCAGGTTGTTAGGAATGAAATATTGCGCGTTTAGAAATTCCTGGAAGTTAGGCAGGCTAATCATATTGTGTTTTCTTTCAGGAAATTTATGTGTTAGTTTTAAGTTCCGTTTCTGTTTGGGGTAGGCAGGCTAATCGTGCAGAAATTAACTGTGATTATAATCGAATAAAGATTATTTTTGCAGTGAAATCTGTGCAATTGTTTTCAGGGGCCGCATATTCTGTAGCGTATTTTTCTATGTACTAATTTTTTGTTGTTTTCTTGCAGATAGAAAATAAAGGGGTTTGTACTCACTAATAATGCATTTTCTCTATTTCAGGTTTATTTCTACGCTACAGAATCGGCTTTTGCTTTTCAGGTACCCTAGATCGTGCATTTATTAAGACTGCTTTCGTAATGCAAGAAATGTCGTTGCAATTGGAGTCTTCTAAATGTCTTGTTTAGGTAGGGCTTTTTAGGCATTAATCGTGGGTTTTGTTTTAGAACCTTGCCTAGGTGGAACAGGACCTTGATGAGGTGGCAAGGCTTAATCTATTTCGAATTACTATTTCTATTCGAAATTCATAATTTTTTCATTAAAAATGTAATTTTTAAAATTTTCAATTTCGGTGATAATTATTCAAAAAAAGAGATGCAATAAATAAAATTCGAAATAGTAACTAACAAGTTCCACAAATTAACAAATGACAATAATGAATTAAATAAATAAGATCAAAAAAGTTTGTGTATAGGCTATCTATTGTTACTACTTTGACTGCAAGGAAAAGTAGTATAGCGTTTGGTACGGTGTCTGTAACATTTTCAAAAAAAATAAAAAATTGTATAGAAATCCTTCATATAGCCTGTAGATGACGAATCTGAACTTAGTTTATGTGGGTGTATGTGTGTGCGTCGTCAGCTCGCTCGTAAGTCAAAATTTTGTGGCCGCAACTCCTCCTAGACGGTTCAACCAATTTTAATGAAATTTTCAGGATAAATTTGTGTAGTACCCAAGATGGTCATGTGATTTTGTTTTTTTCCAGTGATGCCAACTTTCCGAGAAAAAAATTACTAAAGTTTTTAAAAATTCATATTGGCTATGTTATTTATCCGATTTTAATCAAATTTTCAGAAAAGATTTCCCTAATGCTCCCATTAATTACATAATTTTATTAATATTCAGAGTTGCCAACTTTCCGAGAAAAAAATTACTAAAGTTTTAAAAATTTTATTATGGCCATGTTATTCAACCGATTTTACTCAAATTTTCACAAAAGATTCTCCTAGTATTCATATAATTTATGTAATTTTAACAAAATACAGCTTTGCCAACTTTCAGAGAAAAAAATTAGTAAAATTTTTAAAAATTTATTTTGACCATTTTATTTAACCGATTTTAATCAAATTTTCATAAAAGTTTTTCCTAGTGCCTAAATAAATTATGCAATTTTAACAAAATACAGTGTTGCCAACTTATCGAGAAAAAAAGTCACAAAATTTTTAAAAATTCATTGGGGCTACATTATTTATTCGATTTTGATCAAATTTTCAGAAAAGTATCTCCTAGTACCCACATAAATTATAATATTATTAAAATACAGTGTTGCCAACTTTCCGAGAAATGTCAAAGTAGTCTATATATGGGTTTACCCATATACTTCTAATCTTGTTTAACGACGGTAATTTGTTATTAAACTCATAAATTTACTATGCTCTTAATAAACACTTTAATTTCTTGTAGTTTCGCAACTAGATAGAATAGGATCTATGTTCATACAATGACATTTTTCACTCGAAATAACTTCCCTAACAAACTATTAAAGTTTGATACACTCGTTATAAAATACCCTGTATATAATTCATATATACCATATATTTGACAATTGGTAGAAGATTATAAAAAAGCATGAGAAATGAATAAAATTTAAGTAGTTTTATTCCAATTGTGATTTCAAATATTTTAATTATTAATTTATTAATCTTCACAATTGATTAGAAAATAATATTTGATATTTTCTAATATTTATTACTATTGAATCTTTCATTATTTTTTTATTATCAAATTACAATTGTAAAATATACATCATTAATAAACAGGAGATTATTTTGAATCACTCTGTGTAGATTCTTGTGTCATAGTCCTCACTTGTGGAATAAGTAGTCTTTGATCAATTTTGTTGACGTCATTTGATCCGATAATGTAACTAGTAATTACACCAATTATAATTGTGATAAATGTACCCAAAACTGGATAATACATAAATGATAAATAATATATATTCTTCTGAACAGTCGTTTTGTTAGAATACCTATTTAAAAGAAATTATAACATAATAAAAACTCTTTAAAAATTTATTATATAAGTAAAATAAAAAAAAAGGTTTACGATTCTGTATAAATTTTAACTAAAAAAATTGACGTTTCGACATACTATACGAACTATCCGAACTAAGCTAAGATCTACATCATAATACAAATTAATCTGTCATTATCAGTAGTGAGAAGAAGATAAACGCTACGTATGTCTAACAAAATCATACACTTAGTTTTCCGAAAAGACAGATTTTCATGACGAGAACTATACTACTTTTGTTACCTAGTAACTTGTTTTCATATTCTGTTGTATGTATCATTTGTATAATTTTTTCTGATTATAAGTTATGTAGAGTACGTCAAAACGTTGATTTTTTAATTAAAATTTATACAGAACTTAATTCTAAAGCTTTTTTAGTTTTTGATTTTATTAATTTACAAAATATTCGATTTTCAATGAAATTATGCGTGTGATTTTTTACATTATTATAGTTAATGCTGGCTTTACACGATACATTTTAAATACAAAATTATATGTAGAAAATATACAAAATTAATACGTTTTACACTATATAGAATAAAATATACACACGTATGCGTAATAATATTTTGACAAATTGTTTATATTGAATCTAAAATTGCATATTCATTAATAAGTAATTCATTTATTCATTCATTAATAAGTTAGTTAATTAATAGTTAATCACAAAAATACTACAGGTTTTTCCACACATTGTATTTCAAACCAACGTCAATTTCTAGGGGATTATAAAATTTTATCTATTCAAGAAAAAAGTCATAACTTGAATTTGCTACAATCTTTAGGTATTAATAAAACATTTGCATCGAAAGAAAATATTGTTAATGAATATGCAGATTTATTCGACTCACCCCTTGTAAATATTATTTTATCTGCATAACTTTTTGTAACTTTGTTTCCCTACCACATTTTGTTAGAGTATTTAAATAAGAATAATTGTAAATTTTTTTTGTATCCTGAAGATCGTAGAGTGAATAAATAATTTGTAAAACTAATCAAGTGTTTTTAATAAATAATAACCTTATTGTTATTTTTATTTCTTAATAATGTTTTTGAAAATGTTTTATCAGAAAGTGTTAATGTAATTAATAATAAAATTTACTGATTCAACTAAATAAGAAATTGATGATAATATGTAACTTAAATGGGAGTTTAATGTTTCTAATACCGATGTACATTCAGTTTCGCGTTGAAAATGCATGAAAAATAGAACGTGTTGTAATTCTTATATTTTTTATATATAGACTGTCATAAACAAACTGAGCATGCGCATGTATAAAATATTCTGTACAGATTTTTCTATATAGAATCTAATATTTGATCGTGTAATATAGAATTTTTTTTGTACAGAAAACTGTACATTTTTTTGTATAGAAAAATGTATAATATAAAGCCGGTATAATGTATACATACTGATTTGTTTCTATTATAGTAGAATTCGATATATTTATACAATTTTCCGCAGATGTTGGCAAAGTATAAATACTATTAATATCGTACATTGTGGCTCCAATACTAAGCCAACCTATTATAAAGCAACTAAAAACTGCGCCAGTAAACGCACCCTGTAAATATAATAAAACACTATTTTACTATTACGCCATGCATACAAAAGATTGTGGCATAAACTTTTTTCATTATCGCGAAATTAGTTTTTTTCCAAACATTCCTATCCAAACAAGTAACTGTTGCCTCATCCGCATTCATAATACCTCTTATACATGCTCTTCTACTTCTATTACTTGGCAATATTTACTCACGCAAACCACTCACTTTAATCTTATCACTCTACCGGAGCAACGTATACCTTCCAAATCGTTCACATATATATTCTTTTAACCAAACGTTCAATAGACACTAGACATCGAACCATTCTACTATTTTGTCAAAGTTCTGTATTAATATTTATTATAATCATCGTTTCGACGAGCTAAACGTCCGTCTTCGTCAGGAAAATTGATACAAATGACATTTACAGTAAATAACGGAACATAGAAACAAGTTACTAGGTAACAAATAAGTAACTAGTTCATAAAAATTTATAAATTTTTAATTAAAGGAAGCCACTAGTCACTAGTCACTAGTCACACTAATTGATGTTATTTTTTTCTTTATAAATTTATATTTCTAAAAGAAATTTATACAAAAATATAACATCAATTACTTTGAAAGCCCTAAGTTAAATAAAATTTGGCTTCCATTAATTGAAAATCTATAAAACAGTATGATCTAGTTATTTATTTGTTACCTAGTAACTTGTTTCTATGTTCTGTTATTTATGAAGAAACGTCGGTTATAAATAAATATTAATGCAGAACTATAACCTAAAACCATTTCACACCAAATCAATAATTTTTTTTTTATGTAAACAACAAAGTCTTCATTTTCACAACATTTACACCACTTTCTATTTAATATACTTACATAAGAATTTGATTTCGGAAATGTTGTGCCAAGTATCATAATACCAAGTTTGGCACCCAAAAAAATTCCAGTTATCACAAAAATTAACTAAAACATTTCAAATTACTAATATATTTTGTAAACATAATCTTTTCGAGGAATGGACAACTAAATTTTAAAATATCTACAGCTTTAACATAGTAAACAAAAAAAACGGAGCTTCGAACCGGAACTGAACGGAAAACCGAAAAACAAAACCGTTATTTTGCTGGAACGAAAACCAGAACTAAACCGAAAAAAATATCTGTTTATTTCAGTTCAATACATGTTGTAACATTTTTTTTGTGGATGAATGAAGACTCAGTTATTGAAATTAAAAATAAAACTAAAAAATCACTTCGATGGTTGAGTATTTTTTGATAATAACTTTGCTTTTAATAAACTTTAAAAAATTTAAATGAAAATATATTGGAAAATGTTTTAATAATTACAGGTAATTTTTATATTTTTTTAATTATAAATACATAAAAATCCTGTTACGTTAATATATGTTATCTTATTATTATATAATTAAAACATAATACAAATTATATAAGTTTTGAATAATAAATTATATTATTATCATATATAATATATACTTCTAATTATTACACCTTTAATTAATTAATAATTATTATTATTCATATTATTATTATTGTATCAATTTCTGTAGTATATAATAAAGGTAGGAATAAAATGTTCTAAATTATGGTAGAAAATAAGTTTTTAATACAACAACTTATTTTTGTCAGAACAAAAACCAGAACCGAACCGATATATATATATATATATATATATATATATATATATATATATATATATATATATATTTAATTGAATCGGAACGAAAATTGTAACGGTTCAAAGTCTTGAAAAAAAAAGATTTTTTACTCGTATGTTAAATAATTAAATTTTTTTCTATATGATGCAGATTTTTTGGGCGGACATTGTATTACATAATAAAATATCATACAAACCTGCTGTACATAAAAATAATTTCTTAACAAATATGACATGCCCAAATACCATAATCCATTTATTAAAACAATTAATTTGATTAAAAGTGTCCCTTTTTCATCACTTATTTTCCTTTTATATATTTTCAAAATAAAATCGTGATATATAAGTCCTCCTACCGTATTTAATTCAGCTGATACGGTACTGTAATAAATATTAGTAATATAGATATAGATATTCTATAAATGTATTTTTACAGAAAAAATTATGATAATGTATAATGACAGACTTAGTATAAAAATTGAGCTATATATTTTTAAATAATTTTACCTTAATCCTGCGCTTAGCACTCCTGCAAAAAATATTCCTGTTAAACCTGGTAAATTATCAAACATATCTTCTAGAAACAATGGCATAATTTGTGTGGGATTGTTGACTTGCTAGATGACAAAAGTTCAAAAAATTGTTTTTCATAATTATGACCAGATTTATGCAACGTTGTCTTAGTTTTATTGTTAGTTCTAATCACAGACATAAGTTCTCGACTTACGGTTCGTTAAAATGAAAATTATTGGATATTAGAAATCGTTCTATGTATATTGCAACGAAATTTCTAACGGAATCTAAGAATTTTCATTTTAACGAACTATTATTTTTAACGAAAATGATTTAGAATACGGGGTTAATTTTAATCAAATAAAGTGGTTATACAAAAACTACTTGTCCCAAGTCTTAAGCGCATTCAGAGATTTAAAATTTTAGCTTAACAATATGTCATGTGTTAAGCTACTAAAAGTAACTATAAGCTACTAAAAGTAGCTTTAAACTGTAGTTTATATGTTTATTTTATAAATTTTTATATTATCAGCAACGGCAAATGTTACAATAATTTTGTAAAAATTAAATGTTCTTGTAAAATTTACATTAATATGAAAATATTCACTGTATATTTACGCTGAAAATAAAATTTATAAATAATTATTGTAAATATTAAATTTTTTTTAAAATATTTACGTAACTTCTCTAAATTTTACAGTAAGTGTTAAAATTTGTAATAACATAGTTTTAATATTTACAGAATTTTTGTATAAGTTTGTCCATGATATACTTATAAATGAAGAATCAATAAAAAATATAAAATTTTTTTGTAGTGTAAATTTTATTTTATTTGCAGTTGGTCTGATGACCGCTTAAAAATAAGCCGAAATCGGTAACCAAAAATCAAATAAATAATTTACACTACAAAAAAATTTTTATATTTTTTATTGATCCTTCATATTTACAGAAATTTTTAATTTTTAAATTACATTACTTATTTTAAAAGTACATTCTTATGAAGTTTTACATATAGAATGTAAATTTTATATTAATAAAAAAAAATTACGGAAATAAAAAAGTAAAATTATCATAAAAAATCGTAAAATTTATATTATTTTATTAAAAAATCTCTGTTATACATAGACGATTTATGTAATTTTCACATAGACAGTTTATGTAAATATTACATAGATTTTTTTCAGTGTACTAAAAGTAGCAAAAAATAGTAGCTTTATGTTTTAGCTACTTACAAGCTACAGTTACATTTATGTTTTATAGCGCAGTTACAGCTACCAATAAATATAACTAAGCTACTAAAGTACTACATTTTAATATTTTCAATTTTTAAAACTAGTACTAACAATAAGATAATGTTGCATAAATCCGGCCAAAGAAATAAATCTTTTGCTATTTTTAATTACCTTGTTCAAAACAGGATCGCATTTATAATAATAAGCATACATAAATATTCCTACCAAAACTGCAATTGTAATCATTATAAATTGAGCAACGCAGCTGATAAGTGTACATCTAAAAATGAATTACATAATAGATTATATTACGAGGAGTGGAAAGCGATGATTAGTGTGTTGAGCACAGATATTTGTGGTCGAACAATCTGGGCGAAACACAATAATAGCTTTCTATTCTGGGGACTGATATATATATATATATATATATATATATATATATATGATTTTTTTTTTTAATATATATGAAGAAAAAGAAGAAAAGAAAAAAAGAAGAAAAACAATCTCCGAAAGCTTGTATACAATGAATTGAGTTAGTGTTTTCACCATTCTGTAAGACTTCAGTTTCCAATATCATCCTATCAAGATATATATTATACTAGTCAACATTCATACTACATATATATATATATATATATATATATATATATATATATAGAAATGTAAGGTTTTGACTGTAAGATATATATTTAGAAAATAGGAGATATTGGGATATCGGTCATCAATGTAGGACTAAATAATTCAAAACTCTATTTGAATTTAATTCCGAGCTTTCGGCCTTATTTTAGGCAATCTTTAGGGAAACTGTAAGATTTTATTTTGTTGAAATAAACATTTTACAAACACATATCTTTATGCAGAATTCATAAAATTGGACATGGTGTTTGAGATTCAAAATTATTTTTAATTGTTAAAAGTTAAAATGTGTTTTTATTATTTATAATTTATTTCGTTTTAACTTTTAACAATCAAAAATAATTTTAATCTCAAACACCATGTCCAATTTCATGTGTTTGTTTTCGCGAGCTTCAACCACTAATACTAATCTCTTCGAACTGTGAGTAAATATTTTGTTTTGTCTGTATTATGCATAAATTCGGTTTATTGTAAAATGTTTATTACAACGAAATAAAATCTTACAGTTTCCCTAAAGATTGCCTAAAATAAGGCCGAAATCTCGGAATTAAATTCAAATAGAGTTTTGAATTATTTAGCCCTATATTGATGACCGATATCCCAATATCTCCTTTCTTCTAAATATATATATATATATATATATATATATATATATATATATATATATACATATATATATACATATATATATATATTTATGCTTGTTTTATGTTTCGCCCATATTCACTATAAAAAAATGTACGTAATTTTACATAGGTTTTAACAGTAAAAATATCAACATTTTGTAATTTTACTGTGATAATTTATGTAATACCACATTTTTTTTATGAAAAAACATGTAAAATTACATAAATTTGTTACAGTGTAAGTTACGTACATTTTAGCATTTCGTTGATTTTTCAATACCAAATAGCGTTGAATAGAACTAGCTGCACAACCACTATGCGCAGCGTTACTAAAAGTAAAGCCGATAATTGCTGTCCAAAAAGTTAATCGTGAGTACGGATCTGGATTCATGCTTAAAAAAAATAATAGAACATTTATCTATACATATATTTCTCTAGCTCAAAAAAGATACAACAAGTTTGGACTAGATGAGATAGAGAGAGACTCAGTGCATAAATTGCCGTGGACCAAGATAGTGGATTTCATAAGAGAGACAGGACTTCTTACATGAGATAGATCAAAGGGACAGTACAATAGGCCACCAGGCCGCAGTGCTCTGGGACTCAATGATACCAACCTTTCGAATAGATATAAAGCACAGTGTTTGGATAGGGATGTTTGGTGGGAACTGATTTCGGGATAATGGAAAGAGTTTGTGCCACACCCTTTTGTGTGGTGAATGGCGTGATTGTGTATGTATGTATCTTACTCAAAAATATTTAGACGTTGTCCCTCGTCAGCAATTTTAAAAACTTCACTAATATTTTCCATTTTAATGATAGCGACAATTATTAATGATAAAATTGAAATGTACATAAGACTTGCTTGAAATACATCTGTCCAAATAACACTTGCAAAACCACCCTTTAAATAACAAAAAAGAATGAATTAATTAATCTAAACTACAATTTAAATTTTAAATTATTTTTGAAATAAAAATTGTGACTCATTAGGAAAACTAGTACATCTTTTTGAAATTTTAATTAAAATAAATACTAGAAATTTTTTTTTTAATATTTAAAAGAAAAATCACGTGATTAAAACTTAGCCTTTATAGTGAAGGCACTGAGTTAAATAAAATTTGGCTTCCATTAATTAAAAATCTATAAATTGTATAATCTAGTTACTTATTTGTTACGTCTAGTAACTTGTTTCTATGTTCTGTTTATTTACTGTAAATCTCATTTATATTATTTGGCCTGATGAAGACGGACGTTGAGTTTGGTCGAAACGTCGATTTTAAATAAATATTAATACAGAACTTTAACATTTTTAACAAGTTTTATTTTAAATAATTTTAAGTTTAAGTATTTTAAAAATACTTTTGACAAACATCACTTTTAAAAGGTGAGAATACGGACCCATATTTTTGAAATTGTTTTTATATGTACTTTAAATAAATAAAAATGTGAAACTTCCTTATTTTGTATTGCGCAAACTCCTGACGATCAGAAATCGATCAGAGATTTCGTTGGTACAATACTAATATAATTATGAAATAATTATACTTACTAATAATGTATAAAAAATGCAAATCCCTCCAATAATAAGGATACTATACAATATTGGTAAATTTGTGCCTGTACTAAACGCTAAACAAATCACAAGCAATATTATTGGAATATATAACATCGAATTGAGCACGTAAATTGCTGATGATAATATACGTATCCATTTGTTAAATCTTAATTCGTAGTACTAAACAAAAACAAATAAAAGAAAATTTTATAGGCACTAATTTTCAAAACATGAACAAAATAATATTTAAGCGAGCTGTACACTTTGACACTTGTCTTTAATGAAAATGTCAATCTTCGGTCTGAATGTCATTCCGATTGATCGTGCAAAGCCCACTTTAAAACATAGAGGTAAGAAATATACAGGTTGTCTACGGCCTTCTCTGTATCTTCTCTTACTGAGGCGATAGTCCTTAAAAGGCCTTAGTAAAATTCGTCTCTAAAGCTAGATAATAATTCTTTTAGTTTTTACTGGAAACGGTTACCTTTGTTTTAAACTCTAGTAATCTAACTACTTAATCAGCATGTTATTCATTTGTTATTACATTTGTTATTGGACAGTTGTAAAGTTGTTATCTCAGTAATTCACTTTTCCTATCACCTTTGTTTAATAACTAAAATTTTTATTATTTTTACCTTGTTCTATAAAAATTGTAATATAACATCGATATTCTAATATACAGGGTGATTTATGACGTCGGTTGATTCCTATGAGTAATCTAAATATAAAACTTCAGATAAACATATGTATGCTTTCTAACGGAACTGTAGCGGTTAGAAGTTTATTACATATAACATCAATCGCTTTAGCTTTATTTATTATATCAAGAAAAAAAAAACAAGTCATAAACTTCTGAATAATTGTAACATTACTGATTGATTTTCTAACATTTTGTTTAAACACTAGTAAACCAATTTACTAGTTATGATTTACTGGGTCCCGACAAAAATTGTCTTCGATTTTTAATTATTGTAAATTGTTTATTAAATATTTATTTATGTGTGTACAAAAATTTATAAACTAGTAAATTGGTTTACTAGTGTTTAAACAAAATGTTAGAAAATCAATCAGTAATTTTACAATTATTCAGAAGTTTTTTTTTTCCTGATATACTAAATGAGGCTAACGCGATTGATGTTGCATTTAATACACTTCTAACAGCTACAGTTCCGTTAGAAAGCATTTTCGGACATATGTTTATTTGAAGTTTCATATTTAGATGTAGTTTTTCCTCGACGTCATAAATCACCCTGTATAGTTTGAGTCTGGTAGAATATATGGAGACGTGAGTACGCAGAGCGAGTCTTTGTATACAACAACATGGTGATAACTTCAAACATCTTTTCTAGTGGACAATGTTGATTAAGTAATTAGATTACTAGAGTTTAAAACAAATTAATCGTTTCCGGTAAAAACTAAAAGAATTATTATCTCGCTTTGGAGATGATCTTTAAAAAGGATACAGAGAAGACCGTAAACACCCTGTAGTTATTTTAATATATCTATGTTTTAAAATAAAAACTTCGAAAATATTACATATTTATTTTATACCTCATAGGGTGACTTAAATTGTAGAGAAGTACAAAATACTGGTAATATAAAATTCCACGTAATAATTAAGGAAAATAATGATCCTACTCCCATCAATAAAAATTGAGCACCGAATACGTATACTTCGACAGGAATTCCAATTATTGTTAATGATGTTATAACGCTAAAACAAATGATAGTAACAATTATTGACATTTATGTTTTCAGTTGTCAACGTAAATTTTAAAATTATTCCAGCAAAAAAAAAACAGTTACATGCTAAAATTTCACGGAACAAAATTACACAAAACCGAAAAAAAAACCGTTATTTTTTGAACCGAAAAAAATTTTTGTTTGATACATGTTGAAACAACACGCGTGTTAACACAATTTTACCTTCCACGTCAGGTGTCAATTTTTTTTTAGTATTTAATTTGTTTTTTTGTGAATGACTGTTCAGTTATTGAAATTGAAAATGAAACTAAAGATTACTTTAATAATCTTTAAATAGTTTAAATGAAAATAGTTTTGAAAATATTTTAATAATTACAGGTAACTTAAGTTTTTTTTTTTTAATTATAAATAAATAAAAATTCTGTATAGAAGAATTTGTGACGTTAACATACGTTATCTAATTATTATATAATTAAAACATACATACGAATTATATAAGTTTTGAATAATATATTATATTATTATCATATATACTTCTAATTATTATACCTTTAATTAATTAATAACTATAATTATTCATATTATATTATTGTTTCAATTTATGTAGTATTTTTTATACTATAAAATTAGAAAGAAAATATTTTAAATTATGGTAGAAAATAAGTTTTTAATGTAAATAAAAATATTGAAAAAATTTAAAAATTAATCACTCGGAACTGAACCGAAAACCAAAAAACCGGTATTTTTTCCGGAAAGGTTCGAAACATACAAAAATTCAAAATTTCACACCGATATTGTGATAAGACTTTTGTATTAATTTTATCATATTTTAACTATAATCATATACAAAAAAAAATTATTTAAAAGAGAAGAAATAAAAATGGCTAGTTGAGTTACTAGATTTTCAAAAAAAATTAATCATTTAATGTAAAAATTAAAAGAATTATTATCTCGCTTATGGGACGACTTTTATTAAGGCGTATTAAGGTTTATTGATTTCTTTTCAAGTGTACTATCGCCCCTCTTAAAAGAATACAGAGAAAATACCGTATACAACCCTGTATTATATAATTACCTGCTGTAGAGAGACAATGCAATCGGTAACGTTGTCATTTGTTTATTAGCATATAAGTACTGCCGAATAGTCTTTTGTTTTCCGCCAAAACATCCAAAATATATACCAATTCCTGCTGATACACACAACGTTGCACCAAATATTATATAATCTACAACTTTGAAGTTACTCATATTTTTTCCTGAATATAACGGAACTCTAAAATTATAATTTTTATATCAAAATTATTATCATTTGAAATAAAGACGCTTTAGGATTAAATTCTGTATACATTTTTATTAAAAATCGATATATTCTACGTATATCATCATCAGGAAAATTTATTAATTTTATAATTTTTCCTGATTATATACGTGAGTGTACGTCGATTCTTAATTAAAATTTATACAGAACTTAATCCTAGAGCATTTTTATTTTAATATAAGTTTTGAAAGATTTTTTTACAATGTTATTATTATTATTTAGTATGTTTTATAGAGTGATTTATAATTTGCTATTGTTTCTCTCTTATTCTGTCGTGCAAGGAATTTAGTTGTTCAATTTCCTTTTTCCAAATAATCTTATTTCGGAAAAAAACTTTCTTCAAAATTTGCTCAAAAAAATCTGAAAAAGATCAGGAAAATTGAAAAAAAAATTAGCTACATAATAGCTAAGTAACTTTTTTCTTTAACTCATATTGATTTAGCAGGAAAAATTATTGAATATTCTAAAAAACATTTAAAAAAAATTCTAGCGCCTAAACGGTACATGCTAGCAAATTAAAACTAAAACCAAATTATATAACTTTTTATTCCTTATCGAAAAGTATTCTAAGTATTTCTCCGAATTTTACTTCTGAAAGTAGTATTCTGCATATTATCGAAATCCCATGTTATTGCCCTGTATCAACCAAACGAACGAACACCCTGTATATATATATATATATATATATATATATATATATATATATATATATATATATATATATATATATATTGTCACTCACTCACTTAGTCTGAAGATATCCTATAACGGTTGAAACTGCAGTAACTAATTTTTAAATAAATATTGTGATATACTGTATACAAAGTAATTATTACTTAATATGTATCACAAAATAAATGCCGATCAAATTAAATTTATAAATATTTAATTAATAAAACTAAGTAAATAATATCATGGATCCCCGTAAGGATATTTTTCACCGAGATTTACGCAAATCTGCCAACAATGGTTGTAAGTACAAGTAACAACAAGACTATACTAAAAAATATTTAACATATCTGACCTTTTAATATATTCCTCACTGCGTTGCCTGGTTATGTACAATGTGCAAAAAAATAAATAAAATCAGTAATATAGAAACATTAAGTTAAAAGTATATATTTAACTATTATTAAACGTGCTTCACTTATTTCTTAAATAGTAAATATTTTTTTCAAGTACACAGTAATTAAAACTATCGCTAAGCCGTAAATACATAAAATAAAACAGTTATTGCTTAAATTATTGAAAACATCATAATTAAAATTGTTGACTATATACAAAATATGTTTTTTAATTACACCCGTTAATTAACAAACAATTAAAATTAATCACAAATTGTCCACAAATGAAAACTGCGGTTCTAACTATTATCAGTTTTAAATGGTGACACCAGCCTAAGCGCTCTGGAAATAGTCAAAATTTTTTCATAAAAAATAATAATTCAAATATTTTGTGTTTTTTATCACTTTGACTGCAAGTAAAAAGTGGTATAGCGTTTGGTACGGTGTCTGTAACATTTTCAAAAAAAAAAAAAATTGTATAGAAATCCTTCATATAGCCTCTAGATGACGAATCTGAACTTAGTTTATGTGGGTGTATGGATGTGCGTTGTCAGCTCGCTCGCTCACTCGCTCGCTCGGTCGTAAGTCAAAATTTTGTGACCGCAACTCCTCCTAGACGGTTCAACCGATTTTAATGAAATTTTCAAGATAAATTTGTCTAGTACCCAAGATGGTTACGTGGTTTTATTTTTTTCCAGTCATGCCAACTTTCCGAGAAAAAAATTATTAAAGTTTTTAAAATTTCATATTGGCTACGTTATTTATCCGATTTTGATCAAATTTTCAGAAAAGATTTCCCTAATACTTCCATTAATTATATAATTTTATTAATGTCCAGTGTTGCCAACTTTCCAAGAAAAAAATTACTAAAGTTTTAAAAAATTTATTATGGCCATGTTATTTAACCGATTTTACTCAAATTTTCACAAAAGATTCTCCTAGTATTCATATAATTTATGTAATCTTAATAAAATACAGTGTTGCCACTTTCCAAGAGAAAAATTACCAAAATTCATCGTGGCTACATCATTTATTCGATTTTGATCAAATTTTCAGAAAAGTTTTTCCTAGTGCCCACATAAATTATAATATTATTAAAATACAGTGTTGCCAACTTTCCGAGAAATGTCAAAGTGGTCCCTATATGGGTTTACCCATATACTTCTAATTTTGTTATATATTATTACGATATATTTGAACTACGTTCTCGAATTTTTATGTCGAAAAATGTTTTCAAATTGTCACGCCACGCGTGGATTTGTCAGCCTCTGTCAGAAAGTTCTGACAATTTAATGAAACAATGACAGAATGAATGTGGATTTGCTACTTGGAATGTAAGAGATATAAACGGAAAAGAGAAGGAATTGATAGAAATAAATCAATGTATCTAGTCGGCCAGTTGAATTTTGTAAATAGATTCTGTTGAGTGTAAACATAACTTTTATGTAAGTGTATGAGTGTGAAACTGAAAAAAAAAATGTTGTATCTGTATAGCAAAGTTGGTGTTAATCAGTTAAGTTGGTTCGGACATCTTGAACGAATGTCTAATAAAAATTTGCCCAAAAAATTTATATAAATGATTTGAAGATTTGCAGACGGACGTTGGATGAATAGTTGGAGTGGTATGATTGAGAGAGTGGCTTGCGAGAGCAAAATTTTCCAAATAGTAAAAATAGAGAAGCATGTATGAGAGGAATTATGAATGTGAATGATTGTTTATGTATGCAAGTAGCAAGGCTGAGTTGTAAGATGGGTAGTTAGTTGTTACAATATTTGAATAATACATACATTAAAATATAGTTTTGTTTAAATATGAAAATTGTTTATTTAAATAAGAATAACTCAACAGATTTTTAAATAAATTATAAAACACTTTTTTTAAACTTTGTTAATTTCACACTTTAAACGTGACTGCAGTTTCGCCAAACATTGGCATTGTCGAAACTGCAGTCACGTTTATGTAATAAAGTGTGAAATTATCGAAGTTTAAAAAAAATGTTTTATAATTTATTTCAATATGAAATTTCACAAAGTAACGGCCAAAGAGTTAATTTTTTACAACAGATTTTTTTATTACAAATATTCAGATAAATTGATTTTGTCACAAATATAATAAAGTAGATATTATACTATAGTGAAATTTTTATTGAAATAGGATTCCAAAGCAATGAGTCATTTACTACGGTTACATGATACCCTGTAAAAATTTTCACCTCACAAAATCGCACAAAATCTCGAAACTGACGGCTTTGACGTTTAGAAAAAACCAAATATTATTTGTTTTTTGTTTCGTTGCTAGGATATGAGTTTAGGATTGTCAGATATGGGAAAAAAATAAAAGCACACTTACCATTTACATTGATTGACAGTTATAATTTTTGAAACGTTGGAAAACTATGCATAAACGTAGCACGTTGAAAGCAACAAGCTAGTTCGGTTGAATCAAGCCACGAAACACTTAATTTGTTTTCATCGTTCAACGGAACTGATTAAAAGCAGTTAGTATGTAGAGACGTAAGTCAATTATTAAAAATTCCTAATTGGCTTTGGAATCACATTTGAATAAAAATTTCACTATACATATTATTTTTGAATGACTTGTTTAATATTATATTATAAGAAAATTGTAACCTAATAGCAAAAATAACAAAACTCTTCTATAATTTAACTACCGTTAGATCGGTATTTTATGAAATGACTAGTTATTTCATGGAAGCCCCTAATTATATGTTTTAACACACATAAAATGTAATCATTATGAGTGATGTTATCAGATTAAAATCTTCTTACATAAATTTGATTGTATAAAACAGAAATTTTTAATATATAAATTTATTGTCTTAACATATTAAAATTTCATTACGATTATAATGTTATAAATATTTGAAATCGTATAAAAAATACTAAAGTACTATTAACTATAATTAAAAAAAAAAACCTATATCAAAATGACTTAATAGCAAACAGGTTCCGCCATAACGCAGTTTACAGAGTGTAACAAATCTGGGGATAGGACTACTTCTGTGGACAGAACCTTTCTTGATATTAAGACACCTTGATACAATATAAAGTAAAAAATATTACAATATAGAATATCTATAATTATTATCACCATAAATTATTATGATTTCATCGGATTAAAATTATTTACCACTTCCTGTGCCGCTAGCTACTTCTGTACATCTATTAGCAGCACTTTCTATTGCTCCGATTACAGCAGCTCTGAAACCTGCAAGAAAAAAAAATACAATTATTATAAATATTTTTAACAATCAACATTAGCATATTATTATTATTTTATATGTTTTTCTAATGATTATATACCTAGAGTATATCGAAACGTCGATTTTTACATACATACACAATCACGGCATGTACTCAAAAGGGTATGGCACAAATTCTTTTCATCATCCCGAAATCAGTCACCTCCAAACATTCCTATCCAAACAAGCAACTTTCGTTTAATCCACATTCATAATTCCTCTCATATATGCTCTTTTATTCTTACTACTTGGAAACTTTCGCTCACGCAAGCCATTCTCTCAATTATACCATTCCAACTACTCATCGGACGTCCACGCAAACGTATACCATCAAAATCATTCAAATAAATCTTTTTAAAGTAAATAAGATTACGTAGCAACTAGTTACTAGGTAATATACAAGTAACTAGATAAGAATTACAGATTTTTAATTAATGGAAACCAAATTTTTCTTTATAAATTTCTATTGCTTCACTTATTAATCTGTTGTTAATATTGATATCTTTATGATTGTAAAATTTAAAGATACAGTAATAATTGCTAGACCAATCAATATTAGCAATATTATTACTTTTTTACTTTAATGTCATTGATAAAAAAATTGAATATAAAATAATTGAACAGAATCTAATTCTAAAACAGTTTATATATCAGTTTTCTTTAGTTTAGCGTTACCGTAACTGTAACGTAAAAACGCCCTAGTAACAAAAATGAACTAGTTTATTTGAAACGTGTTACATACCGTGACTTTCCAGAAAATGCAGACCCGATGTGGTAGAACCTCCTGGTGATGAAACTTCATCTTTAAGCTGGCCGGGATGCGTTTTTGTTTCTCGAACCATTTTGCCAGCACCAAGTACTGTTTGAGCTGCTAGACGATACGCTAGATCGCGCGGCAATCCCATTTTTACACCGCCATCCGCCAAAGCTTCAATCATTATATATACCTAAGAAATAAATGTGGGAAAATTAGCAGTGTTATTTTTATGATACACTATAAAAGGTTCTATTATTTGGTTTTAGTTTTAATTTGCTAATATGTGTCGTTTGGGCGCTAGAATTTTTTTTTTATTTTTTGGTTTTTTTTCCTCGAAAACTATGAGGTGTAGGAAAATAAGCATGACATGGAAAAATGCGGAATAATGAGTAGGATAATTGAGTGAAGAAACCATTATTCTACTATGTATCGTTTAGTAGAAAAAAATTAAAAACTGAATTTTTGAAAATTTGACAAGGGGGGACCCTTGGGATTTTTTCAAAATAAGACTTTTTTCAAAATTTGCTCAAAAAAATCTGAAAAAATTCAGTAAAATAGAGAAAAAATTTAGCTATATAATAGCTAAGTAACTTTTTGCACTCAATTATCGTACTCATTATTCCGCATTTTTCCATGTCATGCTTATTTTCATACACTTCATAATTTTTGATAAAAAAATAAAAACCAAAAAATCAAAAAAAAAAAAAAATCTAGCGCCCAAACGGCATATGCTAGCAAATTAAAACTAAAACCAAGTAATAGAACCTTTTTTGCCCTATCGAAAAGTATTCTAAGTATTTCTTCGAATTTTACTCGAGAAAGTAGTATATCGCAATTTATCGAAATTACATGTTAAACGCCCGTACGAACTTAACGAACGAACACCCGGTATATATATATAATATATATATATATATATATATATATATATATATATATATATATATATATAAAATGTAATTTAAGTTTAAAGATTATACTTACATAGGCGGGCCCACTCCCACTAAGGGCTGTCACAGCATCGATTAAATCTTCTGTAATTTCATCGCACGAACCAATACTTTCCAATAGCATTCTCGTGATATTCGCATCTTTCGTGGTCGCACGTGGACCCTTTACAAATACACTAGCTGCACTACGTACGACAGCTGGCGTATTGGGCATAACGCGAATTATTCTCGCCTCGTCCGGTAATTGTTGTTCTAATTGCTCTAAATTTACCCCCATTGCAATCGATAGAAATAATTTGTCAGCTCTTACATTCGCTTGCGTTACTTCCGATAAGGCTACCGGTAATATATGCGGTTTGACAGAGATAAATACAATTTCGGATTTATCAACTACGGGCGCATTTTCATGAATTGATGATGCTCCAAGACTCTGAAATTATACGATAAAATAAGTAAAGTAACAAGGAAAGAAAGTAAAAGTAATAAATGAACTACTAGAGACTTGAAACTTTAAACATAGCTCAGCTAACTGGGATGATGCAATGCACAATATCAACTAATTAATTAATAATATTTGAAATATTAAATTACAGTTAATTAATTAATTATAATTAATTAAATTTATTAATTAGGTTAAAGTTAAACAAGACTAAAAAGCAGAAAATAATTATTTAAATAAAAAATAATTTAATATACCACGTTTTTAAGACGAACTAAAAAGTTTAAAATAATTTTTTCTAACCCCATATGGATTTATAATCCCATATAGATTAGTGTATGATGAGTGTGAAATTGAAAAAAAATGTTGTAGCAACAGTTTCCGTGTTAGTCAGTTAAGATGGTTCGGACATGTTGAGCAAATGTCTAATAAACGTTTGGTTAAAAAGATTTATTTGAATAATTTTGATGGTATACGTCCAATGAGTAGTTGTAGTGGTATTATTGAGAGAGTGGCTTGCGTGAGCGAAAGTTTCCAAGTAGTAGGAATAAAAGAGCATGTATGAGAGGTGGAATTATGAATGTGAATGAAGCGAAAGTTGCTTGTTTGGATAGGAATGTTTGGAGGCGACTGATTTCGTGATGATGAAAAGAGTTTATGCCACACCCTTTTGGGTACATGGCGTGATTGTGTATGTGTATGTATGCATGTTTCAACGAACTAAACTTCCATCTTAATCAGGAAAACTGCTAAAAATAACATTTACAGTAAATAAACAGTACATAGAAATAAGTTACTAGATAACAAATAAGTAACTAGATCATAAAATATTTATAAATTTTTAATTGAAAGAACATAACAGGTTAATACGTCTAAACTGTTCAGATAAATCTTCTATTACTCAACATGCGTTAGAGTAATCTTCATGATGTGAAATTCCAAGATACTATAATTATTGCAAGATCAGTCAATATTAGCAGTAGATTGATAAGAGAAACAATAGAAATTTACAAAAGAAAAACAGAACATCAATCACTGTGAAGCCACTGATTTCAATAAAATTTAGTTTCCTTTAATTAAAAATTTATAAATTGTATGATCTAGTTACGTATTTGTTACCGAGTAACTTGTTCCTATGTTATTTACAGTAATGTTATTTGTATTAGTTTTCCTGATAAAGACGGACTTTAAGTTCATCGAAACGTCGATTATTAATAAATATTAATACAAAACTTATATCTAAAGTTGTTTTATTTTAAGTGAAAACTGTACAGTGTATGAGTAAAAATTAGTTATCTGTGAACTGTGCAATTTCACTACGCTTTGCCTGTTCAGTTATAATACTTTGCAGTTAAAACAGAGTGTATCCGACCAATGACAATAAATTTAAAATTCAAACAATTGTATTTTGCTTGGTAAAAAAAATACGGAAGAAATTTTCTGTCAGAAGGATCAACCTTAGAGATATGAGATTGTAACGAACGTACTTTGTACTTGTAAACATTAATGCAATTGATTATTTATCAAAATTGAAAAATATTGTTCAGTTGCTAGTGATTCTTATCAAAATATGAAGGTTATAATATTTGGTTAAATTTTTTTTTATCAATACTTTTAAGTATATTTCTAAAATTATCTAAATATCAAAGATATACGTTTTCAATTATATTGTTAATAAAAAAAAATATTTATTTTCTTTTATAACAAATATATATGATGTTTTGTGTGACTTTAAAAGAATAAAATATATTTTATCTAATTAATCCAATTACATTATGACAATTTATTTATTACTATAATTTTAACAGAGTAAAAAATCTTGAAGAAAACTACATAATAATAGAAATAATAAAATTAGTAAAAATAAACTGCATTAGGTTTAAGTTCTGTATTAAAATTAATTTATAATCAACGTTTTGACGAAACTCAACACTCGTTCTCATCTGTTTATCCTGATGAAGACGAGCGTTGAGTTTCGTCGAAACGTCGATTAAAAATCAATTTTAATAACCTAAAAATAGTTTATTTTATTTAATGAGTTCTGAAAGATTTTCTACTATGTTAGTAAAATTAGTATTTGACCAAGATACACGAAGTTACTGTAATAATTTTATTCATTTTATTTTGCATAAAATTTGGATTTTCATTAAAAAATACTGATTTTAATTCTATTTCAATATAATTACTGACCTAGATTATCTTATTTAAAACAATATTGACAACATAAACAATTAATCTAACTTATGTTTATTTAAACGCATTTTATTATCGGCTTATTTGTTATAAATATCATTATTTTAATAAATATTCAAAGTCATTTTAATAAATTGTTGATTAAAAAGCTATAAACAAAATTTTCTTTGCTTATCACTAAAAATATTTGTGCATAATTAATATGATAGATCAAAAAAATATTTACCTGAAATGCTTGAGTAGATTGCTTATCAGAAGGATGACAACTGGCGATAATATTTTCTCCTTTCGTTAAACCTAAAATTAAACGAAAGAAACAAAAATAATATTAATACAAAGCAGATCATAAAAATATTATAAATTTTTAATTAAACGAACCCTAATTTCACTTAGATCAATCACTGTGAAGACACTGATTTAAATAAAATATGTAATTGAATTAGGCATTTCTTAAGATAGACAGTAGCAAATATATTGGCGCACAATAAACTGTAGCTAAGCATACCCCCTAACCGCTTGCTAAATAGATTTTACTGCGGCAATGCTGTACGAGAGGTATTTTCATCATTTTCATATCAATTTGACATTTTTCAGACAAAATTATATATTTAAAAAAAAAAAAAACATTTATTTTTTCAAAACTCTACTACATATTTTCTTAATGTGATATTTTTACGCATTTTATATACAAGTCACGTAACTTTACGTATTATTTCACGGAGATGCAGTGTACGAAGCAATTATATACGATGTGTCCAAGAAAATTATGTATAATGTGTTTTTGTTTATACATTGTGTTTTAAAAGAATTTTATATACAATGTGTTTCATATATGTATGAATACGCATTAGTGAATTTCTATTAGTGGCGTCCTCATATATAGGTCACAAGGTCTTTTGATAACTAGTTTATCAGAATATAATATAATTTATATTAAAAGTAATTGAAAATATATAGTAAATGCTGAAATATAAATAACTTTTTATCAAAATAATATAATAATATTGATACTAGTATAAATATTTCAATAATTTCGTTATCTTTAAAAAACATTTTCTTACAACATGTGAACATAATTTTCAAGGTAATAAAAACTATAGTATTTTATGTAACACGCGAATTTTTAATTTTAGATAATATTATTAGGTGATATTAGAGAGATATTTCTATTAATTAAGGGAAGCCAAATTTTATTTAAATCAGTTACTAATCACTCACAGTGATTGAAGTTTTCTTTTTCTTTATAAATTTTTATTGCTTCTATTATCAATCGACTGTTAATATTGTTGAGTCTTGAAATTATTAAATTAATTATTAAAATAAAACTGCTTCTGGTTCAAGTTCTGTATTAAAATTTATTTATAATCAACGTTTCGACGAAACTCAACTCACATCTTCATCATGAAAACAAGCGTTGAGTTTCGTCGAAACGTTGATTATAAATTTTAATACAGAACTTGAACTTCAAGCAGTTTTATTTCAATAATATTTTGTATCAGTTTTCCTGATGAAGACGAGCTTATGAGTTTCGTCGAAATGTTGATTATAATTAAATTTTAATTCAGAACTTGAACCTGAAGCAGTTTTATTTTATAAAATAGGTTACTAATTATCGATATCAAATATAAACATTTAAGAAAAGTACGTATCATTTTATTTAGTATAAAGTTTCGATTTATTGCAATAATGTTTAATATTTTTTATTATTAACTTTAGTTTAATTATAGATTTTATTTTATAATTTCATTATACTTATACATTAATTGCCACATATAAATTAAAAATATCTAGATATTAAAAACGACGTATTGGTTACGTTTTACAATGTATGCAAACAAGAAATAAAATTGACTTTTTTCTAATTCAAATTTTATCAGTTGTGCAAGTATATATATAAAATGATTAAATAAATTTGTGTATTATATAAATATAAAAATATACAAGAAATATATTCCTATCTTAAAATCTTTGGAAGACAAAAAAGGAAATTTGCGTAGCGCGACTATTTTAAATTTAAAAAAATAGCCGCAATAATATAAAATAAAACTGCTTTTGATTAAAGTTTTGTATTAATATTTATTTATAATCGACGTTTCGACGAACTCAACGTCCGTATTCATCAAGTAAAAAAAAAGATATAAATGACATTCACATAAATGTCATTTGTTTTATTTTTCCTTTTAATATAAGTAATGAGTTCTGAAAGATTTTTTACAACGCAGTAATATATTTTAAAAATATATGTAAATTTCTGTTTGTATAATTGCATTTTGCAGGAACGAAATAATAAACGTTACGTTGTTGAAATTTAAATACAGAATATACATAAAATAATTATAAATTATATATTTTATGTGAATATATTTTAATAATTTATTATCTTCACGAATTATGTAATTGTAAAAATATATTTTACTTTACAAGAAATGATGGGTTTTATTATTTTGTCAACAGCGCATAAAAAACCAATTAAATTTTATAAATAAATACTGGGTTATATATAACGTACTAATAGTTGTAAAGAAAATTAGTTAGCGTTTATTTATTTTTAAGAAAAGTAAAAAAATCAACATAATAAAAAATTCTTTCAGAACTCATTATATTAAAATAAAGAATGTTAAAGTTTCCTATTTTCCACACACGAAACTGCAACGCAGATTGAAGAATGTAAAAGATATTATTCCTCTTCAATCTTTATATATATATATATATATATATATATATATATATATATATATATATATATATATATATATATATTTGAAAAGAAAATAAAAATTTACAAGGAAAAAGATAGCAATCAGAGTGACTAGTAACTAATATAAATAAAATTTGACTTTCTTTCATTAAAAATTTATAAAAATAGTTGTATTTTGTTACCTAGTAACTTGTTTCTATGTTCTGTTTATTTACTGTAAATGTCGTTTGTATCTTTTTTCCTTATGAAAACGTACGTTGAGTAGGATAGAGTATGCCGATTATAAATAAATATTAATATAGAACTACAACCTAAAGCCGTTTTATTTTAAGTAAAAAAATCATTTGTGATTAGCAAAAATGTATCTTCATAATATTGGCTATTTTTTAAATTATTCCAACTGAATTTAAAATAGGTATAAAATATAAGTTGAGCGTTTTATATGTCTGTTAGTGGACGTCCGATGAGTAGATGCAGTGGTATGATTGAGAGAGTGGTTTGCGTGAGCGAATGTTTACAAGTAGTAGGAATAGAAGAGCATGTATTTCTAGCTATCATGAATGTAGATGAAACTAGAGTTACTTGTCTGGATAGGAATGTTTGGAGAAAATTAATTTCGGAATAGTGGAAAGAGTTTGTACCACAACCTTTTAGGTACATGGAAAAATTGTCTATGTGACTCCCTGACAAGTCTCAAATAATAATAATAATAATAATAAATATAAGATTTTTACCTGCTGCGAGAAATCCTTTCGCCAAAGCCTGCGCCATTTTGCCTCCACCAATAAATCCGATTTTTAACATTTTTTTTTAGAAAAATTTGAAAAGTCTGATGCACTAATTTAGAAAAAAAAAAACACAATTATATATATTGCACGTATTACAAAACTACGTAATATAAAATAAAAATGATTTAAATATCAAATATTGTATTTTGTAATAAATGTGTTTGTTATTATGCTGCATCAAATACGTGTTATTTGTACGATGTTTAAAACTGAAATGACTTATTTTTCTTAAGTAGCGAAGGTTATCTCTTCTGATAAAAAATCTTCGGAATTATGAAATAAGTCAATAGATATTTTGTATCTTTAAATATAAATAATATTATTTTTAATATTTAACTATAACCAAAATGTTTTCTAATACAAATATTATGTTTTATTCTTAAAAATTATAATTAAATACTAAATACTATAAAATAAAAATGCTTTAGGATTAAGTTCTGTATAAATTTTATTTAATAACCGACCTTTCGACATACTCTACGTATATCATTATCATTATATTCAATAAATAAACAGAACATAGAAACAAGATACTAGGTAACAAAATAAATTACTAGATTATAAAATTTATAAATTGTTAATTAAAGGAAACTAAATTTTATTTCGCACTGATTTATGTTATCTATTGTTGGGACCTGCAATTATTATTGTCTTCGAATTTTACATCATGATTTTCTAACGCATGTTACAATGTTGAGTATATGATACATACATAATCACGCCATAAATCCAAAAGGATATGGCACAAACTCTTTCCACTATCTCGAAATTAGTTTTGTCCAAACTTGAGTACGTTTAGAAATGTTAATCTGACGTTTGTAAATTTTATTGAGGTTATATGAGTGTAGATATATGAAGAGCGTATATAATATTTATAAAATATGAATAAAAAATTATTGTTTTATATTAAAATTATTGAATAACACCAAATCAAATTGAATAAATTGTTTATTTCGTTTCTTTATATTTTGATATTTCGATATTTCAACATGCCAACCACCACACCGCAACCCTTACTTTGACTTTGGTATTTTTCAGCCCTTAGCTGCGCTTGCGTCATCTCCAGCCAATTGTAATCAATTTAACTTTAATTTACTAATTATTGACATTAAATATAAACATTGAAGAAAATACGTGTCATTTTTTTAAATAAATCGAAATTTTTGTGTTAAAAATTTTGATTTATATTAAAAATTTTGTATCTAATTTTCACTGGATGCCAGTGAAATTATCATTGATTTTTTACTACGAAAAATATCAGATATTACAAATTTTTATCATCGCAATAATTTTGCATATCTATGCACGAGATTTGCAAACTTGTACTTTAGTAACACAATGTAATCACGTAAGCAATTATTTAACAAAAGTTCATATATGGAAATAAAGATTGGGGCATGTACAGATAAAATTGTTTATTACCAATTACAAGTATTCTTTTGATAAACAAATTGATAACATAATAGTACAATGACTGATCAGTTGATATATCCAGGACCGTATCAATATGTTTTAAAGACAGCGATGTGGCGTGACTTTATGATAAAGTGAACATAAATGCATTTATTCAAATACAGTCCGATTATCTTAAGTTCCAATGTTCGTAATTATGTTGGTGACAAATCTGATAAGACAAAAATATCTGTACTTAATATATTTTGTAAATATATTTTCATATAATTTTATATAAGATTCAAATAGTTTTAAATCAAAATTTATTGTCAGTTTGTTATATATTTACAAATTAAAAGTATAATATAATATAAATAATATAGGTGAAGAAATAAAATTTGCGAAAACAAATTAAATATGGTTATCGCGACTTGAAAATATTTTTAAATTAATTTTCCAACTGACATATATTGAGAATAACAAAAAAAAAAAAAAAAAATTGGAGGTGGACCTCCTTATTACAAATATTCACTTAGCTATGTGTCTAAAGAATTTTGTATAAAAGTTGCTTGCGTGAGCGAAAGTTTCCAAGTAGTAGGAATAGAATTAAACATAAGTTTATGATATTAATTTAATAAATTATTTCTTAATCAATCGATAATTGAGGTGTAATACTAATAAAAAATAAATACAATTCGTTTTGTTTTGAATGCAAAAAAATTGTTTCTTGTATTTTTGGTTGATTACGCGATAATATTTTTTTTTTAAATAAACAAAATATTAATTATTTTTATAGGCATGTTTTTTTTTCTCAAAATTCGAAAAGTTTTTAATTTATTTCGAGAAAATAAACCTACAAAAAATTATTAAAATAGTAAAGCTATAATTCAATATTTTAACTTTATATTATTAATATTTATTGTTTTAGCAAAACGACAACCAAGAAATAAACAACCAAATGATATTAATTAAATTTTAACAATCCTACCAAATAAAGACAATTTTAAGTACAAAAATATATTTTTTTTTTGTTATAAATTAAATTTAAATTTAGGAATGAATAGTACAACAAGGACTGCTTTAGAATACGTCGATGTATTGTATTTGCCTATTCAGAAAAGAGTTTGTGCCACACCCTTTTGGGTACATGGCGTGATTGTGTATGTATGTATGTACTATGATTCGAAACGATCACAATTATTATTGGGAAATATATAAATGCACTTGAGTTAAAATAGAATGCACTTGGTTAGTTTGGATACTTTCCACTATAAATTAGATACTTTGCACTTGGTACAACCTAAACTTTAATTTCAATAATTTACACTATAAATTTGAATAATTTGCACTATAAACGATACGAAACCCTATCGTCTGCGCCACTGTTGGCTTAGGGTAGGTTAGGTTGTTTAGTTATGTTAATATAGGCGCTTATCTCATCGGCGCAAATGATAGGTGTCGACTGGCGTAAATGATTGGCAGCCCCCAAAGTGGAAAGTATCCGTTTTATAGTGATAATTTTTTTTTGTGCATTATGTTTTTTCAAAGTTAAAATATTTTTTTTAAAGTTGAATAAATTTAATTATTTCTTTTTGTGCAATATATTTGTTTATAGTGCAAATTGTTTTTATCAAAGTGAATATGATCTAAATTATAGTGCAGTTAATTTCAACCCATTATTATTATGCTTTAGAATCTGGCTGCTGATTTTCAGACTGTTGAAGGTAAATCGGTAAAAATAATATAAAAACAATTTGTTTTTTGAGCTGAGTAACTATGACTTTTTATAATTTGTTATAATTAACGACTTCCAATTGTAAAATGTGTCCTACGAGAAATCTGTCTTCTTTTTCAAACAAAAATAATATATATATAAAGTAAGAAAAGAAAATATGCATTGAATTAAATATTACAGAAGCAAAATGAAGCTACAGACAATAATCATACAATGTACAATTTTTATTTTATTTTTGCTAAATGCAGGTAAATATTATTTTCTATTTTATTAATTACAAGCAGTTTTCTAATATACGAAGATAATTAAAAAAGATTTTATGATTATTTCAAATAGGTAACACATCTATAGAAAGAAAGACTAATATGTTTTTATGTGTAATTTTTATTAAATTATATAAACATCAGGGTGGTCCAAAAAATCGTTTTTTACGCACCCCCTAAAAAAAAAACTATTAAAAAAAAATAACATTTTCATATTTGTTTTTCTGTAATATGTATGAAAATGTACATTTTACATAAATTTTTACAATCTATATTACGTAAATAAATTGAAATGTATCATTTGAATTTCTTTTGTAAATTCTGTTTAAATGAAATTATACGTAATTTTTAGTTGAGTCAATTAATAACAAGTGCAAGAAACGGAAATATTTGTATGAAGTTCCTTATTATCATAAATGGCCACGTGTTCGAGCTGCTGAAATGGCAGAACGGGGCCAATATCCATTTTATGCAACTGTAGGTGAAAATGAATATAATATATTATGCGGCGGTAGTATCATTACAGATTGGCATATTTTAACTGCAGCACATTGTCTTGTGACGTAAGTTTGGTTTTCTTTTGTTTTATGAAAATGTCTGCCCAAAAAGTCGAAAATTTGTATTGTTTGTTTTTTTATTTTTAATTATTACGGAACTTTTAGTGCTTTAGTGCTTTTGTTTTATGAAAATGTCTGCCCAAAAAGTCGAAAATTTGTATTGTTTGTTTTTTTATTTTTAATTATTACGGAACTTTTAGTGCTTGCCTAAAAATTAAAAATGTACTAACCGAAATTACTAATATCATTTCCGATGTAGGATGAATTAAAAAAATAATTTTAGTTTCCATTGCTAACTTAAATAAATAAAACTGTTTAGGTTAAAGTTCTGTTATAGAAACTGGACGTTTCGACGAAATTTAACGTTCGTCTCTATCAGGATAAATGATACAAATGACATTACATAGAAACAAGTTACTAGGTAACAAATAAGTAACTAGATCATAAAAATGTTATAGTTTTTTAATTAATGAAAACCAAATTTTATTTAACACAGTGATTGATGTTATTTATAAAGTAAAAAGTCTTTCAGAACTCATAATATTAAAATAAAACGGCTTTAGGTTGTTGTTCTGTATTAATATTTATTAATAATCGAAAAAGATACAAATGACATTTATGGTAAATAAGCAGAATATAGAAACAAGTGACTATCTTTTGTTTATTTATTTTTCTTGATGAAAGATGTATTAATACAGAACTACAACCTAAATCTGTTTTATATTTATTTTAAAACACAAAATAAAAGTTACTTTTTCATAAACAAAGCTGGTGGGAATACGGGCCAATATTTTTACATTAGTATAGCTATAACAAAGATATTTGTTTTATATACATACATACACAATTACGCCATGTACCCAAAAGGGTGTGGCACAAACTCTTTTCATCATTCCGTAATCAGTCTCCTCCAAACATTCCTATCCAAACAAGAAACTTTCGCTTCATCCACATTCACTTAATTCCTCTCATACATGCTCTTTTATTCCTACTACTTGGAAACTTTCGCTCACGCAAGCCACTCTCTCAGTCATACCACTCCAACTACTCATCGGACGTCCACGCAAACGTATACCATCAAAATTATTCAAATAAATCTTTTTAACCAGACGTTCATTAGACATTCGCTCAACATGTCCGAACCATCTTAACTGACTAACACCAACTTTTGCTACAACATTTTCTTCAATTTCATATTTTTTATTTTTATTTTTTTTTTTATATTTTATATTCTTAATTACATATGGCGTATTATATTAAGTTATAGTATTTAGTTTTTGCTTAAATCGCCATAAAAATTAAGATATTTGTTTGCAGACGAGAAGAAGGAAAAACTGTAGAAAAAGATCCATATAACTTGCATGTGATTCTAGGAAGTGCACATAGATCAGGTATCAATGGTCAAATAGGTCTTGTAGATAAGCTATTTATACATCCAGGCTATGAACCGTCATGGACTTCTTACGCCCTTTACGATATAGCAATAATAAAACTATATAAACCAATTAAGTTTAATGCAAATGTACAACCGATTATTTTATCCGAACATCTAGATAAGGATAAAAATCTTTTTGCTGTCGGATACCGACGTTTCGATAATCAAACTATACATCCTATTCTTCAACATAGAGATTTACCACCTATTGAGATAGCTAATAGCATTATATCACCGGCGCCAGGTTCATTATGTATGTCTATATTGCCGATAAATAGTTGTTTCGGTGATTCAGGCGGACCACTAATTGTTATTAGTCAAAAAGAGAAGTATATTCAGATTGGAATTGTTACTGATGGCAATGAGGGCAATTGTGCATCGAAATATGTCGATTTTCAAGATGTTTCCTATCATAGATGTTGGATACAGAATGTAATAGATAGTTTATAAAGTTTAGTTTCACTAATATTCAATAATAAACTGACTTTAATTAACTTAATTAACTAACTCTACATTGTTCTTTTATTTTTCTTACGTCCTTTTTTTAATCATCAAACAAAAGCATACACTGTAAAAAAAATAGCGAAATTACAGAAAAATTTTACTATAAAAACATGTATAATTTCATTTTACTGTAAATATTCTGTATTTCTATTTTAAAATTCTGTAATTTTTACATAATTCATAATAATCACATACGAGTAAAGTAAGAAAAGTTCATAAAGTTTATTTTTACTAATTAATATATTTATTTATTTTTTAAATTACACCGAATAGGCAACAGGCCAATTAAATGGCGCAAACGATACAAACATAGATTATAAAATAATATACATAAATTATCTAAAAGGAAAACATTAAGTGTGTACAATGCGTAAATGATTAATAAAAATATGAAGAGAACATGAAAAAATATCTATAGTTAATTCTAATAATAAACTAACTCGCAAATTTAACTAACTGTGCACTGTTTTTTATTTTTATTATTATTATTTTATTATCAAACAAAAGCAAAGCGAAATTACAGAAAAATTGTAATAGAATTTTACTATAAAAAGTTTGTAATTTCATTTTACCATAAATGTTCAATATCAAAATTCTCTAATTTTGTACATAATTCATAATAATCACATAAAGTAAGTATATATGATTATAATTGTATATTGTGGGTTGCATAGTTTGGATTGCGGGTTGCAGGTTGCAAGCACATGGCAAGCACGTGCTAAGGTTAATGAACTTTTGACAGATAGAGCAATTTTGTTATTTATATTTATTTATTTTTATTATGAACATTATTTCTTTTTAAACACTACATACGTAGGGGTACAATTGTTATATTTAAAAATATTCCAAGTTTATTTAACAAATAATAATTACATAAAGTAAATAAAAATGATCTAATAAATATGTAAAATTGCTTACTTTCTGCATACTTAATGTAGATTTACATATTGTTGATATACCTAACTTATTAAATTATGTAAAATTACAGCTTGCATATCAATATCTGTAATAATTCTACATTTAAATTTCAGCGGTTTATGCAATTGTGTTGTGAAAATCGTACGTTGTTCCATCTACTGCAATCTTAACGCGAATAAACTATAATTATATTTTTTTTATATTTAATTATAAATTATTATACTACATTATCGTAACACAAATGTATATCGTGCACGAAAAAATATTACTCATTAAATTTTGAATTCTAACCAACAAAAATATACCAGCGATACTATACAAAATTTTGCTGGCCAACTGGAAATGTGTCAGAAGTAATAAGTTAACCTCCAATATAATAGTTTTATGCGTTTTATGTTTTATCTATTGCAAGAAGCTTTTTTCCGAAGATAAATTATTTGAAATATGAATAGTTTGATGCATCATTGTCGATTATGTACAAATGATAGAAACGTATCGTTCACTGTACTTCATCGGGCTTCAGATGGCAAACGTTTCATAGATAAATTAGAAACAGTTATTCCAGAAATTGTAAGAATTAGATATTTTGTTTCAGTTTTAATACATATACGAATAAATACTGTATTTTTAATTCGGTTGACCTTTTTAGGATAATTGCAACATCCTATTACCAAATGGTATATGCACAGTTTGCGTTATTCAATTAAATGATGCTTATACGTTTATAAAACAATGTTTGAAGTCCCAGATAATATTAAAACAACGCCAATTAAATGAACAACTTTGTCGTTTATGCGCTAGTAAAGAAAATATATCATTAACTTTAAATAGTCTGGATTCGGATAATATATTAATATCATATAAATTGGAAACTATTGCATCGGAAATTGTAAGTAACAAAAATATCGTCACCAGTTTTATATTTCAAATATTTATGTAATTGAATATAAATTAATAATGCTTAATGGATTTTCGTAATTTCTAATGAGCGTTTAAAATAAAACTGTTTTACGTTCAAGTTCTGTATTAAAATTTATTTATAATCGATGTTTCGACGAAACTCAACGCTTGTCTTCTGTTTTCCTGAGGAAGACGAGCGTTGAGTTTCGTCGAAACGTCGATTATAACTAAATTTTTAATACAGAACTTGAACAGAAGGCAATTAAATTTTATATATCAAATTTTGAAAGATTTTTTACTATGTTAGCGTATAACTTATTTTACTTAGTTATTATTTTCTAAACACATTCATATGGAAATTAGTTACAATATTTATAATATTTATAAAAAAGTTATATATTAAAATAAGGTTTTAATCGAGGGGAAAACCACTTTCTCAAATTTTTTGCACCAGATTATGCAAATTTTAAGCATCATTGATTTGAAGGATTTTATATGAAATTTCTAAGATTGTAGGAATTTTATTTGAGATTTTTACATAATTTTAAGAAAATCTAATTGACTTTACCATAATTTTATTAAGATTTTAAGGGATTTTAAGTACTTTATAATAATACTTATACTTATTTAAATAATACTTATACAATGTAATTTTAATTAATATTTTTAGCTGAAATGCAATGAACAATTATCGAATTGTATTTGCTCAACTTGTTCTGTTCGTTTAAATGAAACGTACAAATTCAGAGAAAAATGTTTTAAATCTGAAATTTTTTTTAAACGAAATACAAAATCAAAATTTCATAATACTGTAGTTATGAAAAACGTTATCGTGGAAGATGATACAAAGAGCTGTTTAAATAATGAAGGAAATATTATAAATTTAAAAACTGTTTCCATTAAAAAAGAAATTATTGATGAAGATTCCATTCAACTAGATTTGAATACTGATACGAGTATAAGAATTGAAGAAAATTTTGAATCAGAAAATAATACAAATTTTGAGAATGTTTATATTAAAGAAGAAATTATTGACGAAGAATACAGTACGGTAAATTTGGAAACTGTCGCAAATATTAAATTTGAAAAAAGTTTGAAATTAGAAAATTTAAATCTACATTCAGAAATAACAATTAAGGAAGAAAATTCTGATTTTAAGAGTGAAACTGACATAAGAAGTTGTCAAGCTAATATAAATACGAATAAACAGGATATTTTCAGCTCGAAAGAAAAGAAGAAATTAGCGGAAAAAGCACGACCTCATAAATGTACAATATGTGAGAAAGCTTTTACGAAAAGTACTAATCTAACAGTGCATATCCGTACTCATACACAGGAGAAACCTTATAAATGCGAAATATGTGAGAAAGCATTTAGTGCGACTGGAAATCTAAAAAGACATATTAATTTTCATAACAATGAGAGACCACATAAATGCACAATATGTGGGAAAGCTTTTACCCAACGTGGCGATTTAAACAAACATTTTCGTTTGCATACGCAGGAGAGACCTTATAAATGTAAAGTCTGTCAGAAAGCTTTTACTACAAGTGGAAACTTAAATGCGCATATTCGTTATCATACACAGGAGAAACCTTATAAATGCGAAATATGTGGGACAGCTTTTACTCAAAGTGCACATTTAAAATCGCATATGCGTTCTCATACACAGGAGAAACCTTATAAATGTGAATTGTGTGAGAAAGGTTTTACTCGAAGGGAAAGCTTACATAAACATATACGCAGTCATAAATGAGTACTTAATGTATATATTTTTTCACATACAAATCAATACATACACACACACAATCACAAGAGTGTAGCACAAACTATTTTCATTATCTCGAAATTAGTTTTCTCCAAATATTTCTATCCAGACAAGCAACATTTTCATAATACCTCTCATATATGCTCTTCCATTCCTACTGCTAGGAAATTTTTGCTCACGCAAAACATTCACAATCATACTACTTCATAGACTCATCAGACATCCACGCAAACGTATACCTGCAATATAATTCACATAGATCCTTTTAATCAAACGTTTATTAGACATTTGCTCAAGATGAACGAACTCATACTCTTCATACACTAATCTTTTTCCTACTCAATTCCTTCTAGTTACACTAGTAGTTTGCGTGAGCGAAAGCTTCCAAATAGTAGGAATAGACGAGCATGTATGAGAGGAATTATGAATACGGATGAAGATAAAGTTACTTATTTGGATAAGGAATGTTTGGAGGAGACTGATTTTGGGATAATGAAAAGAGTTTGTGCCACACCGTTTAGGGTACATGTCGTGATTGTGTATGTATGTATTACAGTTACACTTACATTTAAATTTCGGCGCTTACATTTGTAAATCGTACACTTTTTCAACACGAATAAACTATTAATTATATTTTTTATATAATTGTAAATTATAATACGACATTATCGTATCACAAATGTATATTATGTAAGAAAAAAAATAACACCTATTAAATTTTGAATTCTAAACCAACAAAAAAGATTTATTCATCCTTTCCTTATTAACTGAGTTACTTGAGGTCATTGAACTGGCTCAGCTGTTCAATTACAACAAGTCATAGCAACTAGTCAACACACGTTGGGTTTGTGTCTAGTTAATCTATGAGCAATACTAAACAAAATTCAGCTGGCCAACTGAATGTGTGTGTCAGATGTAATAAGTTAACCTCTAATACAATACTTTTATGTTTTATCTACTGCGAGAGCTTTTTTTCGAAAATAAATTATTTGAAATATGAATAGTTTTATGCAACATTGTCGATTATGTACAAATGATAAAAACGTATCGTTCACTGTACTTCATCGGGCTTCAGATGGCAAACGTTTCATAGATAAATTAGCAACAGTTATTCCAGAAATTGTAAGAATTAGATATACTATTTTAGATTTAATACATATACGAATAAATACTTGTTTTTAATTTCATTGACTATTTAGGAGAAATGCAATATCAAATTACCAAATGGTATATGCACAGTTTGTGCTGTTCAATTAAATGATGCTTATACATTTATAAAACAATGTTACAAGTCCCAGATAATATTAAAACAACGCCAATTAAATGAACAACTTTGTCGATTATGCACTAGTAATGAAAATATATCATTAACTTTAAATAGTGTGGGTTCAGATAATATTTTAATGTCATATAAGTTGGAAACCATTGCTTCGGAAATTGTAAGTAATAATAAATATGATGAATACTTTAATTAAGTTGAAAGTTTCAGCTGTAGGCACTTGGTGAAACATTTTAATAAAAATAAACAATAAAACACTTGGTGTAAGTTTCACTATATTTATTTGACTTAATCGATTTCGGCTTTCTAGGCCCTCATCAGAAGTTTATACAGAAAAGTTTATGTATAAACTTCTGATGAGGGCCTAGAAAGCCGAAATCGATTAAGTCAAATAAATATAGTGAAACTTACACCAAGTGTTTTATTGTTTATTTTTAATACTTTAATTTTTTAAATATTTAAGTAATTCAAATTAATATTGCTTAATGGGTTTCCGTAATAAGCGTATTATTTATTTTACTAATCAGTAAATAGTTCAAATATTTTTATAATATTGTTTTGACGTTATATATTAAAGTAAGGTTTTAATCGAGGGTAAAACCACTTTCTCAATTTTTTTTACACTAGATTATGCAAATTTTAAGCATAATTTTTTATTAATTTAACATATTTTATATGAAATTTCTAAGGTTGTAAGAATTGTATTCGAGATTTTTACATAATTTTCAGAAAATCTAATTGGTTTTACCATATTTACTGAGTTATTAAGGGATTTTTAACTAATTTATACACTTTCTCAGTTTTAATAATACTTGTACAATGTAATTTTAATTCATATTTTCAGCTGAAATGCAATGAACAGTTGTCGAATTGTATTTGCTCAACTTGTTTTGTTCGTTTAAACGAAACGTACAAATTCAGAGAAAAATGTTTTGAATCTCAAAATTTTTTCGAACGATATGCAAAACAACAATTACAAAATTCTGTAACTATGAAAAACGAAATCGCAGATGATGCAAATAGCTGTTTAAATAATGAAGAAAATATTATACATTTCAAAACTGTTTCTATTAAAAAAGAAATTATCGATGGAGAATCCATTCAACTAGATTTGAAAACTGATACGAGTATAAAAATTGAAGAAAATTTTGAATCAGAAAATAATACAAATTTTGAAACTATTTATATTAAAGAAGAAACTATTAACGAAGAATACAGTCCGGTAAATTTGGAAACTGATACAAATATTAAATTTGAAGAAAGTTTGAAATTAGAAAATTTAGATCTACATTCAGAAATAACAATTAAGGAAGAAAATTTTGATTTTAAGAGTGAAACTGACATAAGAAGTTGTCAAGCTAATATAAATACGAATAAACATAATATTTACAGCTCAAAAGAAAAAAAGAAATCAGCAAAAAAAGTGAAATCTCATAAATGTACATTATGTGAGAAAACTTTTCCGAAAATTTTCAACTTAAAAGTTCATATCCGTACGCATACACAGGAGAAACCTTATAAATGCGAAGTGTGTAATAAATCATTTAGTACAACTGGAAATCTAAAAAGACATATTGATTTTCATAAGAATGAGAGACCACATAAATGCAAAATGTGTGAGAAAGCTTTTACCCAAAGTGGAGATTTGAAAAAACATATTCGTTTTCATACAAATGAAAAGCCCTATAAATGCGAAATGTGTGGAAAGTCTTTTACTCAAAGTGGAAATTTAAAAGCGCATGTTCTTATTCATACAAATGAGAAACCTTATAAGTGTGAAATGTGTGGGGTAGCTATGACCCATATGGGAAATTTAAAAAGGCATGTTTATCATGTACATACAAAAGACAAATCTCATAACTAAATTAACAGGTATATTCTGAACTTACTTTAAAAATAGTTTTTAACAGATACGTTTAATATTATATTTCCGATACATATTATTACATTGGATTTTTATTTTCATTCAGGTGACGAATCACGAATTGTCGAAATAGGCACAAATCTAATTTTTGTAGTAAAATATGTTACATATTTATTTATATTATACAGCAACAATGTTTCTTTATTGTTTTTTTATTATTGTATAAATAGGGAAATTGTTTGTTTTTTTTTGTATATTTATATGTTGATGAATATTATTACATAATTATATATTTATATGAATCTTGCTTTGTTTATAAATATTATATTATTTGAATAAAAATGTAAATAAAATTTAATTATTATGTTATTATTATCCTTATAAATATATACAGAAAACGAAAATTTGTAAATTCATATTTTCGGCGCAAATATTTCAGCCAAATTTTAGATTCAACGAACAATATAAATTTTTACTAATGTGGATGCAGCTTAATTAAAAAAAAAATATTTATAAAATTTAAAAAATAAAAATTATTATCGTTATATTAAATGCTTGTCAAATTATCATTTTAATAATAAAATATTACTTACGTAAATAAAAACAATATCTGCAAAACACAATCTGAATTCCGTCTATTACTTAATTATTTATTAAATATTACCAATCGATTATTTTCCAATTTAATTAAAAATAAACTTTATCGATTATATATCGTCAAATATATTTAATAATTTGTTCAGATGTGTACAAACTTTAGCGCACAAAATTTTTTGTAAAATTATTTTTAAAATAAGGAAATGTATTTTACAATGTAACAGAATTTCTAAATAATGTAAACACTAAATAATAAATAATATTTATATATTTGTTCTTGACGAAAGTATGTACATTTTCGTATAATTTTAAATGAAATAAATATTATGTGTTGGTTCATTTAATAAGTACAGCTGGGTTTTATTTTGATGGCACAATTTATTTTATTTATTATACAGTACTATTGAACTATAACTATTTTATATTTTTACATAGCAAACACCAAACACCTGCATTTACCTACATAATAATATTTGAATATAAAATATATTATTTTGTTATCTAATATTTGTCACAGTTACTAGTAACATAACATTATTATCAATAATTATTCAATACAATAAATATACATAATTAATTTATTTCTTTTTTATTATCTTCCGATATTTCTAAACTGCAATATTTATTTAATACGATAACGGTCGGTTCTGTGGTGGCAACAGCAGATTTTTTAATTAAAAATAGATATATTTATATAATACTAACTATTTATTATTTTAATGCACAAAATATTCGTTTTAAAGTATAAAGTATTCGCTTTACTTCACATAACTCTCGTTTGCTATTTACAGATTAGAGCAACATGCGACCATATTGCAGTAATAGCCAACAAATGAATAACGTTGAATAATCATGTACAATGTTGATAATTGTCAAATAATTATATTATTTTAATATAATTTTCATTATTAAATTATCAGCACCTAAGAGAATTTACACAAATAATAATAAATCGGATTTGATTTCAACAGCATCACATTTTGTATAAAATTGTATTACTCAAAAATATTATTACTTAATTATAAGATTACTTATTTGTATGCTTTGAACGAATATGCCTTTTTAGATGTCCACTCTCATTAAATGCTTTTTCGCACATTTGGCATTTATAAGGTCTCTCCTGTGTATGCGATCGAATGTGATTTTTCAAATGTCCGCTAGCAGTAAATGCTTTCTCACATAGCTCGCATGTATAAGGTCTCTCCTGTGTATGGGAACGTATATGTTTCTTTAAATTTCCACTTTCCGTGAAAGCTTTTTCGCACATTTCGCATTTATAAGGTCGTTCCTGTGTATGAGTGCGAAAATGCTTCTTTAAATTGCCATTTTCATTAAACGCTTTCTCGCAAATTTCGCATTTAAAAGGTCTCTCCTGTGTGTGAGAACGAATATGCGCTTTTAGATTTCCACTTTTATTAAATGTTTTCTCGCACAGGTCACATTTATAAAGTTTCTTCTCTCTTGCGTGAGTAATTTTATGTATTTTTAATTGTATTTTTTCAATAAAAGCAATATTGCATATTTTGCATATATACTGTTTTCTTTTTGTGTGTATTCGACGAATATGTACGTTTAAACATGCACTCGTAGAAAACAATTTCTCACATAATGTACATTTATGAGAATTTCTTTTCTTTACAGAATTATCATTTTCTTCTGAGTTTAAAATAATATTTTCATTGATATTTGTGCTAGTATAGCACATTTTTGTATCGGTTTCATTCTCAAGATCAGAATTCTCTTTTTTAATTTTTAATCCTGAATGTAGATCCAAATCTTCTGAATCCAAACCTATCGTATCCGTTTCTTCGTCAATATTTTCCTTTTTAATATAAACAGTTTCAAAATTTATAGTATTTTCTTCATTATTTAGAGAATTGACTGGATCGTCTTTAACCATTTCGTCAGTTTTCATAACAATATTATTTTGTAATTGTTGTTTTGCATAATGCTTAAAAACTTCATGAGATTTAAAACATTTTTCTACGAATTTGTACGTTTTATTTAAACGAATGGAACATTTTAAACAAATAGACTCTGGCAACTTCTCATTGAATTCCAACTAAAAATATGATTCGAAATTAAATTATTATTTTTAAAAAGTTAAAATTATTATTATTGTAATTTAATTGTTCAGGATGAGTATTTTTGAAAATAATAATATGTAAGTAAAGTTAATAACAATTTTATACAATCTCAAAAATAAATATATCTGTAATTTAAGTACTTATTAGAAACATCAATTTTTTTAAGTAATGGCATTTTACTTAATTTAGTAAAATTTTACTGATAGTTCAAACTTTCATACTGTCAATTATGCACATTCTTTTAATCAAATTCATAAAATTTTTTGTGCTGAACTGATATATACAATAGAATCATATTTTACATGTTTACATAACTACTACCAAATACTGTTATTTTTATTTTGTAAATAATTACAATTCTTAGTGTGACATTCTTGTGAAACATTTAATACATTAATCTTTTAACCAAACGTGCACATCACATTTGTCACATACCACTTCATCTAATTATAAACCAATGTATCAAAAACGAATTTCAAACCAATTTTTTTATTAATAAAGCCACATTCAGAAATTGACAATTTTACTTCAAGAATATTTTACGAATAATATATATATTTTATAATTCATATAGAATTCGTCACATACTTTTAAGTACTTAACGTAAAATTTTCAATCTCTGAATGTGCCTTAAAACGTGCAGAATTAATTGTATGTGTGAAAGAAATCGATGATACTCCTTTAAAATTTAATCTTTACTTACAAGTTTCGATGCAATAATTTCCAGTTTATATGATATTAATATATTATCCGAATCCATACTAGTTAAAGTTAATGATATATTTTCATTACTAGCACATAAACGACAAAGTTGTTTATTTAATTGGCGTTGTCTTAATATTATCTGCGTATCTGAACATTGTTTTATAAATGTATAAGCATCATTTAATTGAATAACGCAAACTGTGCATATACCATTTGGTAATTTCAAATTACAGTCCACCTACAAGAAAAATAAATGATAATATATACATATGTTGTATTTCAATCAAAACAAAATCTAATTCCTACAATTTTTGGTACAGTAGCTTCTAATTTGTCTATGAAATATTTGCCATCTGAATCCAAGTTATGTATAGTGAATAATACATTTTTATCACTAGAACATAATCTGCAACGTTGCATAAAACAATCCATTTTTCTAATAATAATTTATCTATCAAAAAGGGTTTCTTTGCTTCTTCTAACAGATGAATAGCTCAAAATATTATATTAGAGGTTATTAGCAGAGATTATTCACCCTATTCATCATATCGATACCAAGGATAATATACCGAATCTACTTCATTGAATTATATTGGCCTTTCCAAAAGATCAATTTTTTCATTTGTAAAACTATATAAAATAATCTCCTATATTTATTTTTATAAAATATATTTATATTTTTTATTATATTATTACATATAATTTTATCATAATAAAACAATACATCCAGTAAAATTAAAAATCTTTATCCTTATGAAAATCTGACACAAATCCAATTGGCCAATTTAATTTTCACCTTACTTACAAGATCGTCAACTAAAAAACAATTATTTATATATTACTTTAAATATTATTTATCAGTATTTTTTATTACATGATTATTATTTAAAAAAATGAATATTATTAGTCATTTAGAATAATGTTTTTTTTATTCAAATCACTGAAAATTCAGCTGGCCTACTATTCAATTGTCATACGTCAGTTCTTTCATAAAAGCATCGTATTTGTCATTCATAATCATAATCATTCATAAAAAGTATTGTTGTTTTAGATATAAATATTTGAGAGATGAATTGTTTCATGCAACTTTGCAGATTATGTGCTAGTGATGAAAATGTATCATTCACTTTACATAACCCAGATTCTGATGGCAAATGTTTTATTGATAAGTTAGAAGCAATTGTACCCGAAATTGTAAGAATTAAATAGATTTTATTGTAACAAATAATATTACTTTCAATTTTTTGTTTATTTCTTTAGGTAGATTGCAATATCAAATTACCAAATGGTATATGCACAATTTGCGCTATTCAATTAAATGAAGCATATAAATTTATAAAGCAATGTTTGGATACGCAGATAATATTAAAACAACGCCAGTTAAATGAACAACTTTGTCGTTTATGTGCTAGTAATGAAAATATATCATTAACTTTAAACAGTATGGATTCGGATAATATATTAATATCATATAAATTGGAAACTATTGCATCGGAAATTGTAAGTAAAGATTAAATATAATACAATTTGTGTTTTTTTTAATTAAGCGCTTCTTAAACTGGAGATTTTTTATCATATGTAATATCTAATTTTAATTTCGATTTATATTTTTAGCTGGAATATAATGAGAAGTTATCGGATTATGTTTGCTCAATTTGTTCTGTTCGTTTAAATGAAACGTATAAATGTATAGAAAAGTTTTTCGAATCACAAGAAATTTTAAAACGATACGCAAAACAACCAATGCAAAATAGTGAAATTATGAAAATCGAAATTAAAAATGAAATCGTGGAAGGTGATAGTAGCTGTTCAAATAAAATAGAAAATAATACAAATTTTGAAAGTGTTTATATTAAAGAAGAGAATATTGATGAAGCATACATTAAACAAGATGTGGAAATTGATATAAAAGTTGAAGAAAGTTTAGAATTAGAAAATAATATAAATTTTGAAACAGTTTTTATAACAGAAGAAACTATTAACGAAGAAGCTACTGTACTTGCAAATGAAAAATGCTTTGTATGCCAAATATGTAACAAGACATTTAATAAAAATAAATATTTAAAAAAACATTATATTCGACATACAAACGCGAAACCTCATAAATGTGTAATATGTGTGAGAAGTTTTGCTGAACGTGGCGATTTAAAAAAGCATATACGTTCTCATACTCAAGAGCGACCTTTTAAGTGCACTACGTGTGAGAGGGCTTTCGCTCAAAGTGGAGACTTAAAAATACATATACGTTCCCATACACAGGAACGACCTTACGCTTGTGAACTCTGCAAGAAAGCATTTGCTCGAAGTCAACATTTGAAGAGACATATGCGTTCACATACACAGGAGCGGCCTTATAAATGCGATATATGCGAAAACGCTTTTACTATGAGTCAACACTTAAAAAGACATATTCGTTCAAAGCATACGAATAAGTAATAATAATAATTATAGTTAAATATAAGTTATAGTAGTTTGTTTTTCCTTAAATCGCCATTTAATTTATTTTAATTAAGAATTATTAGATAATTTTAAATGAAGAAAAATGTCGGGGTTTGAACACGGAACCTTCAGCTTTTGAGGCTGAATTAAGTTAATTTTTTGAATGACGTACAACGGAACTTTCGAAAATTGAGCTATATAATATTATACATTTTATATGAACAGTAAAACATTAAAATTGACATAAATGACTATTTCCACGATTTAAACAAAATTAAGGTTGTAAATATTGATTTATGTATTAGGAATTCATATGTCGGTGTTCTAATGTCTATATCTATTAAAAAAAAAGATTAGAAAATGATCTACTGTGGCGAAATTTAAATAAAAATAAAAATAAAATTATAAAAATAATTTTATAAAAAATCCCAAAACCACACTTAATTAAAATAAAGCTAAATACGTATTTCGGAAGCTAAGCTTCCATCTTCAGTAGCAAATAAAATCTACAAAAATCTTACCTGTGATACAAAGTAGATAATCACTTAAGCACTTGTCAAATATCACTCATGATATTTGACAAGTGCTTAAGTGATTATCTACTTTGTATCACAGGTAAGATTTTTGTAGATTTTATTTGCTACTGAAGATGGAAGCTTAGCTTCCGAAATACGTATTTAGCTTTATTTTAATTAAGTGTGGTTTTGGGATTTTTTATAAAATTATTTTTATAATTTTATTTTTATTTTTATCTATATCTATTGTTTTATTGTCATATTACTTCTGTTAGTATTTTAATAAAGTTTTATAAGTCTTATTTAATTTTCTTTATTATTATGTTATACTTATTTTTTTTAAATATGAAAATCACGTTTGTAATCCTATAATTGAACAAATCATCAGTCATTTTCTCGTTTGTTCCATACGCCATTTCTGGTCAAATTGAATTTATTGTTCATTTTGACAATATTTTTCTTGTTTTCTATCGATTTTAACAATCGTAGTGTTATAAATTTAATAATTTCGGAACTATAAATTTGAATTGGTTGCATCTTCTTACTATAAACAATTCAGTTCAAAAACTTTAAAACATCCGTTTTTCGAAAATAAGGTTTTATGATATAGATATAGAACAAACAAGAAATCGATTGGATGAACTAAAAATTATTATTTATATTTCATTTTATTCATAAATGAGCACTTAATATACATATTTTCTCTTATACAAATTAAAAGCTATATAAAGATAAGTTATATGAAAAATTTAATTTTAATTTTACTATTTTTATAAATAATTTCAATTTGTAATTATCAGTAATGCTTAATAAAATAAAAATTGTATGCATTTCTATATATCTTAATATTTAGACGACGTAAGTATACAAAATAAAGCTTCTGTATTCGAATAAAAACACTATTATACATATGCAATGAACAATATATTGAATGAACACAATCATACATATATTAATTATTGTTTACAGAATAAAACATCAAGAAACGATTTACAAACAGTAGTTAAACATTGATGACTTGCTAACTGTTTTTCTAACGGTGGCAACATCTTTATAATTTTATATTTATACAATAAATATGCAAATACTTATATGAAATATTATCTGATTAACAATAGTATATTATGTTACAAGGAGCAGAAAGCGATTTTTATTATGCTAAGCCCAATTACAGTTGTAGAATAGTATGTATATATTATTTATATTTGTTACGTGATTTGTAAGAGTTAATCTTTCTTTGGTCGAATATACAATTTATGACAAATCTGGTGGTGTACATTATTGCATTTCTTCACATATTTTCATTAATCAAATTCAAATTCAAGCGAAAATAAACAATGCAACTGTCAATTAACTTGACATGTATTTCATCACACATTTTCAAAAATCAAATTCAAGCGAATGTAAACAATGCAATTGTCCATTAAGTAGATGTAATAATTTTCAATATGACCGACGAAGATGTTATATACATTTGATGTTTGGTATTGCCACCAAAATGTACATTATTTTACTAGTAACATAATGATCTTTTTCTAAATAGGCAATATAGTAAGGTAATATTAATATTTTAATACGCTTGAAGAAAAATATGTTTATTGAAATATAGGTAATTACATTTTTTATTTTGTAATTTAATAATTTTTTTATTTCACATAAAATTTGAGATGAGAGTGCGGACCTGAATTAGAACAGTTAAAAAATATTTTAGCAGTTAAAGATTTGGTTTGTTTCAAAGCAAAACGATGATCGAACACGTTATGACTAGGAATTCTTAATAATAAATTGAATCAGTTATTTCAGAAAAGACGTACGTTATATTTGAGATTTTGAAAGAAATATCAGAAACTGTATTATTAAAGTTTTGTTATTAGAAAATTTGTGAAAAATTAATGGTTTCAATTAAAAGTTCTTACAATTATATTTGTCACTTGGTTAATCAGATATCTTTAATATAAATTTTTGAAAATATCCTTATGTGTCGTTCCTGAAATAAACGATTCAACTTAAGTTTAATTAGAAGGTCCTTTCTTTGTATGAGAGCGAATGTGTCGTTTCAAATTTCCATTCGCGGTAAATGCTCTTCCACATATTTCGCATTTATAACGTTTCTCTTGTGTGTGAGAAAGGATATGTCTTCTTAAGGTTTCATTCATGGAAAATGCTTTATCACATAGTTTGCATTCATATGGTCTCTCCTGTGTATGAATAGAACGAATATGTCTTGATAAATCTCCACTTTGACTGAAAGCTTTCTTACACAATTCGCATGCGTAAGGTTTCTCATTGGTATGAGAACGGATATGTCTGGTTAAGCTTGTACTTTGAGTAAAAGCTTTGTTACACATTTTGCATTTATAAGGTCTGTCATTTACATGACTACTAACATGTGTTTTTAAATGTGCACTTTGAATAAAAGCTTTTCCACACATTTTGCACACATAAGGTCTGTCTTCAGTATGAGAACGAATATGCACTTTTAAACTACTATTTTCTGTAAATGTTTTCTCACAAATTTTACATTTATAAAGTTTTGTTTTTGTATGCGGTTCTTTATTTTCATTATTGTAATTTTTTTCTACATCTAAACTATTATTTTTATTCGTTTGATACGTTTTTGAATCGGTTTCATTCTCAGGATCAGAAATATTTTCATCCTTAATTATTAATTCTGTATGTAAATTTTCTTCCATTTTAATATTTGTATTATTTTCCAAATCTATTTTACTACACTCATCGTTAATAATTTCTTCTTTGATACAAGGAGTAGTAATTTTTTTATTTTTATCTGATTCTAAACATTTTTCAACTTTAATATTTGTATTATTTTCTGATTCTAGTTTAACGTAATCTTCTTTAATATTTTCTTTTTTAATATAAACAGTTTCAAAATTTGTATTATTTTCTGATACATAACTTTTTTCAACTTTAATATTTACATTATTTTTCAAACCAGGTAGGGTGGCTTCTTCGTCAATGATCTCTTCTTTAATATAAACAGTTTCAAAATTTGAATTGTTTTCTTTTTCATTTAAACAACTACTTGTACGATCTTCTCCGATTTCGTTTTTAATAACATGATTATTTTGCAAATTTCGTTTTATATTTCGCTTAAAAATTTCTTGAGATTTAAAACATTTTTCTCTGAATTTGTACGTTTCATTCAATCGAACCGCACAAATTGAACAAATTTTATTCGATAACTTTTCATTACATTCCAACTAGAAATATGAATCAAAATTAATTTTGAAACAATATTATAAAATAATAATTATTACTTTATATAAATTATTCTACAATTTTTAAAAATATTTAGCCCATATTTATAGTTCCTTTTAGATAAAAGTCCGTATATTTTATTTTTTTTTTAAATCTTTATTCATATTTTAAAACATTAAATATTTACTATACGTTGTAGTTTTCTTATTTGAAAATTTAATCTAATACTTACAATTTCCGATGCAATGATTTTCAATTTATATGATATTAATATATTATCCGAGGCCATACTGTTTAAAGTTAATGATATATTTTGATTACTAGCACATAATCGACAAAGTTGTGCATTTAAATGCTGTTTTAATATTATTTGAGAATCAAAACACTGTTTTATAAATCGATAAGCATCATCTAACTGTACAGCACATATTGTACAAATACCATTTGGTAGTTTAATCTTGCAATCTACCTAAAAAATCAATAAAATTAAAGTAAAAAATTTACTCCTGTATTTCAAAACTATATAAGTCTTACAATTTCTGGAACAATCGCTTCTAACTTATCAATGAAACATTTGCCATCTGAATCTAGGTTATGTATAGTGAATGATACATTTTTATCACTAGTACATAATCGACAAACTTGCATGAAACAATTCATTTCTTAAATAATTTATCTCTAAAATAAACTTTTTTCAACAGATATACCATAAAACATTATCTGGTTTATTTGTATTTATCTGACGTTACATTGATTTGGTGTGGACCAGTTAAATAATGTATCACGCATTGAGATAAATATGTTTGCGCTTGCCAAAATGTTAATATAAATAATTATTTTCAAATTTTATATCAATTAAAAATAATCAAAAGAATAATGACAATATTTGTAATTTATATTTAACTAATCGATTATTTTTGCATTTGAATCCAGATTGAGATCGATGATATTCCGATATTACCAAAAAATATGACCATTTTAGTAAAATTTACTTGTTAATTTGTTTCTGTGTTCTGTTGATTTCCACTTAAAAAAAAATAATGTCAGTTTACCTACTAATAATAACTCAACTGCTGTAATTTAGTATATAATTGTTTAAAAATATATAATATTATAACTATTACAAACATTATGTAATATGATATTTTACTAACGGGATGGAAAAGTACATATATATGTAATATTATAGTTTTTTTTTAGCAAATTTAAAGAACTTCAGTAAATTTGCTATCGGGAAATTTTTTGCGGCGTTTTGCATTAAAACGCAAGAGAGTCAATCGAACAAACCTATTAATACAGAACTATAACCTAAAGCAGTTTTATTTTAAATAATGAGTTCTGAAAGATTTTTTACTATGTTATTTACAACATATTTAACAAAAAGTGTAATATCGTTCAGCATTCAAACGATTACGAAAAACTTCAATAATCAAGCTTATTTGGCTGCAGTAAAACGATCCATTGTTTTACAAAAATTAAATAAATAAACTAAAAATATGTCAGGTTTAAACAATTTGTGCATAGTTATCTATTGTTTTATTTTGTTTTTCTACAGTACCTTATAAACACTTTAATTTATCGTTCTAGTGCAACTATATATAGATAGAATAGGAATTACATTCATATGACATTTTTTATTTAAAATGCCCTTCCTAATAAACTGTTAAAGTTTGGTTACACTCATTATAAATCACCCTCTATAAAACATTCGACATCTATTTATTTCAATATCGAAAATTTCAGTATTTTGAACTATACTATTAAAGATTTTCAAAAGTATTGTCTTTCTACCCTAATATAAAATACAAAACTAAAATATATATTTCAATTTTGAAGTATTTTTTTTTGTAACTAATATATAATCAATTTCTATAAATATTAAATGAAATATTGAATAATACGTAAAACATTTTTCAACTTATGAAAATTTAAAAAAACTTTTGAGAATTATAAAAGTATAAATTATTATATTTTTTAATTAAATTCAAATTTCCTTCCTTATAATTAATGTGTCTATTATAAAATACAAATTATTGGATTCAGTTTAAAATTAGTTTGAAGTAGTACATATACATAGGTTGAAAGTATAGTACTATTTAAAAAAATACATTTTAACTGAATTTGTTAAAACAGCAGTTTTTGGTATATTGCAAACATCAGAAAATTTAGAAAATAAATTTTACTTTGAAAATAGTTATAATAGTTATATTTTCATTAATCCGAAATATAAAAGTACAATTTATAATATTTATTAAAACATTCAAATATTAAAAATAAGTGGTCAATTTTGATTGGGTAGTATGTCATAAAGAATAGATCGTTGGATTGGTCCGTCATCTGCGTTTATAAGATTAAGTTTATTTTTAAAAATAGAAAGACTTACTAAAATATCTAATTGATTAAAATTTGTAACTTGTTTAATTAATTTAAAATTTTGGATATCTAAACCGTGGCGAGTATTGGCAAGAAACTTGGCCAAATGTTTTATCTGACATCTCCGACGGTCATATTAAAAACTATTAAGTCAAATTGAGTTAACAGTTAAGTTAATTGACAATTGCATTGTTTATTTTCGTTTGAATTGGAATTTGAATATTAAAAATGTGTTCAAAGTAATATCAAAGAGAATATAATATATTATATTCTCTTTGGTAATATACAGAAGTGTAAGAAATGCAATGTACATCGCACAGATTTATCACAAAATAACATATTCAATCAAAGAAAGATTAATTCTCACAAATCACGTAACGTAAATCAATAATAATATAAATATACTTACCATTCTACAACTTGATATGTATTTTCTATTTATTTTAGTTTCGGTTGGACCGCTTGAAGATAAAATAGTACATCACTAGGTGTAGAATGCTTTTTTTTTGTTTTGCCCAGATTGCATGATTTCGGACCTGCTTCATTTATATATATATATTAAAAAAATTATACTTTGGATGGCCGGTGGCATAAAACAATATTAAACATTTTATAAGTTAATTATTTAGTTAAGTTGCCAACTGACAAATGAATATAGTACTTTAAAAACAGTTGACAATTTCATTGCATAGTTAACTTATGGATTAAATTAATAATATTTAATATAACTGGCTTCTAAGTGGTTTCCGATAATATAAATGGAAAAATCAATGATAATTTATAATTTCATGTATTCTACAGGGCGTAACAGAATAACTATTCCTAATTTTCAGAAATGATAGAGTTGCACTTAGATAAACATTTTTTATTAATAAACTAGTGTCCGGAAATTTCTCGGTGCCAAGATACACTAGATAGCGTTAAAAACAATCTTAAAATTAACTTAAGTTAGTTAACTTAGTTAAGTTAAGGAACATTTTACTAGAAATAATAGCGCATTAAACTTTATAAAAATTGTTCGAAGTTACGACCACCATTTTCGATACACAAGTTGTAACGATGTACAATCGACGGCCGAAAAAAAAAAATCTCCGGACACTAGTTTATTAATAAAAAAATGTTTCTTTATTTGCCCTCTATCATTTCTGAAAATTAGGAATAGTTATTCTGTTATACCCTGTATATTTGCTGAAATAAAGTAAAATTTGTTTAAAATCTAATATTACTGAATGATAATATGGTTTTTATGCATGGTGATTTATAAACTTTAATAATTTGTTAGGGCGATTATTTCGGGTGAAAAATATCTTTAGAACATAGGTCCTATTTTATTTAGTTGCGCAACTACAAGAAATTAAAGTGTTTTATTAGTGGCTGAGTAAATTCACGAGTTTAATGACAAGTTACCGTAGAAATACAAAATAAAATAATCGAGAGAGGCAAGTAAAATTATTTGATATTGTACAATAAATGTTCAAAGCGAGCTTCTTGAACTTAAATACAGGCATGAATTTGATTTAATGCTACCATAATAATTCTTTCCATCAACTGTTCACGATTGTTTACTTCAATATTATACATGAGCAGCTTTAAATGTCTCCAAATATTATAATCCAAAGGATTTAAATCTGGGGATCTTGCTGGTCATGCGACAGGACCTCTACGTTCAATCTATCTATCACTTATCTTCCAAAATGTGAAGTATCTTCTAACTTTTCATGAACCTATTCTTAAGAAAAGTTGCATATTCTTCACCATTCAGACGATCACGTAAAACCAATAATCAAATAAAAATTTAATTAGACATGACGTATTATATTAGATTATAGTATTTTGTTTTTGCTTAAATTGCCATTATTATATTTTGATGAACTAATTAATTCATTAGTTAATAAATTAATGGCGATTTAAGCAAAGAACAAATATTCTAGAACCTAAATAAAACCTTAACTTCGTCTTAATCAGGTCCAAAATTTATCAATTTTATTTGGATGAAAACAAGCGTTTAGTTTTGTCGAAACATCGTTTTTATAAAATAATTAAACAGAATCTAATCCTAAAACATTTTTTTAAATTTTAATACAATCAGTTCTGAAAAATATTTTGCTATATTCAATAATTAAGCATATTCGGCTGCAGTAAAACGATCTATTGTGTTACAGCAATTAAATAAATGTCAGGATTTTATTTTGTTTATCTACGATAACTTGTTATTTAATTCGTAAATTTACTATACCACTAATAAAACAATTTAATTTCGTATCATTGCATAACTAGATAGAATAGAACCTATGTTCAAAAGACATTTTTCACTTGAAATGATCTGCCTAATAAACTGTTAAAATTTCGTTACACTCATTATAAATCATTCTCTATAAAACATTAAACAATTTATTTATTTCAATATCTAAAATTTAAGTATTTTGAACTACTATTAAAGATTTTCAAAAGTATTGTCTTTCTAGCCTAATATAAAATACAAAACTAAAATATATTTCTCATTTTTGAAGTATTTTTTTTAATAATCAATTTCTATAAATATTAAATGAAATATTGAATAATACATTAAACATTTTTCAACTTATGAAAATTAAAAAAGAACTTTTGAGTTTGCCTTTTAATTAACTACAAAGAAAAAGTTGCCACTGTTATTAAGGTATAAATTATTATATTTTTTAATTCTCTTCTTTATAATTAACATGTCTATTATAAAATGTTAATTAAGCATTCTTTTATATAAAAATTATTGGATTCAATTTAAAATTAGTTTGAAGTTGTACATGTAGGTCGAAACTATAGTTCTATTTAAAAAAAATACATTAAAATAAAGTCCTGACTTTGTTAAACAGCAGTTTTTGGTATATTGCAAACATCAGAAAATTAAAAATATAAATTTTATTTTGAAAATATTTATAAAATTTTTTTTAATCCAAAATATAAATGTTACATTTATAATATTTATTAAAACATTTAAATATTAAAAATATATCTGTCTTTTTATGAAATAAAAATATGCTTTTGCTTATAAATTATTGTACAGGGTGATTTATAAAGTGTGCAACAAACTTTAACAGTTTTTCAAATAAATTTTTACTTCTACCTTTTATCAAATATGAATAGTATTTCTATTTTTGATATCTAATATTATAAAATTCAAATAAACTAATTAAAATTGCTTAATCAGTAATTTTACGTAAATATTAAAAGTAATTTTGACAAAAATCACTTTTAAAAGTGAGGTGAGAATACGGGCCTTAATTATTATTTTGAAAACATTTATAAAATTTACAATAGTTTTAAATACAGAAATAAAACTTGGCATATTTTTCGAAACATTTTAATATCTAAAAAAATGTTGCAAAAAGACGAGGTATAATGTGCACAAAATATTGTGTTTTTTGTTTGTTTGTTAACGAAATAAAATATTTTCAGCTTACAATAAAAAAACTAACAACAGATATAATAAAACTAATGACATATATAGGATGCAACCCGAAAATTCGTACTTTTGCTGCAAATGTAATTGGTAACTTTCTAGGAATAATGATGTTTGTTTTTCTTGTATTAAATTTTTTAAATTTTATATTTAATACATACGATTCATTTAGTTCTGTTATTGATGACGGTGAGATACTTCTTGCTTCTCTTCAGGTAATTAATATTAAGAATTTTTTTTTTCAAATTATCTCTTTGGGTAGTTTATTTTTCAATTAACTGAACTTGACGTAATAATTTTTAATATAACCGCCAAAAGTGTCAGATTGAATGCACTTGACGTTGTAGTTATCTTTGCTGCTGCTACCAGTGGTGTATATAGTAACTAAGTACTGTATAATAATGTACAATATTATACTAGTAAAATAATGACCTCTTTCTATATAGGCAATATAGGAACGTAATATCAATATTTTAATACGCTTGAAAAAAAGTAATTAAACATTTGTATAACATGGTAAAAATAGTTTCGGAACTCATTATGTAACATAAAACTATTGTAGGTTCAAGTTCTGTATTAAAATTTATTTATAATTGACGTTTCGACGAAACTAAACGTCAAATGTCATTTGAATCGGTTTTTTCCTGATGAAGACAAGATTATAAATAAATTTTAATACTGTACTTGAACCTAAAACAGTTTTATTTTAAATATTTGTATGTTTACATAAATATTTTATTGTGTTTAGTTTGTTTACAAATATGTATAATATCATTTCAGATGACAATAAAATATTATTTTGTTTTGAGAGATGCAAAACCTTTGTCTAATATGTTAGACACAGTCTGGAATGAGTTTTGGTTAACTGATACATTAGACAATGAATCAAAACAAAACATTCAGTCGCTATATAAAATAGCTAATACAATCAGCAGAATATATTTTGTGGTTGTTTCCATAACAGGTTTATTTCTTGTATTACGAGCCAGTATAAAAGGAAATCATGCATTACTAATAGAAATTTGGCTTCCATTCTTCAATGATTATATAAAAATATCACCATATTATGAAATCATATTTTCTTTTCAGTCAGTATTAGCTATACTAACAATTTCTTGCTTAATAAGTTCTGTAGATCGATTGTTTATTGTTTTGACGTGTGGTGTTTGTATACAATTTAAAATGATTTGTATAAATTTACTAAAAATTGGACCACAGAATAGTCACAAAGAAAACAATGAAATTGTTCATCTAAATGTTGCTCATCATGTCAAAATATTGAGGTAGGTATCTATTATATACAGGCTGGTCCAGAATTATGTACCGTAATTGCTAGAGCTGATAGTACGTTCAAAAATAAGGATACCTACATTTTTTTTCAAAACTCAATAATAAGGGAGATACAACTCTGTAAATGGGGTGAAATAAAAACTATTTTCTTTTTTTTTTCTTCTAGACGCTTTTGAATAACGGGTTCATATTTTAGGGGTGTGTATATGACATTAGAACAATTAAATTTATGTTACCACTTATTCCATCTCTTATGATTAAGGGGTAGTTTTGGAAGGTACGTGTGAGTTATTACGTCATATTTTTTTAAATTTGCAATTATTATTAAAGTGTTTTAAGTGTTGAAAAATGGTTTTTATTTCACCCCTTTACAGGGTTGTATTTCCCTTATTATTGAGTTTTGGAAAAAAGTGTATATAAAAAGGTACCCTTATTTTTGAACGTACTATCAGCTCTAGCAATTACGGTACATAATTCTGGACCACCCTGTATAACATCAATCACTGTGATAAGTAACTGATTTAAATAAAATTTGACTTCCTCCAAATAAAAATTTATATATTTTTAAATTGTAGTTACTTATTTTGTTACCTATGAACTTGTATCTATGTTCTATTTATTTACTATAAATGTCATTTTTATCTTTTTTCCTAATGAAGACGTATGTTGAGTAGGTTGAGTACTTTAATTATTAATAAATATTAATACGAAACTACAACCTAAAGCCGATTAATTTTAATTAATTATTAATTTTCATTTTACAATTTCAGGTTTTTAAACTCGTTTGAAGATAATTATTCAAAATTATTTTTACCTACACTTTTTACAACGTTTACGGGTCTGTCTATATCTCTGTACGGACTTGTAGTTGAAGAAGATTTGTAAATACTATATTTTAAATTATATTTACCAGATAAATTTAATACTTTGAATTATTACAGGAATAGAAAAATTATATATGCATGTATAGTGATCGCTGCTTTGCTGCAAACACTTGCTTATTGCTCTGCTGGTCAGCTTATTCAGGATGAGGTAAATTATCATTTTAAATATATTTTTAATAAACATTGTCACATTCCCATCTATCATTATGTGTAGAAGAATTTTTATTTTAAACCTGTTACAACCTGATTTAAAAATAATGAATTTTCAGGGATTAAAGGTATGTGACGCTGCATACAATTGTATATGGTATGATATGAATAGCGGTGTCGTACAAAAAAGTTTAATAAAGATAATTCTGCGAAGTCAAAAATCACTTGTAATTTCGATTGGCGGCGTATTGGACTTAAATATTATCAGTTTTGTGCGGGTAAGTAAATCTACTTAATTCTACTATATTTTATTCTAGTCAATAATTATTTTCTTTCTAATTTTTAGGTTGTGCGATCTTCATTTTCCTTCCTGATGTTTTTAACTAATACGAATTCAAATAATACAAAAACGATATGAAAATATATCTAATATAAAATTATATTATTTAGTTATTATATTCGTTTTGAAAATTATTATTTTATTTTTATTTTATTAAGACTAAATGTACAATACAACACAGATGTAAAAATTGCATAAATTCAATTAGTATTTAGATATCGAAATAGAAGCACTATGTAATTATATTGCACTGAAAAAAGTTCAAATATACCGTAATAACATATAAAAATCTCGGAACATTTGTATCATTATTTCTCCATGAAAAAAATTCTCAAACTTTGCTTATTTTCAGAGCGGTCAAAGTGGTAAATTTTATAATTTTAAAATAAAAAGTTAAATCAATAAAATCCTTTTTCGCAGATCAATTTATTGATGATTTTTCTTCCATGTAACTGCATGTAGATTATTAGATATCGGAAATAATTAAAAATTTATTGAATTTTATTTTTGTTTATATTTCTTTTGTAAGGCATAATACGTAATTTTAACTTACAATTAATAAAGGCATTTATTTTATATAGAATTACCAAACGTACTCAAAATGTTTTCCTTTTATCGAATGATTTGTATTTGAAGGAATATCATAATCGTTTGATATCATTCGAATGATGTTACGAATGAATCGGAATACAAATCTTGCTTAACTTTCGAATTTACACTTATACGTTTGTTCGATTGACTCTTTTTGCGTTTTACTGTAAAACACCTCCGTAAATAATACAGCGATTTGCCATTTACATACATAACATATAACTGCGAAGTGAAGTCATAGAATAAAAACTTTTTTAAATTCACTGGAAATATGTAAAAGCGAATTTAATAGTTTATTAACTATGGTAAATTTTCTATTGTAAGTAAACAAGGTGCTAACATGTGTATAAAATTTCAGTTTTACGTACTTTTAATTATTATACTTTAATTATAAAAGTCAGCCTAACGTAAACAATTTCATTTGACAATGTTTCTGAAAATCGGTATGTTTATTTTTCTTATTTTGTTTATTTTTAATTTTGTTAATTAGTGTATATATTTTAAACATAATAAAAATGTCTTTCAGAACTGATTATATAACAATAAAAAAGCTTTAGGATTAAAATAAAACTACTTTAAAAAATAAAATTGCTTTAGTTCGGTATTAAATTTTTTATTTATAATCAACGTTTCGACGAAACTCAACGCGTGTATAAATTTCGATACAGAACTTGAAGCTAAAGCAGTTTTATTTTAATAATTAATTTAATAATTTCAAAAGTTTGAAAGATTTTTTACTATGTTAAAACTTTTTTAGGTTAAAGTTCTATATTAATATTTATAATTTTTAAAAAAACAAATAATACATTTTTTTCTAAATTTATATATAATGTCGACATTTTAGCAGACGCTATACAGGCTGTCTTATAACGAGCTTGCGCTATCTGTAATCTAAAAACTATATAATATTATGCCACGAAATTTGGTGTATAGGAAGTATTGTTTGTAGTAAAATATTGGCAATAATATAGCACTTTTTTATTTTAAATACAATACACTATTTTTTATTTTGTCATTGAATTTAGAAGTAAATTTCGCATATGACACATTAATAACATTTTACTTTATTTCAACTGTTTTCGACGTATTTTAACTTTTTTTATTATTTGTTTGAAATTGGCAACATCTTTCATTATCCGTATCTTAAAAATGAAATTAAATTTTTGAAATTTATAAACAGAGTCTTATTAAAAAAGCTTTGGACTAGTTTCTCTTGCAAAAATAAATTAAAATTATTTAAAAATGTGCCTAGAATATTGCTGTAAACACAGAGTTCAAAAAATATTAAAACCTCATTTTTTTACTATTTTAACGTATTTTATTAAAAAAAATTGTTTTAAATTATGTAACCGGTCCTATATTGGAAGTTTATAGATTTTTTAGTCAAATAGAGAAAAAAATTATGTTATTTGAATACGTTGTTATTATTTGAAAAATAAAAATAGTTGGACTAAAATAAAAAGTTTTACTTCTAAATTCAATGATACATAAAAAATGAGGCATTTCATTTAAAATTAGGCAGTTAGGGTCGAATTCCGGTTAAACTGGAAGTGATATCTTATTGTCAATATTTTATTTCAACTGAGCATATCAGAATACTCTATATACCAAATTTTGTAACATAATATATTATATAGTTTTAAAATACTGATAGCTTAACACTGTCCTTATTTTTCCAAAATAGGCAGACAATAGCAAAAAATAAGGTTTTTTTAAAAACTTTATTTGCATTTGAGGCACCAGTATACAGTGATTAAAAATGTTATATGCGTTTTTTTCTTATTGTCCAAAAAATCATTTTCTGCCCAGTCTGCACATTTATATATATATATATATATATATATATATATATATATATATATATATATATATATATAAGTAAGTAAATTGTCTCCTTTATTTATCTGGTTATTGTATGTCTTTACTTATTCATGTATCATATTGTTCATAAATAAAAATGTTGATTATAGCGCCCTGAAGAAGTAGGCAAAATTGCTACGAAAGCTCGGTTTAAATCTGAAATGAGATTTTTTAATTAACACCTTATCCTACCATTGACTACAACACCCACTATCAATCTTAATTATATAAATTTCCTAGTCGTTACAAATAATCATTATATATATATATATATATATATATATATATATATATATATATATATATATATATAATTCATTGCTATATACTAAACTTCATACTAAAGCTTAACAATTACGGCGAAAAATTAAGAGATTAAACTGTAATTGTTAACTATAATTAATTTTTATAATAAATATTTTTAAAAAGAAAAAATCAAATTAACTTGGAATTTAGTTAAATGTTTAAAAATAGCATGAAGATAAAAAATAATTGGTTACTTAAATTAATTATGGTAATATTTCAAAAAGTAAATAAGAAAATTTCAAAAATAAATATATTTATATAATTTCTTGACTGTAAAAATTTAATAATGGGCAAAAAAAAAGTATTTTAACGCGCCTGAGTGTTTTACTTTATTATTATTTAAAAATAAAATACAAAAATGTTTTATTTTTTTTCAATTAAAAATTAACTATTGATTTAATTACATACATACATACATACACAATCACGCCATGTACCCAAAAGGGTGTGGCACAAATTCTTTTCATCATCCCGAAATCAGTCGCCTCCAAACATTCCTATCCAAACAAGCAACTTTCGCTTCATCCACATTCATAATTCCTCTAATACATGCTCTTTTATTCCTACTACTTGGAAACTTTCGCTCACGAACAACACTCTGTCAATCATACCACTCCAACTACTCATCGGACGTCCACGCAAACGTATACTATCAAAATCATTCAAATAAATCATAAATAAAAAAAAATAAATAAATAAATCATTGATTTAATTAGTTCATCAAAATAAATTAATGCCAATTTAAGCAAAAAAAAAAAAAAAACAAAAATACTATAACTTAAATAATGTAATAAATTCGAAATTAATTTTAGTTTATTTTTAGTAATACTGATATGTCCGATTTGTCAAATTCTCTGCCAATACCAATTCTGGGAAGGCGTAGGACCACCAACGTAAGTATAGTTTATTATAGTAGCGCAAATTAATTCGCATTTATCGTCACTAATTTATTTACTAGAGAATCCATTAGTGGAAATGACCATTTATATAAAAAAAACCACTAAATATAAAACAAAATAAAATAGCCGTTTTTTTCTCTTTTTAGTTGGCAACACCTTACCGCACAAATGACACAAAATTTAAATCTTGCGTGAATTTTGGGTCATCCCTTATTAAAATTTTTTTTGAGTTTCCGTTTTTGGTTCGAATTCAGTTTTCGGCCATGATATATTTAACCAAGTAATTTATTTATTTATCTAGTAAATTTATATTACAATTATAATAGGAACAATTATTTAAATAAAAAAATTAATATATCACGTTTCTAAAACGGATTAAAAAGTATAAAATAATTTATCGCAGCCCATACAGATTTATAAAATCCATACAGATTGTCCTGAAAGTTTGTTATTGTAAATTTTTAATAGCTATGATAATATTTGTATAAGATTTAAAACGAAAAAGTGGGACGTAACGCCAACTACTTCCTACACTCCTTACTATTATTTATTACATGCTCCCCCACGTTTTTATTCGTTTTAAATCTTTTACAAGTATTGTCATAGTTATTATAAATCTGTATTATTTTATATTTTTTAGTCCGTTTTAAAATTGTGGTACATTAAATTTTTTTATTTAAATAATTATTTTCTGTTTTTTAGGCTTGTGTGTGTGTGTGTGTGTGTTCTATATTTTCTGTATTTGTTTTCTGTAGTTTCTAATGTTATTAATTAAAGTTTCAAGTCTCTAGCTCATCGGAAAGTTAGTTTAAAATTAATTGCAAAATTTGTACCGAACCGACAAACAAACAAACAAACAGGCAAGAAAGCGAGTTAATAAAAACGTGTTAATAAACGTGTTTTTTTTTACTAAATTTAATCTTATGTTTATAAAATCGGACAAAAATATATTTACAATATATATTTTTCAGGTACGATTTAAACACATGGCCACAAAATACGTTTAATATGTATAGATCACAAGAACAACAGCAGGTTTATCCTGTAGATCCAAGTAAGTGTAACTAAGATGCGACTTTTAAATATTACACAGTATTCAATATAAAGTAAACCTTCCAATTTTATTTATTCTTAAGACAAGTAAAAAAGTCATTTGTGATTGCCTAAAAATATATCTTCAGAAAAAAATGACAACATTTCATTGGTTGATTTTAAAATGATTCCAAGGATAATTTTATTCCAACATTTAGAAATACTAAGCCTTAAATAATTATGTTTCTTAAAATTTTAATTATATTTTATTTAAATTTTTAATATGTAAGAAAATACAATTTTTGGTTTGAATAGAAAAATTAAATTGATAAAATAAATTTATTAAATTTACTAATTATATACTAGTACACTGCGATTAAATGGATATTTAAATATTTATCAAACTAATTTCAATTAGTAGTTGTGATATTTTAATATTTTTTTTTAGATTCTGATGAACAATCACCTGTTACTTCTCGTAAGGAAACATTTTCTGTTTGTAAATGTGGTGAGTATATTTTTCTTTTTTTTTTCATTTATATTTACGGAAATACTTATAATGTCTAGCAATTTATTTAAATACATTTTTTTTTTCTTAAATTAATTATAAATAACAGTAAAACATCTTTCAGAATACACTATATTAAAATAAAACTGTTTTAGGTTAAAGTTTTGTATTAATATTTTTTATAATCGACATTTCGATGAAATTTAACGTCCGTCTTCATTAGAAAGAATTGATACAAATGACATTTACAGTAAATTAAATATATCATAAAATTTGTAGATTTTTTAATTAATGAAAGCCAGATTTGATTTAACTTAGTGCTTCCACAGTGAATTTGGCGTAAATTGTAAATAAAATCGTATTTATAGCTAAAAATATATATAATTACATGGAACAAACAGTTTTATTTTGAACGATTTATAAAATATAAAAAATAGTTGAAAATTTTGTTTTTGTTTGGAGTTTACATGTATTTCCGTCACCTTAAAATATTAGTAGTTTAGATTACTGCTCTATACAAACGCACGCCTTGCAGTTTCGAATGGAGTCTAAATGAATGATCACGGAACAATTATTTCATACTTGCGGTCAAGGCTCTCATTGTAATACCAAATATTTAAGATAATATAACCTATAAAATATGCAAAAAGAAGATAATATTTTCGTTGTTTTCAGAGAATACTGTCCTTTTATTAACATATTACTTCCGTTTACTTATAGCGTACGTGCCCAATCTAAACAAAAGGATCAGATTTAGATCGTGGACACCAGCATATCAACATACAGGAAAAATGCCAACAAAACGAGAAGAAAAATCGCCAATTTTTAATGTAAATCGAACTCCAATTTATCCGTCAATTCGCCAATCAGGGAACATCTATAAAAATCCTGTGCAATGTATTATATATGAATGTCGGTAAGTGTTTCGTTTTGTGTCGATATAGTTTGTTATTTTAAAGCAATGATTTCCAAAGTATATCGACCCCTGGGGTCGACTTCGAACACTCTACAGCTAAACCTATCAAAGTGAGTAGCACTTTATCAGCTGTTAAAAACACATTTGCAGTTGATGAATTTGTAACAAATCAATATAAGAAAGGCGAGGGGGGAACCTACCCAAAACAGAAAAAATTGGCACATGGTCTACGAGACGAAAATGTTTGGGGACCTCTGTTTTAAAGTAATTCAATATTGCAATTTGGCAGAGAATGTACATTTAAGCAAATATTTTGTACAATTTATATTTATAGTAAAAAAATTTCAGAACTCATTATATTAAATTTAAACGGTATTAGGTTGTAGTTCTGTATTAATATTTATTAATAATCGACGTATTTTACGTACTCAACGTAGGTCTTCATTAGGAAAAATTATACAAATTACATTTACAATAAATAAACAGAACATGAAAATAAGTTACTAAATAACTTGTTTATTAACATTATTTAATGATATAATGTTTCTATTTTATTTTTAGATACATATATAATCCACCAACTGCTCCAGGTCTATTATGTAATCCTGGCCAAAGAGTTCCCAAGTGTCCTCAAAATAAGGCAACATGTAATCGCGGCCCAGCAAATCCTAAACCTTTAGGATCTAAATATTTACCTTATTTTCCAACATTGGGAATAACTAAAACAGAACCAACCACTACGACAGATACACCAGTATCTATTACATTACTACCGAATACAAGAGAATATCTTGTTCTTACAACAAAACCATCTACAACAAAAGAAAAAATTGTCTCTATTGAAGAACCACCAAGTACTACAGATAAACCTGTCACTACAACAGAACCACCAAGTACAACAGATGAACCTCTCACTACGACAGAACCACCAATAAATTCTACTAAAATTCCGGTAACTACTACGGAATCACCAACTACAACAGAAAAGATTATTTCTACTACAGAACCACTCACTACAAACCCTTTTAAAATGAAAAAACTTATAGTTTTCATAGAAAACCATGTATTTACTACAGAATCACCAACTACAACTAATATCCCAGCGTCTTCTACAGAAAAAGAAAAAGAAGAAAAATCTGTCTCTACTACAACAGAAGAGCCTGTAACTGTTATAACACCACAAGCAACAACAGAGAAGTCTCCCTCTACAACAAAACGACCAACTACAACAAAAGAGCCATCAGCAACAACAGAGAACCCTCTCTCTACAACAGAAAAACTGTTAACTACCACAGAACCACCATCAACAACAGAGAAGTCTGTCTCTACTATAGAAATAACAACTACAACAGAAAAGCCTGAAACTACTACAAACCCACCAGCAATAACTGAAAAAACTGAATCTACAACAGAACCACTAACAACAACAGAAAAGTTTTTAACCACTACAGTATCACCATCAACAACAGAAAATCCTGTCTCAACTACAGACACATCGACTGCAAGAGCAACGTCTGTCTCTCCTACCAAATCACCAACTACAATACCACCAACAACAACAGAAAACCCTGTCTCCACTATAGAAATAACAACTACAACAGAAAAAACCGAAACTACTGTAAAACCAGCAACAACAGAAAACTATCTCTCTACAACAAAACTACCAACTACAACAGAAAAGCTGTTAACTACAACAGAAAAACCTGTGCCTACTACAACAGAAAAGCCTGTACCTACTACAAAGCTACCAAGGACAGAAAAGCCTGTCTCTACAACAAAACTATCTGCTACAACAGAAAAGCTGTTAACAACCACAGAACAATCATTAACATCAGATAAACCTGTCTCTACTACAGAAATGTCAACTACAACAGAAAAGCCTGTACCTACTACAAAACCACCAACAACAGAAAAGCCTGGCTCTACAACAGAACCACCCACTACAGAAAAGCTTTTAACAACTGCAGAACCAACATCAACAACACATGAACCAGTCTCTACTACAGAAATGACAACTACAACAGAAAAGCCTGCACCTACTACAAAACCCCCAACAACAGAAAAACCTGTTTCTACAACAAAATTACCTACTACAACAGAAAAGCTTTTAACAACAACAGAACCATCATCAACTACAGATAAACCTGTCTCTACTACAGAAATGACAACTACAACAGAAAAGCTTGTACCTGCTACAAAACCACCAACAACAGAAAAGCATGGCTCTACAACAGAACCATCATCAACAACAAGTAAACCTGTCTCTACTATAGAAATAACAACTACAACAGAAAAGCCTGAAACTACTGCAAAATCATCCACAAGAAAAAACACTCTCTCTACAACAAAACCGCTAACTACCACAGAAAAGCTGATAACTACCACAGAATCACCACTAACGACAGTGAAGCCTATCTCTACTATACTGTCAACTACAACAGAAAAACCTGTAACTATTAAAAAGCTATCAGCTACAATAGAAAATCCAATTACTTTTACAAAAAAACCTGAAACTACTACAGAATCAGCAACTACAACTAACATTTCTATTACACAACCACCAATTAAAACAGTAAAGCCTGTTTCTACTACATCAACAAATCCAAAATATTGTATTTTTGCTACAGAATCACCAAATAAAATAAAAAAGCTTGCCCCCGATGCAAAACTATTAACTACTGCAGAACCACCAACAACAAGAACAAAGCAGCCTCTCTCAACTATAGAACTAACAAAAAAGCATGGAACTACTACAGAACTGCCGTCAACAACAGAGAAACCTGTCTCTACTATAGAAATAACAACTACAACAGAACAGCCAGTAACTACTATAAAACCACAAACAACCGAAAACCATTCCTCTACAATAAATCCACCAATAACCACAGAAAAGCTGCTAACTTCCACAGAACCATCATCAACAACAGAGAAGAAACCTGTCGCTACTATAGAAATAACAACTACAACAGAAATCTCTGCAACTACTACAAAACCACCAACAACAGAAAACCCTCTCTCTACAACAAAATCACCAGCTACAACAGAAAAACTATTAACTACCACAGAACCATCATCAACAACAGAGAAACCTGCCTCTACTATAGAAATAACAACTACAACAGAAAAAACTGAAACTACTACAAAACCACCAACAACAGAAAATCCTCTCTCTACAACAAAATCACCAACTACAACAGAACAGCTGTTAACTACCACAGAATCATCATCAACAACAGAAAAACCTGCCTCTACTATAAAAATAACAACTACAACAGAAAAAACTGAAACTACTACAAAACCACCAACAACAGAAAATCCTCTCTCTACAACAAAATTACCAACTACAACAGAACACCTGTTAACTACCACAGAATCATCATCAACAACAGAGAAACCTGTCTCTACTATAGAAATAACAACTACAACAGAAAAACTTGAAACTACTACAAAACCACCGACAACAGAAAACCCTGTCTCTACAACCAAATCACCGGCTACAACAGAAAAACTGTTAACTACCACAGAACCATCATCAACAACAGAGAAACTTGCCTCTACTATAAAAATAACAACTACAACAGAAAAAACTGAAACTACTACAAAACCACCAACAACAGAAAATCTTCTCTCTACAACAAAATTACCAACTACAACAGAACACCTGTTAACTACCACAGAATCATCATCAACAACAGAGAAACCTGTCTCTACTATAGAAATAACAACTACAACAGAAAAACTTGAAACTACTACAAAACCACCGACAACAGAAAACCCTGTCTCTACAACCAAATCACCGGCTACAACAGAAAAACTGTTAACTACCACAGAACCATCATCAACAACAGAGAAACTTGCCTCTACTATAAAAATAACAACTACAACAGAAAAAACTGAAACTACTACAAAACCACCAACAACAGAAAATCTTCTCTCTACAACAAAATTACCAACTACAACAGAACACCTGTTAACTACCACAGAATCATCATCAACAACAGAGAAACCTGTCTCTACTATAGAAATAACAACTACAACAGAAAAACTTGAAACTACTACAAAACCACCGACAACAGAAAACCCTGTCTCTACAACCAAATCACCGGCTACAACAGAAAAACTGTTAACTACCACAGAACCACCATCAACAACAGAGAAACTTGCCTCTACTATAAAAATAACAACTACAACAGAAAAAACTGAAACTACTACAAAACCACCAACAACAGAAAATCTTCTCTCTACAACAAAATTACCAACTACAACAGAACACCTGTTAACTACCACAGAATCATCATCAACAACAGAGAAACCTGTCTCTACTATAGAAATAACAACTACAACAGAAAAACTTGAAACTACTACAAAACCACCGACAACAGAAAACCCTGTCTCTACAACCAAATCACCGGCTACAACAGAAAAACTGTTAACTACCACAGAACCATCATCAACAACAGAGAAACTTGCCTCTACTATAAAAATAACAACTACAACAGAAAAAACTGAAACTACTACAAAACCATCAACAACAGAAAATCCTCACTCTACAACAAAATTACCAACTACAACAGAACAGCTGTTAACTACCACAGAATCATCATTAACACCAGAGAAATCTGTCTCTATTATAGAAATAACAACTACAACAGAAAAACTTATAACTACTACAAAACCACCAACAACAGAAAACCCTTTATCTACAACAAAACTGCCAACTACAACAGAAAAGCTTTTAACCACTTCAGAACCACCAACAACAGAGAAGCCTGTCTCTACCCTACAAATAACAACTACAACAGAAAAACCTATAACTACTACAAAACCACCGACAACAGAAAATCCTTTATCTACAACAAAACCGCCAACTACAACAGAAAAGCTTTTAACCACTACAGAATCACCAACAACAGAGAAGCCTGTCTCTACCCTACAAATAACAACTACAACAGAAAAACTTATAACTACTACAAAACCACCAACAACAGAAAACCCTTTATCTACAACAAAAACACCAACCACAACAGAAAAGCCTGTACCTACTACAAAGCCACCAAAGACAGAAAAGCCTGTCTCTACCATACAAATAATAACTACAACAGAAAAACTTATAACTACTACTAAACCACCAGCCACAACAGAAAAGACTGTATCTACAACAAAATCACAAACAACCACAGAACCTACTACAGAACCATCTACAACAGAGAAGCCAGGCTCTACCATAGAAATAATTACAACAACAAAAAAACCATTAACAACAACAAAGAAACCGTTAACAACAACAGAACTCTTCTCAACTACGACACAAAATCTTGCAACTTCTCCCGAACCGGAAGCAACAACACATGTCTTTACTTTAAAGATTCTAGATTTCTGTGTCATTCCAAATCAACAAATACGAGAACTATTAGAAGCGCATAATATGGTAATAACATGTAATCTTATCGATGATAAAGTTACTAAGGCCCATTAAATAATTTTTAAATGTTTAATAATTACGATACAAAGTTTTATTTACAACTGTAATTTACTAAATATTTGAAATATTACAATTGTATTCATTCGTCATGAACAGTTTGTCCCAATTTTTTTTATAAATGGCAAACATATAGATAAGTTTTGTTAAGAAAAAATAAAAATTAAATTGTACAAGAATTAGATAACATTAATAAATTAATACCAAAAGAAGGATCCAGACTTGAACATTATTCTCCAGATTATAATTTTCGTGAACCAAAAATTCGTTAAATAAAATAATTTAAATCAATTGTAATTAAGATTAAAATATATGTCATATAAATAAAAATAAATATTACACACATTACCTAAAAGACCAGAATATAGTAATTTTATTTTAAATTTTTTTTATATAATATAAATTAATACCAAAAGAAAGATCCAGACTTGAACATTATTCTCCAGATTATAATTTTCGTGAACCAAAAATCAATTAAATAAAATAATTTAAATCAATTGTAACTAAGATTAAAATTCGAGTGTATGTCATTATAAATAAAAATAAATATTACACACATTACCTAGAAGACCAGAATATAGTAATTTTATTTTAAATTTTTTTTATATAAGTACATAAATTAGGTATGAAAGGATTTTATAAAAGCAAATATAACAAACATGATATCTAACATCTCCGACGGCCATATTAAAAGTTATTAAGTCAACTTAATTGACAATTGTATTGTTTATTTTCGCTTGAATTAGATTAAAAATGTATGAAAAAGTATAAAAAAATGCGGTGTACACCGCCAGATTGTCAAAAACTACAGTTTTATCACAAATTATATATTCGACCAAAGAAATCTAATTCTCATAAAGAAATGTAACAAATATAAAAAATATATAAATATTATTCTACAACTGTTAATAAGGTTGATGTTACTTGGTATGTATTTTTATTTATTTTTAGTTTAGTTTTGTTTGGAACGCTTGCCACTTCGATCAGAATGCTCTTTTTACATTTCGCTCAAAATAAAGATTGGTTTCTGCTCCTCGTAACATAATATACTATTTTTCTATTGCTCAGTGAAAAAATATTGTTTTTTTCGATGTAAAATTATCGATTTTCGCCTTACTGGAAAAATTATTTTTTTACGGACACTCTAATATGTATACATATATGTATTTCATATTACATTGTGTAACATCAAATTTCTCTAAAGAAATTTAATCAAGTTAATAAATTTTATATGTTAAATAGAGTTTTATAATTGTATATAATTTCGTATTGCACGATAATGTATAGTCATTTTTTTTTCCAAAGCATATAACGCAGACGTTATAATTTTCAAATTCATATTATATATTAATTGTTATAAGAAGAAAGATGAAACACAAAATTTCAAATAATGCATATGAATATATATTTCATGACTGTGTCATGCAATATTATAAATTTATTTTATCAAATAACAATATATATATAACATAAAATAAAACGGCTATAAGTTTAAGTTCTGTATTAATATTTATTAATAATCGACGTTTCGATGAACTCATCTTTCCTCTTCATCAGAAAAAATAATACAAATAACATTTACAGTAAATAACAGAAGATAAAAACAAGTTACTAAATAAAATAATTGCAGCAGTAGATTGATAAGAGAAGCAATAGAAATTTGTAAAGAAAAAATCAACATCAATCAGTTTGATTAGTAACTGATATAAATAAAATTTGGCAGCCTTTAATTAATTATTCATAAATTTTATGATCTAGTTACTTATTTGTCACCTAGTAACTTGTTTCTATGTTCTGTTTATTTACTGTAAATGTCATTTGTATCATTTTTCCTGATGAAGACGGACGTTGAGTTCGTTGAAACGTCGATTATTAATAAATATTAATATAAAACTTATACTTGCATGTATAAACTTAATGCTATTTAAATAAATATTATTTATACTAATTTACGTATAATTAGATATTTCTAGACTTATAACACACGTTTAGTATTTAAACTGACTACAGATTCGTGACTTGAAATACAACATATAATTAAAATGATGGTCACATATTATATTTTTGTTTTAATCACATATCGAAAGATAATAAATAAATCTTATTCACATTTCACCACTATCCGAAACGCTACTATTGATTTATAGAACACAGTTGAAGTTTAACACAACTTTTTAATATTAGATAACAATAATTACTGGTATAGGTTTTCATACATGTTACACGGTAATTATCACATAGGTTTAAAATGAAAACAGTCTCATATTCTACTTATATATATATATATATATATATATATATATATATATATATATATATATATATATATATAAGAGACATATTTCAAATGCAATGTTTCATTTTGAAGATGACTTTCATTTTATTTTTATCAATTTTAACAATTGCAATCCTATCGCATAATGCAAGTTGTCAGACAAATATTGAAATAGAATTTATAAATGATTTTCTAAATGCTAAAATTTCAAATTCAATATATTTGGAAGCTTACCTGTGTTGGAATAAAGGTGAATTAGTTTTCCACTTTCTGTAGGACCTACAAATTTTGACATTTTGGCATACATCATAGATGACATCTTTTAAAACTAGATTTTTGTGTTTATATATGCGCATATGGCTTATTCGATGTTATTAAATATGTTTTGCAAAATTTTAGCTGAAATATATGAACTTTCAACAAATATTTTTCAAAATAATTACAGAATTAATATACATAACATGGAAAATGATGTAATTAAGGAATTTTCTCTTGCGCAACACATAGTATTTCTGATAGATTTAGACTGCAAACATTCAACAAATGTACTAAATGAAGTAAGTAAAAACATAATTTATTTAAGGTGGTTTGGCACAAATTTTGCAATCGATTTTAAACTAACTTCCCGATGAGCTAGAGACTTGAAACTTTAAACATAGCTCAGCTAATTGGACGATGCAATGCAGTGTTAACTAATTAATTAATTAGATTTCTTCCTTGGCACTGCTTTGGCCATAATATCTGAGCTCAACACAATAAAGATCGCTTTCTGCTCCTCGTAACATAATATACAATTTTTGTATATATTTACAGGCAAATAATAAAAATCTTTTTGCTGCTCCATATAAATGGTTGTTGCTAACAAAAAATTTTGAAAATATCGAGAATCAAATTGAATTTTTATCGACATTGAATATTCTACCAGATAGTGATGTAACATTCGCTTATAAATCAGCTGAAAGAACTTATTATCTCCTAGAAATATATAAATATAATAATCAAATGCAATATTTAGTAAGAAATAAGTTGGCTGAATGGGAATTTGAAAAACCATTATCGTTTCCATTTTCTTTCAATAGAAGAAATTTAAACGGAACATTATTTAGATCAGCTATTGTTGTTTTAAATAATGATACTCTAAATCACCTACACGATTACAGGTAAGATTTTTAAGTTCTTTTAATAATAATAATAATAATATAAATAAAATAAATAAATATTTTATATTATAATACAAACTAAGTGACCTTAACTTTATTAACAGTTGTAGAATAGTATATATATATATATATATATATATATATATATATATATATATATATATATATATATACCGGGTGTTCGTTCGTTAACTTCGTATGGGCGTTTAAAATATAATTTCGATAATTTGCGATATACTACTTTCTCGAGTAAAATTCGAAGAAATACTTAGAATACTTTTCGATAGGGCATAAAAAGTTATATAATTTGGTTTTAGTTTTAATTTGCTAGCATGTGCCGTGTGGGCGCTAGATTTTTTTTTATTTTTTGGTTTTTATTTTTTTTCTCAAAAACTATGAGATGTAGGAAAATAGGCATGATATGGAAAAATGCGGAATAATGAGTACTATAATCTAGTGAATTATTAAAAATTCTAAAAAACATTTTAGAATTTTCAGTAATTTTTCCTGCCAAACCAGCATAAGTTTGAGAAAAAAGTTACTTATCTATTATGTAGCTAATTTTTTCAGATTTTTTTCAGCAAATTTTGAAAAAAGTCTTATTTTGAAAAAATTCCAAGGGTACCCCCTTGAGAGATTTTCAAAAATTCAGTTTTTAATTTTTTTCTATTAAACCAGGCATCCTAGAATAATGGTTTATTCACTAGATTATAGTACTCACTATTCCGCATTTTTCCATATCATGCCTATTTTCGAATTTTACTCGAGAAAGTAGTATATCGCAAATTATCGAAATTACATGTTAAACGCCCGGTATATATATATAATATATATATATATATATATATATATATATATATAATGTGTCTGAAAATGATATATAAGTAAAATCAATTTACCATATTATATATGTTTTTTTACCGAAAAAGTAAGTTAACTTACATAAAATATACGTATTTTATATTCATATTATGTAAACATTTTCCTGTGACGTTTTTAAATGTACATATTAAACTGGTTTAAACGGCTTTTTATGTAAAATTAACGAGTTTTTTTTACAGTGTATCATCCAAAATGCAGTATTGCTTATTTTTTCAACGCTGTATTGATTATATTAAACTAGATACCCCCGATACTAGATTTTCGATAAAATAATTTTAAAATCTATTTATCTGCGTTTCAGACAAAAGCACATAGATACAGTAACAAAAGCAAACTACCTTTTTGTAAATTATTTGATCGATTTTGTGAACGGAACCAGGGATATTTTTCCGGTTAGTACTTGGGGTTATAGGGTTCCAAATACCAATACGATTGGCGGAATGGTTGGCACGTTACTACGTAATGAAGCAGAAATTGGAGGTAAAGCTTCGTCATTATTAATTTTTATTATGTATTAGCATTTGTTCATTTAAAATAATATTTATAATAATTTTGAAAACTATAAAAAGCGAAGTTTAAGTTGAAATTTTAGTTGAATGCAAACATGAATATATATATATATATATATATATATATATAAATATGGTAATAGATATTTATCTTAGGTTATTACAGTATTTTGTTTTTTGCTTAAATCGCCATTAATTTATTTTGATGAACTAATTAAATCATTAGTTAATTTTTGAAATGTAGAAAAATTAACTAATGATTTAATTAGTTTATCATACATACATACATACATACACAATTACGCCATGTACCCAAAATGGTGTAGCACATACTCTTTTCATCATTCCGAAATCAGTCGCCTCCAAACATTTCTATCCAAACAAGCAACTTTCGCTTCATCCACATTCATAATTCCTCTCATACATGCTCTTTTATTACTACTACTTGGAAATTTTCGCTCACGCAAAACACTCTCAATCATACCACTCCAACTACTCATCACACGTCCACGCAAACGTATACCATCAAAATCATTCAAATAAATCTTTTTAACCAGACGTTCATTAGACATTCGCTCAACATGTCCGAACCATCTTAACTGACTCTAACACTGCAACTTTTGCTACATTTTTTTCAATTTCACACTCATCATACACTAATCTATTCCGTACCCGATCTCTCCTATAGTTATACCACATACCCCACGTAAAAATCTCATTTCCACAGCAGTCATTTTCCGTTTATGCTTTTGCAAAAAACAAAAATATTAAAACCTAATATATAATACGTCACGTGTAATTAAGAATATAAAACATATTTAATGGGGGAATTATTTTCGGGTAGACAAAATAAAGCACATGTTCCGTGATTTTTATATGTTTTAGAGCTATATTTAGTCTACAATTTAGTAAAGTTTTAACCAAATTGGTGGCAGCGCTGAACTGTAATAATAATATATAATATAATATAATATAATAATAATAATAATAATATATAATAATAGACCTTGAACAAATAAATGTTCGTATTGTCATTGTGAAATTTAATATAATAATACTCAAGAATATTGAGATTTTATATTTTTCCCAAAATTTCACAAGATACTCAGTCATTGAATCGGCTGTTAAGCTATGCATCAATGACTGTCTACACACGTGTCTACGGTTAAACTGGCCAGTCATTGATGCATAGCTTAACAGCCGATTCAATGACTGAGTATCTTGTGAAAAATATAAAATCTCAATATTCTTGAGTATTATTATAATAATATATAATATAATATAATAATAATAATAATAATAATAATAATAATACTTACATCATATCACAAATGTATATTGTTTATACTTACCTCCACGGAGGCCGTTGTACAATATTATGTACCTCTGAAGGTGAAATAAAGGATAATAATAATAATATAATATTATAGTCCGTTGTTCAGACTCTCGGGCAGGACTTTTGCGATTGGCAATATTCTAGAATTCTATACCATTACAGGTACACCTTTATTTCTGACCTCAGATCGAATACCAATAATTGAGTATGTGGCTGTAACAACACCAACACTAGCTAGATTTGTATTTAGACAGCCACCGTTGAGCTACGTAACTAATATATTTACTCTACCTTTTACTAGAGAAGTTTGGCTATGTAGCGTAAGTTTGATTATACTGACATCTATGTTGCTCTATCTTGCAGGTAAGTATTTCTAGTATAATAAACAAATTTGTCAATTAACTTAATTTAACGTAAAAATTAATTAAAAAGATAAATGCTCGTTTTCAGCAGGTCAAAAATTTATATAAATTTTTGATCTGATAAAAACGAGCGTTTAGCAAAGTCAAAATATCGTTTTTACCACTTTGACTGCAAGAAAAATGTGGTATAGCGTTTGGTACGGTGTCTGTAACATTTTCAAAAAAAATAAATGTATAGAAATCCTTCATATAGCCTCTAAATGACGAATCTGAACTTAGTTTATGTGGGTGTATGGATGTGCGACGTCAGCTCGCTCGGTTGTAAGTCAAAACTTTGTGGCCGCAACTCCTCCTAGACGGTTCAATCGATTTTAATGAAATTTTCAGGATAAATTTGTCTAGTACCCAAGATGGTCATGTGTTTTTATTTTTTTCCAGTGATGCCAATTTTCCGAGAAAAAAATTGCTAAAGTTTTTAAAAATTCATATTGGCTACATTATTTATCCGATTTTGATCAAATTTTCAGAAAAGATTTCCCTAATGCTCCCATTAATTATATAATTTTATTAAAATTCAGTATTGCCAACTTTCCGAGAAAAAATTTAGTAAATTATTAGAAAATTCATTATGACCACTATTTAACCGATTTTAATCAAATTTTCATACAAAATTCTCCTAGTGTCTAAATAAATTATGCAATTTTAATCAAATACAGTGTTGCCAACTTATCAAGAAAAAAAATCACAATTTTTTTTTAAAATTCATTGTGGCTACATTATTTATTCGATTTTCATCAAATTTTCAGAAAAGTTTCTTCTAGTACCCACATAAATTATAAATTTATTAAAGATATTGTGTTGCCAACTTTCCGAGAAATATCAAAGTGGTCTATATATGGGTTTACCCATATACTTCTAATCTTGTTATATAAATAATTAAACAGAATTTTATCCTAAAACTGTTTTACAATGAGTTCTGAAAAATATTTTACTATCGTAAATAATTACCTTACAGTATTTTGGGAATGGCAGCAGCCTAATTTAGAACCTAAAGAAAATGCTCTACCAAAATCCTTTCTCGATGCAGTCATGGTTATAATGGCAGGTGTTGCTCAACAAGGTGCGACAAATGAACCACGAAGTAGTGCTGGAAAAATTGTGATGATATTTACATTTATTGCATTAATGTTCCTTTACGTTTCTTATTCGGCGAATATTGTCGCTCTGCTGCAAACAACTTCGACAAGCATACAAACTTTAGACGATTTGTATCATTCAAGATTAGAACTTGGCGTTTACGATGCAGTTTATAATCACTATTATTTCAAGGTGAAAAAAATCTATAAATTTTCAACATTTTTAATTCTTAAAACTGCACATTCTCGAAATATTATTATACAGTGCGAGTGTAAAGTCTGGAGCTATCGCAATAAATCTTTTATTAAACGTTTTTGAAAAAAATCCTCGAACACGTCAATTTTTATATTAAATGAGACATATTTTACCGTAATTGTGACTTAAAGATCGTCTTTTGTTTTTGAGTTATGACGTAAGCGATAATTTTTTTAAATGGAAACTTATATTTTTTATTATTGATTTTGGTAGTACTTTTTATTCCGTTTCCAACCATATAAAATTTTAAATATGTTACATTTGAAAAAAATTGAGAAAAATAATCTTAAAATTTAAATATTAAAAACTAATTAAATTGGCAAAATAAATCTAGATATTAGTGTATAAAACAAAAAAAAAATAGCTACAACTGTCAAAATTATGCAATTTATAAATGTTACAATAAAATAAGTGTTATTATTTTGCTTTCTTCAAATTTGAAAAACTAATTTATTAATAAAAATTGTATAATTGAGCGAAAAACAAAGAAAAAGCAAAATAATAACATTTATTTTATTTTGTCATTTATAAATTGTATAATTCTGACAGTTGTAGCTAATGTTTTTTGTTTTATACACTAATAACTAGATTCATTTTGCCAATTTATTTAGTTTTCAATATTTAAACTTTAATATTATTTTTCTGAATTTTTTTCAAATGTAACATATTTAAAATTTTATATGGTTGGAAACGAAATAAAAAGTACTACCAAAATCAATAATAAAAAATATAGGTTTCTATTTAAAAAAATTATCGCTTACGTCATAACTCAAAAACAAAAGACGATCTTTAAGTGACGATTACAGTAAGATATGTCTCATTTAAGATAAAAATTGACGTGTTTCAGGATTTTTTTCAGAAACGTTTAATAAAAGAATTATTGCGATAGTTCCAGACTTTACACTTGCACTGTATATAAAATAAAACGGCTTAAGGTTATAGTTCTGTATTAATAATTATTAATAATCGACGTTTCGACGAAATCAACGTATGTCTTCATCAAAAAAAAAGGATACAAATTACATTTACATATTATTTATAAACAGAACATAGAAACAAGATACTAGGTAACAAAATAACTAACTAGATTATAAAAGTTTATAAATTAGTTATAATCTAAAGTCGTTTTATTTTAATATAATAGGTACACTCATTATAAATCAACCCCGTATTATATTTTTACCACTTTGACTGCAAGGAAAAAGTGGTATAGCGTTCGGTACGGTGTCTGTAACATTTTAAAAAAAAATAATTGTGTATAAATAATCCTTCATATAGTCCCTAGATGACGAATCTGAACTTAGTTTATGTGGGTGTATGTGTATGCGTCGTCAGCTCGCTCGCTCGCTCGGTCGTAAGTCAAAATTTTGTGGCCGCAACTCCTCCTAGGCGGTTTAACCGATTTTAATGCCAACTTTCCGAGAAAAAAATTACTAAAGTTTTTAAAAATTCGTATTGGCTACGTTATTTATCCGATTTTAATGAAATATTCAGAAAAGATTTCCCTAATACTCCCATTAATTATATAATTTTATTAATATCCAGTGTTGCCAACTTTCCGAGAAAAAAATTACTAAAGTTTTAAAAAATTTATTATGGCCAGGTTATTTAACCGATTTTACTCAAATTTTCACAAAAGATTCTTCTAGTATTCATATAATTTATGTAATTTTAACAAAATACAGTGTTGCCAACTTTCCAAGAAAAAAATTACCAAAATTCATTGTGGCTACATCATTTATTCGATTTTGATCAAATTTTCATGCAAGTTTCTCCTAGTGCCCACATAAATTATAATATTATTAAAATACAGTGTTGCCAACTTTCCGAGAAATGTCAAAGTGGTCTATATATGGGTTTACCCAAATACTTCTAATCTTGTTAACTTCATTTTTGTGCAGACAGCTACGGAACCAATTCAAAAACTTATTTACGAAAAAAAAATTGTTCCAAAGGGGCAAAAGCCCCGTTTTATGACAATAGAAGATGGCGTTAAAAAAATGAGAGAGGGATTTTTTGCTTTTCATGTTGAAGTAGGTTCGGCATATAAATTAGTAAGTGATACTTTTTACGAACATGAAAAATGTGGCTTACAAGAGATTGCATATCTTAAAGTTGTCGATCCGTATGTTGTCATCAAGAAAAATAGCAGTTATAAAGAAATTTTAAAATTGGGGTTAGTAAATACCAATAAATTTCTACTGGAAAATGCACTATACCTTTTAAATAATATAATAAATCCTTAAGAGAAGTTAAATTGTAAGAACAGCAAAGATAGATATTAGAAAAAAACGAAAATTCATTTATTTAAAGTCTTTAGTATATATGTTATCGCTAAAGCTCGAAAGCCGTTAATGTGCACATTACCTAGCTAATCTGCAGATTAACTGATTTGCTCCGTTAACGTGCAGAATCAAGAGTTTTCCATATTTTACCTAGGTAATGTGCATATTAACGGCTTCCGTATTGTTAAAGTTTAATAGTTTATTTCTCTCATTTCCTTTCCCTACATCTTTCTCTTATCCCTCCATTAGCACAATCAGGAATGACACAGTCTGACTGAAAAATCAAACTTTCATTCCTGACTTCAATCACGAAAGCCCTCCCTACACTTATCTTGACTTTGACACTAATCTTGACCTTACAACTTCAATCAGAATGTCAATCTTCGGTCATTCCGAATGACGACAAATAAACCAGCTATTATTTCAAAGTTAGTGATATTTGTTGTTTTGAGCTGAGTTTTTCGGTAAAAAACAAACAAAAATTTTAAATAATTTTATTTTTAATATGTCATTATTTTTCAGTTTTCGAAAAATACATGAATCAGGAATACAATCACGAGAACTACGAAAATTATACACAAAAAAACCAGACTGTCACACAAGTGGCGGGCAATTTGTGTCTGTTGGTATCATAGAATCATATCCTGCCTTCTTGGTTCTCGGTGCAGGAATGGGCCTTGCTTTAATTATATTTCTCTTGGAAAAAGCTCTGACTAAAATTAAAACTAAATAATTTTGGATAGTTGACAAATGTAACAGCTTTTTTTTTTTAAATATTCAGAATTTCATATTTTTTTATTGTCGTAAATTAGCGTAAATAGTATAAAAAATCAGGTAAATGAAATCATTTTTGGAAACAAGTATTGCCAATTAAAAAATTACAAGAATGTATTAAAACAAAACGGCTTTAGGTTGTAGTTCTGTATTAATATTTATTAATAATCGACGTTTTGACGAACTCAACGTACGTTTTCATCAAGAAAAATTATATAAAATAATTAATAAATATTAATACAGAACTAGAACCTAAAACCGTTTTATTTTAATATAATGAGTTCTGAAATTTTTTTTACTATGTTACAAGAATGTATCTGGAATGTTTATAACAGGAATTTATTTAGCATGTTGGAAAAAAAAATTAATTATTGAAATAACAGTCAATATTATTTTATTCATTAAAATTAAAATTACAGAAACCTAGTTGAGTCTGATCTAATATTTTTATGAATAGTAAGTAAAAATAGACAAAATATTTAAGTAAATAATTCTTTATTATTATACAAATAAGTACAATAGATTGTAAATAAATTTTCGTTTGTTAAAAAAATATATTTATAAAATTGTTCATAAAAGAAATCGAAGTAATATCCAATGTGAGTTTTATGAAGCTATTGAGTCATTGGCGTTATATGCTCAAGAAGCTGATCATTATAGTTTCTTAACATTTTTTTACTTATAAGGAGATCTACTGCTTATAGTGGGTTCCGACGCACTCAGTCCAGTGGTACATATAAGGTTTTAATATCAGAAATAATATTTAATTTATTTTTTGGTGTAAGGCTGCCTGTATTGCCGTAGTATATCTACTAATTTAATTTTTATTTGTTTTATATTGAAATGTATTTATTTATTAATTTTAATTGGACACGTTTGACTTTTTTCCTGAACAATTCTATATCAATGTTTTTTGTATTTACAAAATAGAATTTGAACATAAAAATATTCTTTGACTAATATTTTCACGGCAATATTGCACATAATGTTCTTAAGTTTTTTGATCTTTTCATTAATTTACTATGATATATTGATGATCACAAGAGATGTGTTTTAAACACGTAAGTATCTAACTTAAGTTAAGTAGTTGAATTGCATTTTGAACAGAATTCAATGTATTATAAATATAATTAATTAATTAATAAAGTTGTTTATCACATTATTTTTTTAGAATTAATACACCTTCTTTTGCATATAATACAGAATCGTGCACTGTTGGAAATATAGTAAAAGTACTTGTGTTGTGTGTATAACTATCGCATTTCTGTATTTTCTCATATACTGCACCTGGAAAATAAAGATATTATTATATTTTTGTTTTTTAATTTACAAAAACACTTAATTTCATAAATCAGTCAACAGTACAATTTAAAAGTTAAATAAAAATTTTCTCGGTGTGAATCAGGGCTGTGTAATGTCTTCTTGGCAATTTAATTTTTATATGGATGTTATTTTTTCGGAAAGCCTTGTATTTTTACTATATATATATATATATATATATATATATATATATATATATATACCGTGTGTTGACTTGGACCGTCGTACATAGGGATTTAGCATGTAAAATCAGAAATGTGCGATTTCCTGCTTCCCAAATTATTTTACAAAAAAAACTTTGGGATAAATGTTTTAGGAAACACTTTTTTTACATGTAAATCAATAACTAAAATTTTTTTGGAACCATCCCAACGTCAGGAATTAGCCCTAAAGTTGTCAAGAAATTGACTGAAAATGGCATTAGCCGTGAAATTGGAACAAAAATAAAACAAATGCTAAATGCTATATGCTATTTCACGGCTACTGCCATTTTCCAGTCAATTTCTTAACAACTTTAGACCTAATTCTTGACGTTAGAAAGGTTCCAAAAAAAATTTTAGTAATTGATTTACATGCAGAAAAGTATGCCCTAAAACATTTATCATAAGGTTTTTTTTGTAAAATAATTTGGGAAGCAAAAAATCGCACATGTCTCATTTTACATGCTAAATCCCTATGTACGACGGTCCAAGTCAACACACGGTATATATATATATATACATATATATATATATATATATATATATATATATATATATATATATATATATATATATATATATATATATATATAATATCCCAAGAAACTAATAAATATATATATATATATAGTGTCCGCCAAAAAGTGGGCATTATATGGGATTTTTTTTTATTATTTGTTCAGTAAAATTAAATGAAAAAAACAAACCAAAACATACCTGATGCGCCAGCCAAAAACATGGTAATATCTAATTTTTCATATTCATTTTGTATGTTTCGTAATTGTTCAACGCCCGCTGGATCAATATAGTTAACAGCCGATAAATCAATAATAATACATCGAGCAAGAAGATTACCATCTTCGGAAATTATAGATTTATTATTTTCTGAAGCATGCTTTCTTCTCTGTTGAATTACTTTCTGTGCATCGATACCAACACGACGTATTAATTCCGTTTTAAATGATGCACGTGTTGCAAAATTTAAACCGCCAATGTAATGAAATATTTTAATTCCTCTAATTTCTTCTATCTGTAAAAATACACATTGTTTTTTTAAAGAACATTTTAAACACCAGTGATTTACGAAGAGTGTACCAAAGTTTAACATTTCGTTAGGGAGATCAATTTGAATGGGAAATCATACAAGAAATTAAAGTAAATAAAAAATAAAAATTTATGAGACTAACAACAAGTTATCGTAGAAATAATTACCTATACAAATTTAAAATTATATAATTATATGAACAATTAAAGTTTTTTTGTGTGAAAATAACAGGGCTTTGAACCGTTATATTTTTCATTCCGGTTCAATTAAATATATATATATATATATATATATATATATATATATATATATATCGGTTTGGTTTCGATTTTTGTTCCGGCAAAAATAACGGTTTGATATTTTAGGTTTTTGGTTCAGATTCGAGTGATTAATTTTTAAATTTTTCATTTCAATTTTTCAGTTCCGGTTCGAAGCCCTGGAAAGTATGATTCAAAATATAGCTATTTACAATTTATCAATAATTTAAATACCTAGATAAAATTTGGCTTCCTTTAATGAAGATTTTTATGATCTAGTTACTTATATTGTTACCTAGTAAATTGTTTCTATGTTCTGTTTATTTACTGATAATTTTGATTTCTAATTAAATTAATACAGAACTATATCCTAAAGCCTTTTAGTGATTTTTATGCAGTACTACAAAATTGTTGAGTACAATAATACATACCCCTTTATATCGTCTCATATCCAAATAGATTTCTGTATTAGGAACAACTCCCAGAAGGCAAGTATTTGGTTTAAAGCTTTGTATGCATATAACTAAAACGGATGTAATCATACCCGCTAAGAGACCAACGTCTATATCCAACAGTACTACACAGCCAAAAGTCACCAACCAAACTAATGCATCCAATTTACTCAGTTTCCAGAATTTAACTAAATCTTTTGCTTGAACAAATAATCCTTTTAATGCTACTACAATTATACTAGCTAAAATACACTAAAACAAAATAAATATTATTAGTGTACAATAATTTCTACAAATATTTGTAATAAATAATCGAATAATTGCACTAAACAAATTTATAACGCTGAATTTACACGATATATACAAAAAATGTGTAACATTTCAGAACTCATTAATAAATATTAATACAGAAATTTAACCTAAAGCCGTTTAATTTTTAAATATGTACAGTTTTCTGTACAAATTTCCTATATTACACGATCAAATATTCAGCATTAAATGAAAAGAAATAAGATATTAATATGTTAACTAGTGTATCGTTTCAAATATACCTACTTTTGGTAGAAACTGAAAAACTGGTCCAATCCACAATAAAATAACTAATAAAATGGAGCATGAAACTAACGATGCAATTTGTGTAACACCTCCAACAACTTGTTGAATAAAAGAACGAGAGAGCGATGCGGTAATTGGCATACATGAAAAGAACGATCCACATATATTACTTAAACTCTGCAAATTAAAATATATTTAGGTTATGATAGTATTTTTGTTTATTTGCTTAACACTAGAACTACCGACGTCGTCAATTTGACGTATTTAGAAATTAGATTTGTTGTTATTTCGTTAAAATGCTACCGAAAAACTTTTCGTTTGGTGACTTTTTATCATTTTTTATGTACTTCAAGATTACATACTCTTTTTTTGAATTGAATAATTATTTTTGCAATCATTTAATTGTCTACCTACACCTAGAACTACCGATACGTCAATTTGACGTAATTTCTTAGTTAAATGTTTTTACACATAATAGTTTACATTATATTATTTGTAATAGAAATTTTAATATATATGCTTATCAATATAAATTTTGATTGAAAATATTCTTATAACTTGAGTTGTTTCATTACAAAAATGTTCTTAACCAATATATGATATAAGACATTATAAAAATAAATGTTATTTCTGATTATTTAATAAAATTTATTATTATATTTATTTAAATAAATTAACTTTAATATACTAATTAATCATTAATTACTCGTATATAATCATTATTATGAAAATATTACACAAAAGTGTATTGTATAAATGCAGTGTTTTTTGACTTTTGAACAAATAAATGTTCGTATAGTCGTTTATGAAAGTGTTTAATTAGAAGAGTTTATTTGAAAACATGAGAATAACTTTCATATAAATAATCAGCCATTGCCTTCAGCTATAAAGCTATTTATCAATGCCTGGCCAGATTTTTAACCGTAGACACGTGTTTCAGTCTTTCGGACTTCATCAGTACGGTGTGTGGATCAGTCGCTACGAGGCGACTGATACCGGTGTTCGTTCCGGCTGCCTATTTATGGCAAGTATTTTGCGCAACTAGTAGCGAGAGATAAGTAAAATACTACTAACGCCATCTAGCTGCATGCATTTCTGCTAATCGGATATCTCCTACGTTTAAATGCAGTGTTTTTTGACTTTTGAACAAATAAATGTTCGTATAGTCGTTTATGAAAGTGTTTAATTAGAAGAGTTTATTTGAAAACATGAGAATAACTTTCATATAAATAATCAGCCATTGCCTTCAGCTATAAAGCTATTTATCAATGCCTGGCCAGATTTTTAACCGTAGACACGTGTTTCAGTCTTTCGGACTTCATCAGTACGGTGTGTGGATCAGTCGCTACGAGGCGACTGATACCGGTGTTCGTTCCGGCTGCCTATTTATGGCAAGTATTTTGCGCAACTAGTAGCGAGAGATAAGTAAAATACTACTAACGCCATCTAGCTGCATGCATTTCTGCTAATCGGAAAAATACTTGCCATAAATAGGCAGCCGGAACGAACACCGGTATCAGTCGCCTCGTAGCGACTGATCCACACACCGTACTGATGAAGTCCGAAAGACTGAAACACGTGTCTACGGTTAAAAATCTGGCCAGGCATTGATAAATAGCTTTATAGCTGAAGGCAATGGCTGATTATTTATATGAAAGTTATTCTCATGTTTTCAAATAAACTCTTCTAATTAAACACTTTCATAAACGACTATACGAACATTTATTTGTTCAAAAGTCAAAAAACACTGCATTTAAACGTAGGAGATATCCGATTAGCAGAAATGCATGCAGCTAGATGGCGTTAGTAGTATTTTACTTATCTCTCGCTACTAGTTGCGCAAAATACTTGCCATAAATAGGCAGCCGGAACGAACACCGGTATCAGTCGCCTCGTAGCGACTGATCCACACACCGTACTGATGAAGTCCGAAAGACTGAAACACGTGTCTACGGTTAAAAATCTGGCCAGGCATTGATAAATAGCTTTATAGCTGAAGGCAATGGCTGATTATTTATATGAAAGTTATTCTCATGTTTTCAAATAAACTCTTCTAATGTATTGTATAAGTTGAACATATGAGATACGTCAAATTGACGTATTCGGTAGCTCTAGGAATACGCAAAAGCCGGTATTTCTAGTGTTAAATCGCCATTAATCTATTTTGATGAACTAATTAAATTGTTAGTTGATTTTTATTTCAAATGAAGAAAAATGCATTAACGTTGTCGGAGTTAAAACCCGAGACCTTTAGCTTTCGCGGCAGACGCGCTAACCAACTACGCCACAGATCCTAACGACAATGTAATAATGCATTTTTCTATAATTTTGACTTGTCATAATAAACACATGAATTTAATCCAGACTAGTATATCACATATGTGTCAATAAATTTATGGTATTATACAAAATAAATATTATTATTCTGATAGTCGCCTTTTAGTTGCACGGGTAGAAACTTAAAATTTTAACTAAATACTAAATTAACTATTATAAACAAAATACTTACCAAAGCTAAAAATTCTTGATTGCAGTCAACATCATACGATAGTTTTTGAGCAAAAATTAATGCCATTGATACTGTTACAGCGTAAGAAACAATTGCAATTGAAAATGAATCAAAAGCAACTGTTTTTATTAAGGCAAATGTTGGTAAAACAGGTTCAGGTAATCTATAGCCATGGTTTAATAAAATTTATTATTAATAATTACAAATATTTAAAAATAAACAATAATACATACCCCGTTGGTATGTGCCCAACTAAAGTAACGCCATAATTTCCTGATAAATCTAATAAGTACGAAAATAAAGTTCCAAGAACTACTGCTATAAGTTCAATTGGTACCGGAATTTTACTTCTTTGACTTACCCAAGGCTAAAAAAAGGACATAAATATAGAATTAGAAGCATATGGGTAAAACCATGACATTATCACATAAATACTAAGAAATAGAATTAAAAAGTTTATATTTTTTCACCAAAAGTTAGCAACATTGTTCAAAATATTAGATTGGTGCATAATTATCAGGCGTTTTTTAAACAATATTTATTATAAAAAAAAAGTAAACAAAACTATAATTTTATTAACAAATAACCCGCCTACAAAAATCGCCTGATAAATTATGTAATTATGTAATAAAATTATATAATTTTTGTGGACAATAAAGAATTTTTTGAATTTTTTCTTATTAATCTTGGATAAATAATGAAATGGAACTAAAATTTTAGTAATTTGTTTCTTAGAAAGTTGGCAAGACTGTACACTAAAATTATATAATATGTGGGCACATTTCGGATAAATAGTAGTCAGAATTAAATATTAAAATTTTAGTAATTTTCTCTCGAAAAGTTAGCAACACTGTACATTAGTAAAATTATATAATTTATCTGGGCGATAGAGGAATTTTTTGATCGCTGTGACTCCATTTTTTAAAGTGAAAGTTTCATTTTTTTGAAAAAATAAATATCGCTCTAAATTTCAATAAATACACTTTTCAAAGGTAAAATTGTTGTTCCCTTTATTTTTTGTAAAAATTTCACAAAAAAAAAAGTTGAAACACCTAAAAAAAATCAATGTTACAAACCCCTTTAATAACTGCTTACCTTCAAAAATTCATTATTTATCACCATTATAACAACTGCGATAAATGATACAATACATGCCGCATAATTTGCATTCGGAAGTGCCAGTGCAGCATCATATATTGCCTAAAATAAAAGAAAGTAAAAAACTTTTTAAAAAAGCTAAGGCTAAACTTTACATTACTGTCATCAATTGTATTTACTTGAAACTTTACATACTGTTACTTTTACACATTTTATGAATATATATATCGCAAAATTTTAGTGCAGAAATGATATATTCAATGTTAAAACTAATTTAGGAAACTAGTTCTTAACATAGATTATACGTAAGATGAACTGGTTGTACTTGACATATATGGTGGCGCTCATTGCATGGTAGATTAGATAAATTTAAACCACGTGAATAATTTTTAGTTGTTTTCAACGTAAATTTTTTTAAAAAACAGTATCTTCTAGTAGTTATGTAAATATGGTAGCAGTTTTTCAACATTCATACATACATACATACATATACAATCACGCCATGTACCCAAAATGGTGTGGCACAAACTTTTTTCATCATTCCGAAATCAGTCGCCTCCAAACATTCCTATCCAGCACAAGCAACTTTCGCTTCATCCACATTCATAATTCCTCTCATACATGCTCTTTTATTCCTACTAGTTGGAAACTTTTGCTCACGCAAGCCACTCTCTCAATCATACCACCCCAACTACTCATCGGACGTCCACGCAAACGTATACCATCAAAATCATTCAAATAAATCTTTTTAACCAAACGTTCATTAGACATTCGCTCAACATGACCGAACCATCTTAACTGACTAACACTGCAACTTTTGCTACAACATTTTTTTCAATTTCACACTCATCATACACTAATCGATTTCGTACTCGATCTCTCCTATTTACACCACATATCCCACGTACAAATCTCATTTCCACAGCAGTCATTTTCCGTTTATGCTTTTGCAACCAAACCCAAAATAAAATGTGCAAAAGTAACAAGTATGTAAAGTTTTAACTAAATACATTTGGTGACCGTAAAGTAAGGTTCTATTATTAATATTACTATTAATAATCATCAAAAAAAATATATACATACAAATCCATTTTTAAAATATCCTCTTCGTTTAGGAACAGTCAATCCAAAGAGATCTTTTGTTTGTGATATAACTACATGTACAGCTGATCCAGTTGTAAAAGCATTAACTAATGTTGATGATAATAATGTACAAAGAATTCCCATTCGAAATATATAAAACAATAACTGAAATATAATTATTAGAATTCGAATTTTATATTATTTACTTATCATAATAACCTCGAAAAATTAATGTTCATATTTAGCCTGATTCTCTAAGGAAGTTGCTAAATTTTAACAACGTTGCTAACAACATTAGCCAATAATATTAGCTGACACTAAATAAAAAATTTAAATGAGAACTATTATATTTGTTTCTATTGGTTATAATTTTTAGCAACGTTGCTAAGACTTAGCAACTTTGTTAGAGAATCAGGCTGATTGTCATTATAAAATTTAATATAATAATATTCAAAATATTGAGATATTATTTTTTCCCAAAATTTCACAAGTTACTCAGTCATTGCATCGGCTTGTTGTTTATGCATCAATGACTGGCCAGTTTATAATCATAGACACGTGTTTCGCTCTTTAGGAGCTCGTCAATATGGTGCTTTAATCAGTGTCCGATTCAATGACAAAAAATAAAAATCTCAAAATTTTGAGTGAAACTGTTTTAGGTAAACTTTAGCTTAAACATTTGTTATTAACTTAATCTAAACTTACATGAAACATTGCAACAGTAAATGTAACAGCTGTTGCAACTTGATAATTTGTATAATGTTCTATGGGTTGAATTGTTGTACTAGTATTATCACCATTTACATGCAATGGATGGCCATCGATGTCTTCTGTACTATATTGTGCTACAGCTTTACCAGTCATTAGACATACAACGGCAAATGTACCTAGTTATGAAAAACATATGGGTTATTTTGGAATAATATTTAAATTTAAAAAAATAAATTAATATACCACGTTTTTAAAACGGACTAAAAACTATAAAATAATTTCTCCTAGCTTCCATACAGATTGTCCTGAAAATTTGTGATTGTAAATTTTTAATAGCTATGACAATACTTGTAAGATTAAAAACGAAAAACGTGGGGCGCAACAATCCTACACTTCTTACTATTATCGTATAACAATTTTTCGTTTTAAATCTTACAAGTATTGTCATTATTTTTATTATTATTCCTATAAGATCCTTTGAGGATCATAAGGACACTATTTGGTGTTTCTGTAGCAAGTATTGTCAGAGCTATTAAAAATTTACAATCACAAATTTTCATCACAAATCTGTATGAGGGGTCAGGAATCTGTATGGGGGCTAGGAGAAATTATTTAATACTTTTTAATCCGTTTTAAAAACGTGGTATATTAATTATATTTTTAAATTATAAATAATTATTTTCTTTACTCTTGTGTGTGTGTGCGTATATTCTGTATTGTCTGTAGTTTCTGTATTTTGAAAAAAAAAAATATCTCCTAAATACACGAATGTACGAAATTCGTGAAACTGGCACAATTAATTAATTTATATTTTAATTATATAATTATTATTTTCTGCTTTTTAGTCTTGTGTGTGTGTTCTGTATTTTCTGTAGTTGTTTTCTGTAATTTCTGTATTTGAAAAGAAAAATATTTGCTTAATACACGAATGTATGGAAATCGTGAATATGGCACAATTAATTAATTAGTTAATATTACATTGTCGTCAACCAGTTAGCTGAGCTATGTTTCTAAGTTTCAAGTCTCTAGCTCATCGGAAAGTTAGTTTCAAATCGATTGCAAAATTTCTATCAAACAAATAAACACACAAGAAAAAAAGACGAGTTAATAAGTACATGATAAAAAAAATCTTATTTTTTTATTTCTACCTTCTTTAAAATAATTTATCATTTAACATTATATGAGGCGTATAGATGCAAAACTCACTATTCGACAAAAAGTGAAAAATGAGATTTTGCGCGATTTGGACGTAGAATTTTACAAGGAATACGATATTTAGGTTAGTTAGAAAAAAAACTCAGTATTTAATATGAGAAACACTCTGTAAAGTTTAGTGTTGGATGCAAAACTCACTACTTGCGTTGATAGTTTAGATGCAAAAGTAACTGTTTGCTTTCCACCAATAATTAAATTTTATTGGTGGAAAGCAAACAGTTACTTTGTATGAATTAATGACGTATAAAACCAATGATTAACGATTTGAAATAAGTATTGCCATCTAGTAACAAGATTTTATCATCAAAATACAATTACGCTTAGCTATAACAGTTTTTTGCAAATATCTCAGATTAAAATTTGCAAATAGTGAGTTTTGCATCTATACGACTCATATATGAAATCACTAACCCATTGACACATGTCTGGACGTTCCGAATAATGTGTAGACTAATACAGGAAAGAAGGCCATGTAGATACCAACAACAGGTGCAAGATTACCCAGCATACCGTACGCCATACCTTGTGGTATATGCATAATGGCGACAGTAATACCAGCAACAATATCTGGTATGAGATCCGTACGACAGTTGTATTCTGGTAGCCATCGTGTGATTGGTATAAGATCTTTCAAGCAACGACCCAGATGAAAATGTTGTATGCTAGATAATATACGATCTGGGTCTGCACTCACAATTAAAAATCATTTTTAGATAAAGTACAATGTAAAAAATATATCTTAAATTTATGTAATTTTAAGGTAGGTTTTAACAGTTAAAATAACCTGATTTTGTGATTCAGGACTAGTGTAACAAACTTTAACAGCTTATACCTGAGGTCATTTTGAGCCAAAAATGTCATATGAACATAGGTCCTATTCCTTCTAGTTACCAAAATACAAGAGGTTGAAGTTCTATAAATAACACGAAATTTTCTAATTTTTGTAATCAAGATACATTCGGAAAACAAGAGTTTTATTGAAAAGTCATACCTGTATTTGTATTTTTGTTTCATAATGGATGGTTATAGTACTGCTGAATATGCAGATATGATTTTTATTTATGGATTATGTAATGTAATGACAAATAAAGTATGACTTTTCAATAAAACTCTTGTTTTCCGAATGTATCTAGATTACAAAAATTAGAAAATTTCGAGTTATTTATAGAACTTCAACTTCTTGTATTTTGGTAACTAGAAGGAAAAGGACCTATGTTCATATGACATTTTTGGCTCAAAATGACCTTAGGAATAAGCTGTTAAAGTTTGTTACACTAGTCCTGAATCACCCTGTATATCTGTGAAATAAACTAATATAAATATTTTATAAAATTACATAATTTTTTTTACATAATTTAAATTTAAATTTTTTCATCATGATGTTAATTTCATTTTTAACAATAGTTTAAAGATTGTCTTGTTTAATAGAACATAGAAGCAAGTTATTAGGTAACAAAGTCAGTAACTAGATCATAAAATTTATATATTTTTAAAAATGAAACGGCTTTAGATTCTAGTTCGGTAATAATTTATTAATAAATCAACGTTTCGACGAACTGAACAAGTTACTGGGTAACAAAATAAGTATAACTAGATTATAAAATTTATAAATTTTGTAATTAAAAGAAGCCAAATTTGATTTAAATGCAGTGATTGATGTTATATATTTCTATTGCTTCTCTTATCAATCTACTATTAATATTGATGGGTCTTTCATTTTAACATAATATTCAGTAAAATGTTGAAAAACCTTAATATTCTTTACACAAAATTTATTAAATTATATTCTAGCCTTGACTAAAGCGTTAAAAGTTATTTTTATTAATTATTTTTAACAAAATCTATTTACGCTAATTATTTATGCTTGACAGTATTGTTAAATGTTATCACGTCGCTTTCAGTATTTGAAAGAAGAAAAAACTATCCCGGAAATTAACATTCTCTTGAAAATATTTCAATATTTTCAATATTTATTGGCAAAAAAAGGAACGATTAAAACAACAAAGTCTCAAGTTCATTTATTAAGGCCGTTACGACCTGATAATCAGGCCACCTTCAGCTATAATAATTAGCAGGCCGAAACGTGCTCAATAAATAAACTTGAAACAGAAATTTGTTTCAGTAGTTCTTTTTTTGTTATTAAATCAAATATTATCTAAAATAAAACAGCTTTAGGATGTAGTTCTGTATTAATATTTATTAATAATTGAAATACTTAACGTACGTCTTCATCAAGAAAAAAGATACAAATGATATATACAGTAAATAAACAGAACGTAGTAACAAGTTACTAGGTAACAAAATACAAGTAACTAGATTATAAAATTAATAAATTATTAATTAAAGGAAGCCAAATTTTATTTTATTTTATTCTATAATAACTTATACACAGTAAAAAATAATTGTGTTAAATTAGCATAATTTTAACGAACTTTGATGTTCCAGTATCTAAATTTTGTTAATTTAATAAAATATGTCATTGTTAAATATTAACATCATAAATTAAATTAATATATTTTAATACTTTATGATTTCAATACAGTATTATGTGTGTTAATTTAACAATTTTTAAAATAAAACTGCTTTGGGTTCATGTTCTGTATTAAAATTTATTTATAATCGATGTTTCGACGAAACTCAACGTTTTCATAAGTTTGTCGTGATGAAGATGAGCGTTGAGTTTCGTCGAAACGTCGATTATAAAATAAAAATTAATACAGAACTACAACCTACAGCTGTTTTATTTTAATACAATGAGTTCGAAAAGATTTTTTACTATATCAACAATTTTTCATTAACACACTCGAAAGTAAACACACAAATATCAAAATTTTTTAATGCGTAAAAGAAACTTTATTTGTTATTAAAATTAACAATTTTTAATTTTAGATGTGAATACATTAAACAAACAAAGTACAGACAAAATAAACAATTAACATAGTAAAAAAATCTCTCAGAACTCATTATATTAAAATAAAACAGGTATAGGTTGTAGTTCTGTATTAATATTTATTAATAATCGACGTTTCGACGTATTTAACGTACATAAATGTAAGTTACTGAGTAACAAAATATAAGTAACTAGATAATAAAATGTATAAATTATTAATTAAAGAAAGTCAAATTTTGTTTAAATCATGTACTAGTCTGATTGATATTATCTTAATAATAAATAATAAAATAGAACTACAACCTAAAGCCGTTTTATTTTACTATAGATATCAAAGAAATAGATATTAAAGAGCACGTAAATTATTTATGTAAAAAAATTGCAAAAAAATTAGTTTTCTTGCGAAAATAACTAAAAACATGAGTGTAGCTTCAAAATTACTAGTATATAACACAATTGTTTTACCACATTTTAACTATTGTTGTAGTATATTACTTTTAGTGAGCAAAGAATGTATCGAAAAATTGCAGAAACTGCAGAATAGAGCAATGAGAATCATTTTAAGATGTAACAGATACACAAAAGTAAGTACAATGTTACAAACTTTGAATTGGTTCAACATTGAAGATTTTATTTATATAAATGCAATGACATTTATTTACAAAATTTTAAATAATTTAATGCCGGAGTATTTATGAAACAAAATTTGTCTCAGTAGTCACTATTATGATACCAGAAATTGTAACAATATATGCAAAAAAAGAAAATATACAACTTTTGGCCAAGGCCAACTTTGATAAAGGCATAACCATGTTCAACAAATTAAATTCTGAAATAAAAAATTCTAAAAATGTCATTCATGCGACCTAATGTTTTGTAATATGATATACATATTATGTATAATATAATGTTTGTTATTGTAAACTAATTAGAAAAAATGTAATAGCAATAGCTAAATAAACGGACTGATTCTCTAACAAAGTTGTTAAGTTTTAGCAACGTTGCTAACAACATATAGCCAATAATATCAGCCGATACTAAATAAAAAATTAAAATAAGAACTGTTATATTCGTTTCTATTGGTTAGAATTGCTAGCAACATTGCTAAGATTTAGCAACTTTGTTAGAGAATCAGGCTGAAAGATTTATTTTATTATTTATTATTATTATTCATGAATATGGATGAAGCTAGAGTTGCTTGTCTGGATAGGAATGTTTGGAGGAAACTAATTTCGGGATATTAGAAATAGTTTGTGCTACATCCTTTTGGATACATGGCAAGATTTTGTATATATATATATATATATATATATATATATATATATATATGTATGTATGTATATAAAAAAGCAAACTTACAATTTTTACTCGGTTTTTCGTATTTACTATGAATATGTAAATCTTCTTGTTGATAAAGTGGTCGTTCTACATAAACCGATGATTTAATATTTTCCATACCCCTAAAACAAGAAAAAAATTTATAAAATTAAACTAGATTTATGAACTATCTTGTATCAATAGTTCTAATCAACTAATAAAAAATGTGAAATATAGTTTGCTTAAATGTATGATTGTATCATTGAATTTGTACAAATACATTAATGTTGATAGTTTTTATATCAGGTTAACATTATAACAGATACTTGAAACATAAATTGATTGAAATCTAGAACAAATTACTAAAATTTCATAAGAAGCAGAGATAAGATGATTTAGATATACATTATATACAGGATGTTCGTTCTCATCAGTACGGTTCTATAGACCCTATAGATCGAAACACGTGTCTACGGTTAAATTGGCCAGTCAATGCATAGCCTAACAAGCCGATTCAATGACTGAGCAACTTGTGAAATTTTGGGAAAAATATAAAATTTCAATATTTTTGAGTGTTATTATATTAAATTTCACAATGACAATATGAACATTTATTTGTTCAAGGTTCATTAAAGTTAATGACATTTCAAAATAATTATAATTTGACATTTTTACTATATGTTATCAATAGTACGTCACATTATCTTAGTATATATTGAAATTAACGGTCAGTTTCTTAATAAACAGTTTAAATAAAGTCGACTTTAAGTCAACGAAATAAAATCATTTATTAACATTTCAATAATCAGTAAAACAATAATTTTTTATCGACTTAAAGTTGATTTTAGTTCGGTCGTATGTTAAACCAATATTTAAAAAATATAGAGTGAAATAGTGATACATATATACATACACAATCACGCCATGTACCCGAGAGGGTGTGCCACAAATCTTTCTACTATCATAAAATCAGTTTCCTCCAAACATTCTTCTATTCAGACAAGCAGCTTTAGCTTCATCCATATTCATACTGACATTCATACTGGAAACGTAAATCACTCTCTGAATCATACCACTCCAATTACTCATCAGACATCCACTGAAACGTATAGCTTCAAAATCATTCTTTTAACCAAACGTTCGTTAGACTTTCGCTCAAGATGACTGAACCATCTTAACTGATTAACACAGCAACTTTAAAATTTTTCTTTATTATTATAAATAATTTTGTTTTGAAACATATATTTACGTAGTTATTTTACTATATATATATATTTTGATTAAAGAAATAAAAAATAATGATTCAATAGCCCCAATTTTCCGCATTATTTTACACAATGGCCTTTACAGAAATACAAAATATAAACCTCAAATAATATAAAAATAACACACCATTTCCGGGGAGACTGTTGCCCCAATAAAAGAGGCATTTTTTCATCCGTACTGGTACTAGCACTCATCTTGTTTATGTCTTATAAATTCTTAAAAACTAATCATCAATTCGAATGTAAACACGCACTGACAGTTTTTCGCTTGAAAACTACTTTTTTTAATAATTTAACTTGTCTGTTATATTATCATGTGATTTTTTAAGACAGTAAATATTATAAAAATATAAAATACATATCGGTTCCATTCGATTGGAAAGTACCGGGCACCGTGACCTGACACACTGTGAACGATATCAGAATTAATTTACAAGTGTTGTTGTACTGTAACATGCGCATTGAAATACTGGCGCTTGTAACACTTAAGCGACCGTGTGTGTTTTATTGGTAATTCGTACGTGGATTAGCGTGCAAAGTTTACTTGTTCATGGTGTGCTATGTTACGGTGCTCGGTTCCTTCCAAGCGAATGTGACTATAAAGCGATATAAAATGATATAAAATTGATTAAACTGTTGCAAAGGTTAAATATTCTATATTTGTATCTTGGGCTGTCAGTGGCGTAACAAAAATTTTGAATTCACCGAAAACTTATAAAATAGACTTCCCTTTAAGCTTGTGAAAAAGGCATTTTTTTAAAGAAAGTGACTATTTATATATACGGGATGTATACGCAATTGGATATTTATACATACAGTATTTTTACGCAATTGGCTATTTAGGGTAGGTTAGGTTAGTAGGTTGGTTTCACTATCCCAAAATTAATTTTCTCCAAACATTTCTCTATCCAGACAAGCAATGATAGCATCATCCACATTTATGATACTTCACCTACATACTCTTCTATTCCTAGTATTTGGAAACTTTCGCTCACTTAAGCCACTCTTTCAATCATTACTACTCCAGATTACTCATCGAACGTCCACTGGTATAGACGTATCTTCAAAATCATTCACCTAAATATTCTTTTAGCCAAAACGTTCATTAGACATTCGCTCAAGATGACCGAACCGCATCTGAACTGACTAACACCAAATTTTGCAACATTTTTTACTAATTTCACACTTATCATACACTAATCTATTTCGTATCCGATTTTTTCTAGTTACACCATATACGCAACGTAAAAATCTCATTTGCACAGCAGTCATTTTCCTTTTCTGTTTTAGCAGCCAAACCCAACACTAACTACCACATATCAATGAAGACGCACCAAAATAGCATTGTATATACTCAAATGAGCTTCCTGGAAACATTTACGTTTCTGGCAAAATACCAAATGCACCTAAAACATTATAACTAGCATTAACTCTCCTTTCAATCTCACGATCAAAGCTAGTATCCTAACCAAATACACAAATTCATCTACCTGCTCCAAATATATTTTATTTTGATAATTTCTTATATTTTTTCGATATAATTCTGTAAATAGGTGGCATATTTATGTCAAAACAGTTTTGTTTTTAGTTAGTATGACTACGGTAGTTATTATATAAATTTTTCTATTTCATAAATTTATTTACAATACAATGACGGTCAGTTCTATGGTGGCCACAGCTGATTTTTTCTTTGTTATTATTTAATTAGTGTTACAAATATATATATATATATATATATATATATATATATATATATATATATATATATATATATATTTGTTAATAATTCATATACAGGATGATTCAAAATGAAACGGCATCCTGTATATGGCGTATTTCTCTCACCAAAATAAGAAGAAAAGTTCTTATACACAGAGGTCCTTAAATGCAGGGTGTTGAACAAAAAGTTAAAAATTAAATTTTCTTAACTATTTTATTTTAGAATGTGGTATTGTAGTAACAAATAACGCTGCATTTAAGGACCCCTGTTTTTAGAAACTTTTCTTCCTATTTTGGTGAGAGGAACACGCCATATACAGGATGCCGTTTAATTTTGCATCACTCTGTATTTTTTCTATTTTTAAATTAAAAATATTTAATATGTTTATTAACTTTGTTTTATTAATATTAATTAAAATTTATTAAAAAGATAGAAGATATATTTCTAATGAATTGTTATGATAAATTTTTTTTTAAAGAACGCAATACAACCTAGAAAACCAAGAGTTGTTGAAGATTTGCTTGATAATGAAAACATAATTTACTTTTATTTGTCTTTTATGAAAAATATTACCAATAGAATAAGCAGCATTTTATCAAGAAAGAATTTTAAAGCTTCCTATTTTCCACACGTGAAATTGCAACGCATGTTGAAGAGTGTAAAAGATATTATCCCTCTTCAATCTTTGGATACATAATAGAACTCCGTGTAAGATAAATAAATAAAAATAACTTTGTTATATCACTAAACAGTTTAGTGATATAACAAAGTTATTTTTATTTATTTATCTTATCCAAAATGTATCACAAAGTTACGGCTAATCAAGTTAAATATTAGAATTCCGTGTGTTTATGTTGGACAGACAGGTAAAACTGTTTCTACTAGATTGACACAAAATAAGAGATCAATACGTCTATACCATCCAGATAAATCTGCTATTGCATAACATGCTTTATGATGTGAAATTCTAAGATACTATAATTATTGCAAGATAAGAGAAGCAATAGAATTGTATAAAGAAAAAGATAACATTAATTTAAAAAAAAAAACTTCTGAAAACTTCAATAAATACACTTTGCAACGGTATAATTGTTGTTTATTATATTTGTTGTAAAAGTTCCCCAAAAAAAAATGTTGAAAAACAGTTAAACAATAGATGCTACAAATGGGAATACCCATTTAAGTTTCACTGGAATTCTTGATCAGAAAGTCACGTAACACCACTGACCAATTTGTAATGGAATCATTTTGTAGTGGAATAAGTCTTTGATATATATTTTTTTATTATTTAGTACAATACGTAGCCTCCTTGATTGATGATTCATTTGTTTGTTTTGAAATTTGTTCGTCGTAATTCTATTGTTTGGCCTTAAGGCCTATTGTATTCTTTGATTATGAACCAAATTTTGAAAAATTGATTTGTAAATAAGAGTAGTTTTATTTATATATAAAACAATTTACGAACGTTATTTTTATTATTATATAAAATAAATACTAAAAGTTAATTTAAATATAAAGTAATTTAACATAGTAAAAAAATCTTTGTGTACTTATTATATTAAAATAAAATTGTTTTAAGTTGTAGTTCTGTATTAATATTTATTAATAATCGATATTCTCAACGTACGTCTTCATCAGGAAAACATGATGTAAATGATTTGTTTTTTGTTTTGTTTTTTTTTCCTGATGAAGATATACGTTGATTATTAATAAATATTAATACAGAACTACAACCTAAAGCCGTTTTATTTTAATAACATCAATATCAATTATCATAAAAATATGAAAAATTATTTAGCCGTATCAAAAAATGTTCCAAATAAAAGTTGTTAACTATAACTTTTTTAGCAACTTTAGTTAAATAAATTTTCTCGAAATATGCCTCGGTTGTTGCGAAATATTCGTAAAAGTGACATCAGTAAATTACTAGTTTCGTCTGGCAGATCTTTACCAAATGTTGATCAAATTGAGATATTCAACACCTCCGAAGCTTAAATATGAAATTTTATAACAATTCGTTCAACTGCTACACATGTCCACAGATAGACAGCCCGACAGACATCATGCTAAAAACAGTTGATCCGTCTGTTACTATCAAAATAATTAGTGCTTATCTGTAAAAATCCCGATATGTCCAATTTGATATGATTACAATACATCCCTTATCTTTTAGATGAGATAATAGATACTTTTATCGACCATCACATATTATGATAAAGAAAGTATTTTGTAATTAAGGTGACCAATTTTTTTACAATGAAAAGGAGGACGAAAAAATTTAAGAAAACAGTACTACGTAAATAAATGAAACATTTTATTAATTCAAACAAAAATACGCTAATTATGCTTATATCTCTTTTAATTATTTAATGAAACGAATAAATATTTTTTGTCAATATATTGGAAATTTTGAAGCAAGAAATATCTTTCATATTGAATTTTACGGTAAGCGGCATCTCTGAATACAGATATTAACAGATTAGTTTTAAAATATCGAAAAGGAGGACAGGTAGGAGGACACTTTTCGAGGAAGGACAGAACCTACAAAAGAAGGACTGTCCTCCCTAAAGGAGGACGATTGGTCACCTTATTGTAATTATACCAAATTTGACAAATCGAGATTTTTACAGATAAGTATTAATTAGGTTTATAATACTACTAATCAACTGCTTTAAACGTGATGTTTGTGATGAAAACTGAGTAAATCAAATTTGGTTTTCATTAATTAAAAATCTATAATATTTTATAATCTATTTACTTATTTTTACCTAGTAACTTGTTTCTATGTTCTGTTATTTACTATAAAGTCATTTGTATAAGTATTCATGATGTAGACGGACGGTGAGTTCGTCGAAACGTCAATTTTAAATAAATAATAACACAGAACTTTAATCTAAAGCAGTTTTATTTTAATATAATGAGTTCTGATCGATTTTTTACTATGTTAATAATTTATAAATTTTATTATATATAGTAACTTGTATTTTATTAGCTTGTAACTTGTTTCTATGTTCTGTTTATTTACTCTAAATGTCATTTGTATCATTTTACCTGATGAAGACGTACGTTGAGTTCGTCGATACGTCGATTATTAATAAATATTAATACAGAACTACACTAAATAAAAATTAATGTAAATTCATAATAAAAATTATAGTAATTTACTACATTTTTTTATTTATTTATTATAAAAAAAACATTTACTAAAACAATTACTATCATTATCAATGTAAATTTACAATAATTTTTTACGTGTGCAACCTAAAGCTGTGTTATTTTATTGTTTTCTAATTTGACCTATACGGGAAGTGAAACAGTACTAGTGTATTTAAATTTTTAGATAAGGGCTAAAAAGTCCCGTGATAATAATTTCCAAAAAATAAATAATAAAAATTCTTCCAATGTAATGCCGACTTTTTGGCGGACACTGTAAATGGTCACTATTATGCAATATATATTAAAGTACATAATTTTGTCAAATATATGCAAATATTTCAATAAATAAACTTGTAATTATGTGCATTTTTCTGTACAACTTGCAAAATTAAATATAGTATCGTGTGCGAATGTCGTTATCAATGAAAATACTAACCTTTATGATAACAAAGAACTGAATCGATTTAAAAACGGAAATAACAGAAACATACAAATACACTTTGATCACAGAAATATTTCACAATTAAAATTAATTCGCAACAAAATCACAGTTTGTAATTATTATTGAACATAAATGCAATTGCTCGTTTACAGCTGAATATAAAAGCATGCTTCGCATATAGATTCATACTGTGAAATACGGTTTTGTATTGCGCTGGGCGCGCAATTGTAACCTCAATGACGAAACATCATAGTGCTAAACACATGACAAACACAATATCGGTTTGAACAGCTGATCGAAAACAGTGCACGTGAAAATGTTTTCGATTTTATAGTCGACATTATAAATACGGTATACGAGGATTGGTATTTATTATGTTGGAACTGGACAATCCTAGTGTTGCCATCTGGCATCCAATGACTGTTTTTTTTTATTGCAGCACATCAAGAATAAATTGCGAAGTCAATGTTTTTCGATACCTGAAGAAGCGATTAACCCTTTCGGCCTTGCTGGTGACATTTGCCACCATAACATTTAGAATTAAATAAAAAATACACTTCCATTATAAGTAATTTTTATCTTTAAGACTTTCCTAATTTCTATACCTATGGAGCAAACCAGTACAAATTTAGTTTTGGAGTTGTGATAGAGCTTTCAATCATTAATTAATAACAACAACAAAAATATTGTTAATATTAAAAATTCATGGTTTGGAGGTACCTCAAACGGAGTGGAAAAATGCTTTAAAAATTGGTTCAAACGCATGCAAAAGTGTACTGATCTACATAGAGAATATTTTGAAAAACAATAAAGCCATTTTCAATGATAAATATTTGTTTTTGTTCTCTAATCCCAAAATATAAAAGGCAACCCTAGTATAATTAGTAAAAAACACATTGTACATAATTTTCTTAGACATATCGTATATAATTGACTCGTAAACTGCATCTCCGTGAAATAATACGTATAACTACGTTACTTGTATATAAAATGCGTAAAAATATCGCATTAATATATATATATATATATATATATATATATATATATATATATATATATAAGATTTAATAAAGGATATTTAATAAAGGATATGAGTTACAATAACATTAATGTATACATCAATTTATTATTTATTGTTATTTTTATTTTTATTTATTATTATTATTTATTATTAAAATATTTATTATTATTATTATTTGGAATTTTAATAATAAATTGATGTATACATTAATGTTATTGTAACTCAAGTAAACCTTTGTCGATATCCTTTATTAAATCTTAAATATTTACACGGCAGTTACACTTACTTATATACATATATATATATATATATATATATATATATATATATATATATATGTATATATATATATATATATATATATATATATATATATGTATATATATATATATATATAAATATATATAAATATATATATATATATATATATATATATATATATATATATGTATATATATATATAAATATATATAAATATATATATATATATATATATATATATATATATATAAATATATAAATATATATATATATATATATATATATATATATATATATAAATAAATAGGTATTTTTAATATTATTGTTTGCTGTTTAAGGTAAATTATTTTATTTTTTCAACTTTTCGTCAGAATAAGAGTATATTTTAATTTATTATCGCTTGTATATATGAGTTTTGTGTTTTATTTTCTACAACAAAATAGATATAAATTTTAATTTATGTAAATTAAAAAAAAATTGATTTGTTTGTTATTACTTAATAGTAAACAAATATTTTTTATCTTTTACCGAGAATTTGTTTTACTTTTTGTGTTGATATGAATAAGCATATACTCAAATTATTATAAGCGTATTTATTAAAATTGTTAATATGTTATGGATATTTTTCTTGCATTCAAGATTTAATAAAAATTATAAAGTTAATACAACTGAATATTTTGGTTGAGTTAATCACTAAATATATTAAGTTAAAAGGTTGATTTTTATTTTTATTTTGTTACAGAAAGTTTGATAATAGTAAGGAGTGTAGGGAGTAGCTGTCGTTGCGCCCCACGTCCGTTTAGTCCGTTTTAAGATCGTAGTATATTAATTTTTTTTTTTATTTGAATAATTATTTATTTTTATTTTATAATTAATTACACATGCTTACCACATCTTTTATCGTGTTCTCTATTTTAATATAAGATAATAATTATGTTGAAAAGTATTTTTTATTTCTTTGTCCTTGTTGACCTAAAAAATAAAATGATGATAAGATGCAATTGATCATTATGCAATTAAAAAATAATTAAAAAGTTGTTTTAATTAATAATAATATATTTGGTCGAGAAGCTGATCATATAGTTTCTTAACAATTTTTTCTTGCATTGTCAGTGGGTGCAGGTCGTTAGTTCACAGCCAAGCAAAGGACCTACAGCTTATAGTGGGTTCCTGAACCACTCAGACGCAATCACGCCATGTATCCAAATGGATGTGGTACAAACTTTTTTCACTATCCCGAAATTAGTTCACTCCAAACATTCGTATCCAGACAAGCAACTTTAACTTCATCTATATTCATCTAACCTATATCTCATAGCATGCTTTTCTATTTTTACTACTTGGAAACATTCGCTAACGCAAGCCACTCTCTCAATCATACGTACCACTCCATCTACTCATCAGACTTCCACAGACAATATCATTCACATACATAGTTTTTAAACCAAACATTCATTACCCATTCGCTCAAAATGACTTAACATTTGAATTGACCAACACCAACTTTTGCAATATTTGTAATTTTTGCACTTACCTACACATATTTAATTCTATCAGTCATCCTTCTCGAAACACATGTGCAAAATAATTATTTGTAATTCATCATTATAATTACATAAAATAATAATAAAATAAAAATGTTTTGTATTATTATTCTATATTGTATAATTTATAAATGAAAATTTGTCATAAAAATAAACGACGTAATATTTTTAATTTTGCGTTATTAGAACTCAAATGAATTTAATCACAATAACCTTGGACGCTAAGTGCTATCTATTTAGTTAAAAATCTATAACATGTTAAGAAATCTTTCAGAACTCATTTTTATTAAAATAAAACTGCTTTAGGTTAAATTTCTGTATTAATATTTAGTTAATAGTTGACGTTTCGACTAACTGAACATCCGTCTTCATCAGGAAAACTGATATTAATACAGAACCAAAGAAGTTTAATTTAAAACTGTTTATTTATTTACTTATTTTGAATTAAAAATATCAGATATTATTCAAAAAAATAACTAAATCTATGATATCTTTACTGAGTACGTTTATATGAGCTTATAATAAATATAATTTTAAAACGTTATGCAAATTGAATAAAATAATGCTATTATTGTTTTCTCTTTATAATTTTAATTTTTTTTAAATGCATGTTATATAAAATAAAAATTGAATTATTAAATAATTACCGAATTAGTCTTGAAAAAGAGTGATTATTAAAATCAAAATTTAATATAGACAATTTGTTTAAATGATATTTTGTTATATTTACAAACAAATAAGTACTAATTATGTAATCAGTCTTTTTCAAGACTAATTTGATAATTATTTAATAATTCATTTTTTTTTTTTGGTAAAACATGCATTATAAAAAAATTAAAATTATAAACAATAATACAATAATTACATTATTTTATGCAACTCGCAAAATATTTTAAAAAAATATTTATTATGCGTTCATATAAACATACTCAGTGATGATATTACATATTTAGTTACTTTTTTTGGATAACGTACAACAGGACTTAGGATAATCGGATTATTATACGATTATACATTATACAAATAAACGTGTTTGTTTATATAGTTTTGCTACTGGTGAATTATAATTTTAAACCGAAAGTAATTTTTTTTTGTTTGGATGTATTTTATATAGTTTATAATTATTGTAGTTTATTTTGTTATTATGAAAATATGTTTAAGGACGTATGTATATTTTTGTATTTGTTATAATGTTATTTTAATACTTAAATGATTGGGTAAAAAAATTATATAATAATTATACTTTTTTTATCTAATTGTATGTTTTAAAATAACTTTTTAATGTTTTGAAGATTATAGGTGTTACATTGATTTATAAATCGATAATAATTCAAATAAAACGGCTTTAAGATAAAGTTCTGTATTAATTTATATTAATAATCAACGTACTTTACGTACATCATTATCAGGGAAAAATATACAAATGACATTTATAGTAAATAAACAGAACATAGAAACAAGTTACTAGCTAACAATGTACAAGTAACTAGATTATAAAATTTATAAATCAATTAATGTGACTAGTAACTGATTTAAATAAAATTTCCAAGTAGTAAGAATAGAATAGTATGTCACAGAGTGCCAGTATGAAGCTAAACTTGCTTGTCTGGATATAGATATGTTTGAAGGAAACTGATTTCGGGATAATGGAAATAGTTTGTGCCACATCCTTTTGGGTATGTAACAAATTACACATAAACATAAATAATTCTTTATTTATTGAACAGGAAATATTATTACAACATTATTAATCATGTGAATGTGATACTTTGTTTGTAAAAATCGTAAGCAATTTGCTAAATGATGAGCCAAATATCATTGTGATACATTTGGTTATTATTTGTAAGAACTTATAAAGCATCTTAGTTACAAAAACCATTGCTTGTGACATAAATGCAGCGCCAATTGAGTATTGTCGATTGTCGTTCAAGTATCTTTTATAAACATATTTAGAAAGGATTTTCTTCATATGAGTGAGATCCGAACATTTCTGATATTGTATAATATTTTCCAGTGATTTGATAAATAATTTATCTGGTATTGTGTTTTTACATTGCTGAACCTAGAATGAAATTAAATTTGAAAGTATAATAATAATAATAGATAGAGAGAAGAGAAGAATTCAGAGAGAAGATCAGAAGATTTAAGAGTTTTCTAGAAAAGGCAGAAGTAAAATAGACGGAAGAAAGATCCACGGCATACCAACCATAGAAAATTCTATCAATGGATATCGACCGTGAAAGTCTAAATATTACTAATAATTCTATTATTAAAAACACACATTTTTTTTGAAAAAATTACAAATTACGTTAAAAAAAAACTTCTGGAAAAAATTGTTTTGTATTTTTAACCCAAAATTTGCGTAGAGACCTAACTTTATTTCATACATTTATTTTACAAATTTAGTAAGTTAACTTGATTTTTTCTTTATTATTTATTTTAACTTATACCGCAAGTGATATCCATACTTGCGGCTAGTTCATTTTTAGTTTTTAGACAAGCACCAAAATGTTCCAGAAATAATAATTTTCAGAAAAACAAATTATACAATTTTTATTTTACTTACCGTAACTTCACCATTTCTCAACTCTCTTGTTTTGGAATAACAAACCTGAAATGTAATATATATATATATATATATATATATATATATATATATATATATATATATATATATATATATATATAGATAAATAATATTATAAAAAAATGTATTAAACAACATCGAACAAAATTGTTTATGAATGTCACTTGGTGAAATTAATATAATAATAATATTCTAAAGTTGAGACATTTTCTCAAAAGACCGAAACACGTGTCTATGGTTAATCTGGCCAGTCATTGATGCATAGCTTAACAGCCGATTCAATGACTGAGTAACTTGTGATATTTTGAGAAAATGTCTCAACTTTAGAATATTATTAAAAAATTTATTATAATTTTTTTTATTATATTATTTTCCAAGTAGCAAAAATAGAAAAGCATGGATAAGCTAGCTTAGATAAACGTGGATGAAGCTAGAGTTATCTGTCTGGATAAGAATGTTTGGAGAAAATTAATTACGGGATAGTGGAAAGAGTTTGAACTACTACATTCTTTTCGATACCTGACGTGATTGTGTATGTATGTATGTATGTCTTATTTAACATTTAAAAGTTCACTTCTAGTCAAACTAAAAATTCAAACTTCTGAATATATCTAAATATAAAAAAATATATATCTTACTCAAAATGCACAGTTGTCTCGTTTGTAATTTATAATTACATAGAACAAATCGTCTATTAATTGTTAAAAAAAAAGAAAACAAGAAATATCTTACCTGAATGCATAGCACAATTGCTAATAACAATGTTATATTATGCAACATTTTAAAAGACAAATTGAAAACAATTTATTACGAGACTGTTTATATGTCTCTGCTACGAAATTAATCAGGAGTTTTAATGAAATCTATTTATTTAAAATATTTTTAAACAACGTTAAAATACAATTATACAGGGTGTAACAGAATAACTATTCCTAATTTTAACTGGAGTATCCTGGGCTCAGAATATGAAGATTTAATGCAAATCACTGAGATAAAATGTGGCTCCTTACTGAGCTACAGGGTGTTTTATATAAAAATTTAAAAACGATTTTTGCCCAGTACTTTAAAACTATTTGACGTATCCTTATCATACTTGGCAGGAAATGTAGGTACCGTACACCATACGAAATTATGTTAAATAAAAGTTTCTGGCTACAGCCAGTGGCGTACAACAGGGGCAAGTGAGAGGTTGATCCTTCCTAAATTCTACGCCACTGGCGGAATTGTCATTTTAGCACAATTTTTCGATTCTCCAATACTAGCTGGGTAAAAAACATACTATTCCTTTATAACGATAAAGTCACTGTTTTTCGAGATATTTAAAGTTAAACATAAGCTGCACCCTTGGGATTTTTTCAAAATTTGCTAAAAAAAATCTGAAAAAATTTAGTAAAATAGAGAAAAAAAATTAACTACATAATATTTAAGTAACTTTTTCTCTAACTCATTTTGGTTTGGCTGGAAAAATTATTGAAAATTAATATTTTTTGCATTTTATTTTTTTTATTTTCAATAATTTTTACAGCCAAATCAGAATGAGTTAGAGAAAAAGTTACTTAATTATTATGTAGCTAATTTTTTTCTCTATTTTACTGAATTTTTTCAGATTTTTTTGAGCAAATTTTAAAAAAATCTCAAGGGTGCAGCTTATGTTTAACTTTAAATATCTCGAAAAACAGTGACTTTATCGTTACAAAGGAAAAGTATGTTTTTTACACAGCAAGTATTGGAGAATCGAAAAATTGTGCTAAAATGACAATTCCGCCAGTGGCGTAGAATTTAGGAAGGATCAACCTCTCACTTGCCCTTGTACGCCACTGGCAGTAGCCAGAAACTTTTATTTAACATAATTTAGTATGGTGTACGGTACCTACATTTCCTGCCAAGTATGATAAGGATACGTCAAATAGTTTTAAAGTACTGGGCAAAAATCGTTTTTAAATTTTTATATAAAACACCCTGTAGCTCAGTAAGGAGCCACATTTTATCTCAGTGATTTGCATTAAATCTTCATATTCTGAGCCCAGGATACTCCAGTTAAAATTAGGAATAGTTATTCTGTTACATCCTGTATAACAATAGTTTTTAATTAAAAAATAAATATATTATTTTGTTATCATTTATTAATTTATTATTTAATTAATTTTTGCAATCTAATCTAATGTTTTTAATCTGAGGTTTTTACTTTTAACTCAAAAGTAACCATGAGTGAATGTTTCCAAGTAGTAGGAGTAAAAGGGCATGTATGAGATATAGGTTAGATGAATTTGAATGAAGCTAGAGTTGCTTGTCTGGATAGGGATGTTTGGAGAAAGCTAATTTCAGGATAATGGAAAGAGGTGGTGTTACACCTTTTTGGGTACATAGCGTGATTGTGTATGAATGACTAAAAATAACTTTATTTCAAAGGTAGTAATCAATAATTAACCAGGAGAAATCGGGTGCGAAGTAAATTGGTGTATGAAGAATATAAAATTGGAAAAAAATGTTGTTGCAATAGTTGGTGTTAGGCAGTTGAGATAGTTCGATAATATACGTTTTTGTGTGGACATTCGATGTGGAGATGGAGTAGTATGATTCAGAGAATGGTTTGCGTGAATAAATGTTTCCAAGTAGTAGGAATAGAAGAGGATGTATGACAGTGTGTCAGTATGAATGTGGATGAAGCTACAGTTGCTTGTCTGGATAGGAATGTTTGGAGGAAACTAATTTAGAGATTATGGAAAAAGGTTGCGCCACACATGGCGTAATTATGTATGTATATACACTATAAAAATATGTCATAAAATATAATTTTACATAAGTTTTAACAGTGAAAATAGCAACATTTTGTAATTTTACTGTGATAATTTACGTATAATATTAGATTTTTATGAAAAATTACGCTATTTTGATATTTATGTATATAAATATACAAAAAAATATGGCCCGTATTCTCACCTAATTTATAAAAGTGATTTTTTCCAAAAGTACTTTAGACGTTTACTTAAAATCATTTATTAAGCAATTTATAATATATTATAAAAAAATTAAAATATACTTAATAAAAATTAAAATATAATAAAAATGATCATAATAGATATAAGCAATTTTTCACGAAAAAGTGAGGTGAGAATACGGGCCAAAATATTTGAAAAAAAACAATTCGTTTTTCTTTACATGGAAAAGGAACAAAAAATTGAATAATACAGAGCTACAAAACAAATTTCTTAAATAAATTTATTTTATTTTTCTTAATGGAAATTCTTGTAAAAGTTTGCAGAAATTAAGTTATAAAATTGAGGCCTTGTGCTGCCATTTCAGATTATTTATGCATTTATGAAGTCTCTAATACATTCTTTAACCAACAACTATGATAGGAAACATCTTGAAAATCTAAATAATAGACTTTTGTACAGTTTTTATGATTACCGCCAGTGACAAGCCCAATTTGAGTATATGGCGCTGTTTCAGCCACAAGTGGTCCACCAGAATCACCGCTACAATGTCCATTCCATGGTGAATAAATACGGAACGAACCTTTTGCCCTAGAAAGACTTTCAATTTCCTCGATTGGAGGTAATATTGTATACTGAAGTTTAATAGGAAATGTATTATTGTCCAAACGACCAAATCCAACAACAATAAGAGTTTTGTCTCGAACTAGATAAGGTGATAGAGAAATTGGTTGTACATTCTCATTGAATTCGATCGGTTTGACTAATTTTATTATGCCTATATCGAAATGAGCGTAGTATTCTTTTGCACGTGTATAATGTGGATGTACAAATGTGTCATCTACACAATATCTCTGGCCATTCTTTCCAGTTCTATGTGTACTGCCTGCACTCACAAATAATTGAGAAGGATCCTTTTTCTCTCCAAATCTTTCTTTTTGTTTTCTGAAAAAAAAAAAATTATATTAGCATAGGTAAAAAATTAATATAAAACAGTTTTAGAATTAGATTCTGTTCAATTATTTTACAAAAAAAAAAAAACGATTTTTTATCAATAATATTAAAGTAAATTACAGTACGTAGGAACTAGTTACTAGGTAACATATAGGTAACCAGATCATAAGAACTACAGATTTCTAATTAATGGAAGCCAAATTTTATTCAACTCAGTGCCTTCACAGAGATTTATGTTATTCCTTTCTTTATAAATTTCTTTTTTTAAATTTTTATAATTTGTTTTCTTAAAACCTTGGTAACACTGTATACTAATAAAATTATATAATTTATGTGGGCACTAGAAGAATCTTTTGTAAACATTTGATTAAAATCGGATAAATAATGTAGTAATAATTAATTTTTAAAAACATTAGTAATAAAGTTGGTATAACTGAAAAAATTAAAATTGGTGAAAATTATTACATTATCCTGAGTTATTTTATATATACATACATACATACATACGTAAATATACAATAACGCTATGTTCCTAAAAGGTGTGACACAAACTTTTTCCACCATCTCAAAATCAGAGACGTTTGGAGTTATTTTAAAATAAAACGGCTCTATTTGTTAATTCTGTATTAATATTTATTAATAATCGACTCAACGTACGTCTCCATCAGGAAAAATAATACAAATGACATTTACAGTAAATAAACAGAACATAGAAACAAGTTACCAGGTAACAAAATACAAGTAACTAAATCATAAAAATTTATAAATTTTATTATCTTGTTACTTGTATTTTGTTAGCTGATACCTTGTTTGTATGTTCTGTTTATTTACTGTATATGTCATTTGTATTAGTTTTCCTGATGAAGAAGGACGTTGAGTTTCGTCGAAACGTCGAATATAAATGAATACTAATACAGAACTTTAACCTAACTCAGTTTTATTTCAATAGAATGAGTTCTGAATTTTTTTTTACCATGTTAATAATTTATAAATTTGATAATCTGCTGAAGACGGACGTTGAGTTTGTCGAAACGTCGATTATAAATAAATATTAATACAGAACTTTAACCTAAAGCACAATATGTTCAATTATATTCAAAATAATATTACTTACATTACAAGACAATGTGCAGCAGTTAAAATATGGTAATTTGTAATAATACTTCCGCCACAGAACGTCTTGCGTTTGTTATTTTCTAAAGCAGCGTAAAATGGAAACTGACCCAATACTGCTTCGATACCATTCCGAATACGTGGGTGCTGACGATGATATAACGATCGAGACAGGTAGGTTTTCTTGCGCTTATATTTAGCTGATGCAACTAAAATTTACGTTTCATTATAAATAATATAATATAATATGTTGTGTATATGATATTGAGACATATATAAAGAATACATTGTATATAAAATTCTTTATATACAGGCTGTAACAGAATAACTATTCCTAATTTTCAGAAATGATAGAGGGCACATAAAGAAACATTTTTTATTAAAAAACTAGTGTCCGGAAATTTCTTTTTTCTTTTTTTTGGCAGTCGATTGTACATCGTTACAACTTATGTATCGAAAATGGTGGTCGTAACTTCCAACAATTTTTATAAAGTTTAATGCGCTATTATTTCTAGTAAAATGTTCCTTAACTTAACTACTCTTTGATGTTTTGATTAAGATTGTTTTTAACGATATCTAGTGTATCTTGGCACCGAGAAATTTCCGGACACTAGTTTATTAATAGAAAATGTTTCTCTAAGTGCACTCTATCATTTCTGAAAATTAGGAATAGTTATTCTGTTACATCCTGTATAATTTTCAAAAAAAAACACATTGTATACAATAAATAACATTGTATCATAATTTTCTTAGACACATCGTATATAATTCCCTCGTACATTGAATCTCCGTGAAATAATACAGCTTATGTAGAGAGAGACGGGAAGAAAAATATGTTACTTGTATACTATAATGGCGTAAAAATATCGAATTAAAAAAAATAGTAGATAGCTTTGCAAAAAAATAAATAATGTTTTTTTTTTCGCCGAAATATTGGATTTTGTCTTCTGAAAAATGTTAAAAATCAAATAAAAATAATGAAAATATCTCTCGCAGAAAAATTTATTTATTCAGCGGTTAGGGGGGTACACTTAGCTACATTTAGCGAATATTATGTTAGCACACACTAAACTGCTAAGCAAATTATTTTTAAACGCCATAATTTTGTTACTTTTCAAAAAAAATTGAATCGAGAGTTAATAGTCACACTTTTAATCTTCAAGGGAGTTTAGTAGAAATATTTTTTTTTATTGTACAGGCCACCTTATTTGTGGACTTTCAGACAACGCCATTTTGTAAGCATGCAACAATATAAAAAAAACATTTGCAATATTATCTTGTTATTTGAATAGACGTATAATAAAGTGCTTTTTATTCCATTCCAAAATATTAATTGACCTTTGAGATGTGCGCGTTTGAAAATAACAGTTTTGTTTATTTTGCTGTGAAGAACTGAACTACCCCTTTAATTATCTTTTTATAATAAATAAAATAATATTTACCTGCACTAATCAGACAGAAAATAAAAATTGTATACTGTATGATGAGCGTTTTAATTTTCATTTTGCGTTTAGAATACTCAACTTAATGCATATTTTATACACATATAGATCATTAATTTAAGAAAAAAAAAGACAGACTTCTCGTAGGACACATTTTATGATTTGAAGGCGTAACAATTAACAAATTGCAAAAAGTCATAATTACTCAGCTTAAAAAAGTTTTATATTGTTTTTCCTCTGTGTACCTTAATAAAATAAAATAATTTTTCTTAAACCACAAACAACAATATTGAAAAAAGGGCTATATACATATTTCGAAAGCATTTAAGTCAAATTAAATTACTTTAGATTGAAGTTTTGTATTAATATTTAATTATAATCGACGTTTCGACGAGCTCACCGTCCGTCTTTATCAGGAAAACTGATACAAATGACATTTGGAGTAAATCATAGAAATAGTAAATATACTAAAAGAAGAAGCGACAATACCGTGTATTTTGTCATTTACTATATTGCTAGACAAGGATAGAATATAACCCATCAGACCCATCTCTAGTCGTACAAATGAACTAAATTTTTAAAGCAGAATTTGGATCCTAGTAGCTTATATTTAGTTATATATATATATAAATATATAGAAATAGAAAAAAAAACATATTTAATATTTATTACATAATATATTGCGTAAAAATGAATGATACATTCGTAATACAAATAACATAAATAGATCAAATAAATATATAAATTAACTATAAGATTTAGCATTTTAAAATATACATACAACTATCAAATGAATTAAACAGATTGACCAAAATTTTACATTATCTTCATACTTATTTGATTTTGACAATTCGTCGCGAAATTCAATGTTTTAGCGAGAAAAAACATTCATTTTTTTCAAAGCAATCTATTGAAATATATTTTTTAAAATTTAATTTGTACGACTACAGATGGCACCACGTTATTTAAAGTGATATTAAAAATGTAATGCTATTGTCATGCCCCTGGAGTAAATAACAGAACATAGAAACAAGTTACTAGGTAATAAAATAAGTAACTAGATCATAAAATTTATAGATTTTTAATGAATGGATGTCAAATTTTATTTAACATCACTATGAGGGCACTGAGTTAAATAGATTTTGGCTTCCATTAATTAAAAATCTATAAATTGTATGGTCTAGTTACTTGTATTTTATTACCTGTAAATGTCATTTGTATCAGTTTTTCTGATGAAGACGGACGATGAGTTCGTCGAAACGTCGATTATAAATAAATATTAATTTACATTATTATTATTATTTTCTTGCTTAAAATTGACTTTGTTTAGTTGATTTCGTGAAAATGTGTGAATATTAAATCCGCCTAGTTGCCAATTGATTTACATTTTTATACATTAGGTAAAAAATATTAATTTTGTTTGTATATATACTGTTGTTTATTAAAAACAATAAACATTAGTAATTTAATTAGTTTTTTTATATTATGGTGTAAATTAAAAATAAAAACTAATTTCTCATGTTATCAAAACAGCACTTTATAATTAATTAAAAAAATGTGTTTAGTACTAATCAATCATTGTTAAACTGATTACCGCACTAGTACTTGTACAAAATCCCATTTTAAATGTTGTAATAGAAGTTGATGTTAGTCAGTTAAGATCTTGAGACCGTCTTGAGCGAATGCCTAATAAATTTTCAATTTAAAAAAATGGGGATTCTCATTTAAGATATCAAAGTCAACATCGCAAACCCTTCAAAAGGGTTTGCGATGCTTATTTTTCGAGATATTTCGATATCTACACTTAAATCGACCAGCCACCATAATCAATATAAGAATCCGATGAGTTATGAAAAGAATTAAAATTCATAAATAATTTTTTTAAATATTTTACAAATTTTTCTATATAAAACAAGTAAAAAAATTCTATTACTTTTTTTTATGAATACATACGAGTGTATATATAAATGGTAGATGATTCCTTAAAACAATAATTAATTGAAAAAATCAAAAACTTGTCTTAATATAAAACAAAATTTTGAAAAAATATATAACAATTAAATATGGAGTAAAAATGTGGAACCTTTTTATTCATACGTAAAGTAAAAAACAGTTGATTTTCAGACATGTTTAAACTTGTAGCATTTAAAATCATATGAGACTCATATTAATTTTGATAAGTTTTCATAAAAGATAGTTTGGGAAACGCTGTAATACAAGGCTAGTACTAATTAGTTACGCAATAAAGCGATTACAATGAATTTTAATATAGAAAAAAAGTAGATATCTACCAAACAACTTTTAAATATTAATCTTACAATTAAGCACGAAAAGGTTTTTTTGTTTTTTTTTTAAAAATAATTCTATTATATATAAATAAAAATGACATCATAAAATACCTTAAAAATATCAATCATTATGAACCATTAAAAACAATTAAATTAAATGAAATATGTAGCAACGTTACATTAATATTTTTTCAATGGGATTTCCCGTAACAAATGTTAGAATTACACATTAATAATGAAGTAAAATTTTTACTTTTTAAAGTGTTTTAAATTTTTGCCGTTTCAAGTATATTTATTACTTGAAATGGATTATTTAAGAAGAATCACAGGAGTTACAAGAAGAGATAGAATAAGGAATGACGGCCATTTGATAAGACTGAAGGAGGATAGACTTGGCAAGAGAATAAAATCCAGATAAAAAGAGACAGAGTAAGACCAAAAGAACATTGGGACAGCACACTAGGAAAAATAAACAGAAAACGTGAAGAATAAAAAACAGTAAACAATTTTCAATGTGTAACAAAAAAAAAATATATTTTCTGAACAATATAATAATTTATTACCACAATATTTTAACAAAACACAGTTTAAACTTCTGCCTGAGCACAAACTAGTAAATCAATGTTAAACAAAAAATGTGCGAACCACATTCGGTTCCCCTACTTTAATTTTAAGGGTGGTTTAAACGATTTGGACTATTTTAGTATTCAATATTATGATAACGATTATTTATTAATGTCGTTTCATTTAAACTCCGCTTAAAGTTTAAGTAAAAAATCGCTCAAATCATAAAAATCTTCCAACAAAAAATTACGTGCTTACATGAATTCAAATTTAAACTATATAATTTTACCGAATATATATATTTCTACATTTATTCTATATTAACAGATCTAGAATTAATCAAGAACATCATGAAGGAAAACGCGGCACGAGCAATCTGCAAAAGTTAGAAAAATATATTATTGAAAAATGTAATATAGTGTAGTCATAGTAAAAAATATTTCAGAACTAATTATATAAAATAAAACTACTTTAGATTCAAGTTCTGTATTAAAAATTAACCTAATAAAACTGTGTTAGGGTCACATTCTGTATTAAAATTTATAAAATAAAATAAAACTGCTTTAGGTTTAAGTTCTGTATTAAAATTTAAAATAAAATTGTTTTAGGTTCAAGTTCTGTATTAAAATTTAGAATAAACTGTTTTAGGTTTAAGTTCTGTATTAATTTTAGAATAAAACTGCTTTAGATTCAAGTTCTGTATTAAAATTTAGAATAAACAATTAAACCTAATATAATTAAAAGAAAAGACATACTCCTGCAAAATTAAACATGCTGAGCCCTAATACACCAGCTATAGTAATTTCTAATGTCTTTTGAGTTTGCATCAAAATATTAATCAATTTTTTTTGTATATGACGATTATTGACATCATACCATTTGGAATCGTATACGGCATTATTTACTTTTAATCCCTGAAAAAAAAAATTTATTATTTGTATAAATAAATTAAAAAGTTCAACAAAACTTATTTGTTACATAATTTTCAAGCTAGGTAAACATTACGTTAAGACTACTTTAGACGGTACATTAATTTGTTAATAATTTATGAATTTATATATATATATATATATATATATATATATACAAGTATATATATATACAGATATAATATATATCTTGGTGAATATCGAAAATTGTATTTAAAAGTTGTTTAACATTTTTCGTGTAATACTGAAAATTTTGTTTGTATAGAAAACTAGTAAATTTTTTTGTGTAGAAAAATACTCGTGTAAAATCAACATTCGGTTTATGCCAAAAAAATTCTAAACTCGAAATATACGCGGCATAAATAAATACATTTATTAAAATATAATAAAATTTGTAAAAAAAATATCGTTTTAAACTTAATTTAAAAAAATTAAACAAAATATTCCTAAATTCAATAAAAAACATTCTTACCTCATCTTGAATAAATTGTCCAGCAAAGCAGTAGCCAAATAATTGTGTACCAACTGCTATACATTCAAGTACATACAAAATTTTTTTGTTGCTATATACAAAAAAAAAAATTAGGATCATTAATTTGCAATGTAAAACTAATTATTCAACAACAAAAAACCATTGAGAAACTTTGTAATACGGCAACTATATTCAGATGATTTTTTACAATAGATTATATATAATATAATATTGTAATATTATTGTTACGAGTATTATACAATATATTGTTATATTATTAAGTGTTTACAGATATAAAATTTTAAATTTATCTAAGGTTTAATATTTCCAAATTTATTTTTGAAATAATTTTAAAATTAACCAATAAAATGTTATTTGTTCTGAGGATACATTTTTAACCAATCACAAATGATTTTTCACTTAAAATAAAACGACTTTAGATTGTAGTTCTGTATTAATATTTATTAATAATCGACGACGTACTCATCGTACATCTTCATCAGGAAAAAATGATACAAATGACATTTACAGTAAATAAACAGAACATAGAAACAAGTTACTGGGTAACAAAATACAAATTACTAATTTGTTTCTATGTTCTGTTTGTTTACTGTAAATGTCATTTGTATCTTTTTTTCCTAATGAAGATAAATTATTAATAAATATTAATACAGAACTACAGCCTAAAGCCGTTTTATTTTAATATACTAAGTTCCGAAAGATTTTTTACTATTTTTTACTTATCTTAAGAATAAATAAAATCGAAAATATTAGTCCTAAATAAGATAATAGATAATGATAATGTCTTTCAATCTAGATTCAGATTTCCAGACTGATCTTATAAAGTTTTACTTACACGTCATCATCAACTGTAAATGCATACATTGCTGTGGAAAGAACCACAAATGATGTAGCTAGCGTAGTTAAAAATAACTTGGAATAGAGAAGTTCCAGTGTTTGTAGAAATCTAAAATTGCTAAATCGTTAATAATATTATAGAATAGAAAAGCATGTATGAGAGGAATTATGAATGTGGATGAAGCTAAAGTTGCTTGTCTTGATAGGGATATTTGGAGGAAACTGGTTTCGAGATAGTGTTTAAAATAATGAATGTAAATTATCACAGTAAAATTACAAAAAGTTTGTTGTTTTTACGATTGAAACCTGTACACTGTACTCACTGTAAAAAAATCATTGATAGTTATAATAATTTTACTATATTTTTGATTGTAATTTTATAAATTATTAGTGACTTTACAAAAAATTAGCAAAATTTAGTAAAATTACAATGATTATAATGTAAATTCACAGTATTTTACAGAGTGTACGTAAACCTACATAAATTTAAGATACAGCAAACTTACCGCAATATTTTATCATGATGAATAACATTTATTCTAATAATTTCATTATTTGCTTCGTCGCTATTATGTGGTCCAATTCTTAGTAAATTCATACTTATCATTTTGAATTGTATACCGACACTACAGGTGAAAATATAAAACAGTCTATCAACTGTACATGCCATATTCTTAACTGTTAGTACAATGATTATAGATTGAAGACCAAATACGATTTCAAAATATGGCGACATTCTTAAATATTCTTGATATGGAATCCAGATGTTGCCCACTAATTCGTAATTGCCTCTTAGAGCAGATCGCACAACAAAAAGCATACTACATAATATAGAACATGCAGTGAAACCTTTACCGCCTATATTAATCAAACTGTATAATGATTGCATATATTGTTTTGATTTCGTATCTAAGTTATCAGTTAACCAAAATTCATCCCAAACTATATCCAATATATCGGATAAAACTTTTGTTTCCCTAAGTGTGTAGTAAAATTTCCCGGTAATCTAAAATACATTAAACATAGTTAAAAATCTTTTAGAACTCATTATATTAAAATAAAACGGCTTTAGGTTCTAGTTCTGTATTAATATTTATTAATAATCCTGATGAAGACGGTACGTTAAATACGCCCATTATTAATAATTATTAATACAGAACTTAGAACTTAAAGCCGTTTTATTTTAATATAATTGAAAATTTTTTTGTCTGTGTTATGCCATGTATTTTATTTAAAGTAAAACGGCTTTAGGACTTAGAGTACGTCTTCATTAGGAAAAATGATACAAATGATAAAAACGTGTGAGATTAAAAAAAAAGTTATTGCAAAAGTTGGCGTTTGTCAGTTCAGATGGTTCGGTCCTCTTGAGCGATTGTCTAGTGAACGTTTGGTTATATATATATATATATATATATATATATATATATATATATATATATATATATATATATATATATATATAATATTTAATGTTGACTTTATATAAATGTTGATAAGGATGTTATTGGGATTAGAAGTCAATACAGAATATGATATTAACAACTCAATTCATTGTATACGTTGCAAGCTTTCGGAGGTTACTTGCCTCCTTCATCAGGCTGACCTGTTTATTGTAAAATTCAAATTTATGTTAAAATACAGTCAATTATAATTAGTAATTACAATGTACAAAAAATTATTAGAAACTTACAATGGTAGAGAATTCTGTGTGTTCTAAATATTGTTTGATTAAGAACACACAGAATTCTCTACCATTGTAAGTTTCTAATAATTTTTTGTACATTGTAATTACTAATTATAATTGACTGTATTTTAACATAAATTTGAATTTTACAATAAACAGGTCAGCCTGATGAAGGAGGCAAGTAACCTCCGAAAGCTTGCAACGTATACAATGAATTGAGTTGTTAATATCATATTCTGTATTGACTTCTAATCCCAATAACATCCTTATCAATATATATATATATATATATATATATATATATATATATATATATATATATATATATATATGTATAAAATTTTGATGGAAAGGTAGTCAAAAGTTACGTGTTCGAATTAAACTCTTATTTAAGATTCTTTGTCAAGCTTTCGGTGATATTTTCTATCTTCTTCAGGACATGTACTTGTCAGAAAATTGCGAAACAAATACATAAGTGAAACAGTAATCATAAAATTTTGTAGATTGTACCTTTTTTTTAATGATTTTCTGATTGCTGTACCATTTATCTAAAATTAATTACCTGTCCCCAAACACTCAACATCGAAACATCTTCTATGAATCTGCCAACTGAATCATGCTTTGTGAAATACAAATTCAAAGCCATTAGGAAAACAATAAGGATGGTTACTATAGAAAGAGAATAACCAATAACATTTGCCAAAAATGTTCTTTTCTTTGGATTACAACCAATATAACCCAGTTCATCCAAAATATCTAATGTTAGTTTTTTTGCTGTTAGCTAAAAACAAATTTTATTATAACTACGTAAAAGAAATAATCTTTTTCTTCGCCACTTTCATTTCTCTAGAACTATAATTTATTTATCTAATATAGGTACAGCATCATATTTATACATTAAATAAAATTAGGTTTAATTCCAGAATATTTTTCGAGTTTATTAAAGAAATTTCAGGAAAAGTATATCGTATCAAACACGAACTGCTGGAAATTTTATACTAGAATCTAGAAATTACAAAAATGAATACAAAACTCTAGATTCTTTAGAGCACGCTAAAATACAACACCTTGCCAAACAATGTTAAGTTGTGCAATTATAAAATTTTTGTAGATCTAGTTTGTCGTAGATCTGGTTTAAATAATTTAATCCTTTTTTACTAAATTTCAAAAATGTATTTACCTCTTGTGATGTTTGTTGTTTATTAAACATTTTAAAAATTGAAATATTACAGAAAATATTCCTGACTAAATTTCCTTAAAACCACTGAGCTAGTTTTGAATGTATTTTATAAGTTATTTTTTATGTATCTGAAAAGAATTCTTTGTTATTTATATATTGTAAAACAATTTTAGTTTTTCTTTAATTAAAAGGCAAAGTGAAAAGTTTTGTTTTTAAACTTTTAAATTTGCTTTTACAAAGACAACTTCATAAATATTTGATGTATTTTTAATTATTCTCTATATTATTAATTAGAAATTGATTTTACAATATCTTTATTATACTAATAAAAAATGGGTTAAATTTTTGATTGAAGATTTAGTCTTGTTTTTGAAGACTAACATATCTGAATAATATTTTTTAATCTATCTATAATATCTATAATATTTTTTTCTGTAAATCTCTCACAGGAAAAGAGACTTTACCTTTACAAAAGAATTTTTTTAGAAGAGCTAATTAAAGTCATATAGTAAAAATTTTTTCAGAACTCATTATATTAAAATAAAACGACTTTGGGACATAGTTCTGTATTAATTTTTATTAATAATCGCCGTTTCAACGTATTCGAGGTAAATCATCGTCAGGAAAAAATTAGACAAATGTCATTTGTGTAATTGTTTTCCTGATGATGATGTACGTAAAGTACGTCGAAACGTTGATTATTAATAAAAATTAATACAGAACTATATCCGAAAGCTGTTTTATTTTAAAATTTCATATTTATTGCATTAAACTATAAAACAGTTGTTATTTTACATAAAAACCATAGTAATGAATTACATATTATTTCAGCAAAACGATAAATTTTTTGTAAAAATAATGTAATTTTGTAATTTCAAGTAAAATAATTAATTTACTATATTATATGTTTTTTTTAACTGAAAAAGTAAGTAAACTTACATAAAATATACGTATTTTATATGTATGTAATGTAATAATTTTCTTGCGACTTCTGTAAATTTACATATTAAACTGGTGTATAACAGTTGCCTCAAGTTACAAGCTGAATGTAATAGTTCAAAATCAGTAATAGATAATAAATAATTACGTAGAACTAATAAAAAAGACAGAGGAGATTTGACGTCGTAGGTACAGCGTACAAGGTATAAATTATCATAATTATATAAGTTCCAGTAAGCACATACCTACTACATATTTATCCATAAGTGATAGAATTCTGCTTTAAATATTTAAATATATATAATCTGCAAGGTTAGTCGAGAATTTTTAAAACATATGATAATAAATAATTAATCTTATTAAAATATCAGCATTAATATATTAATAAAATCAATAGTTACGATAGTAAATTGAAATGTTTATTTGCTTCCCCAAATGTATAGATTATAATTTACCTAACTTCTAACAGTCAATTTTATAATTAATAATAATAATTAATGTTTCAGGTACTTTCTTCCAACTAAAACCGCTTATGTATTGCAATGCGCGCTTCAATTATATCTAGCAATTATATTTTTTTGACAGCATATAACATGAAAAATTTAAAAAAAGCTAAATAGAGAAAGAAATAGGAATATATAATATATATAGGTGAATAATTTATTATAATATGAAAAAAAATATTAATTACATAAGTGAATAATTTATAATAATTTAAATATATGGCAAAGGTACAAAAATTAAATATTTATTTAGTAAATTAGTTCAACAAACATACGTACATACATACGTACACAATCACGCCATGTATCCAAAAACATGTAGCACAAACTCTTACCACTATCTTGAAATTAGTTTCCTTCAAACATTCATATATCCAGACAAACAACTTTATCCACATTCATCTAATCTATCTCATACATGCTCTCTTTTATTCCTACTACTTGGAAACATTCACTCACGCCATGTATTCAAAAGTATGTGGCACAAACTCTTCACTGTACCAATATTAGTTTCCTCCAAACTTTCCTATCCAGACAAGCAACTCTAGCTTCATCCACATTCATCTAACTTATCTCATAAATACTCTTCTATTCTTACTACTTGGAAACTTTCACTCATGCAAGCCACTTTCTCAATCATACCATTCCATTTAATCATCAGACGTTCACGCAAACGTATATCTTCAAAATCATTTATCTATTCGCTCAAGAACCATCTTAACTGAAAGATATTTCAATATTTTTAGAAAATCTTACTTTATTAATTAATTAATTATAATTAAGTAAATTATAAATGTTAATTTCGTAAATATTGAGCAATAATAATAATAATAATAATAATATTATTTTTATCATCAAATTTTACATGATATATATATATATATATATATGTATTTTGTGTAAATATATAATTTTGTAGTTACAAGGTAATGTATTAGTCAAATTCTAAATAAAGTTTATATTATAATATAATTATTAACAGAAAACATTTTACTTTATAATCTAATATTCTGTTTTTAATATAAATTTCTAATTTCCCAGTCGATTTAATCCAAAACTGAGTTCAAAAGCAACAGAAATCAAAGCAATTCATAGCCCATTTTAGAGTAGGTACTTTTAGATAAAAGTGCGTATATCTGAAAGTACTTATTTAAAAAATATTAGAATTGTCTTTAGTATTATTTACATTTTAAATTGTTAAATATAATAAAAAGTATTTAATTTAGAAAACTAGTTTAGATTTAATACATAATAAAAGGAAAAATTAATTATAAAATCGTAACTGGTTTTAACTAAAAGTGCTAGAAATACGAGTAAGATTAAAGATAATTTTACAAAATGGGAATAAAAAACAAATATAAATCGAGACAAAATAAATTTAATAAAAAAAATAAATATGCATTATACAAAAATTATAACAAATTTAACTAATCTTCATCAAGCATATCCGATATATTTAAAAAATCATCCAGTTTCTTATTGTTCGGTTTCGCTAATTTTTTGAATTTTTGTGATAATTTCGTGGAAGATTTTGTTCTTTTAATGCCGGTTGGTTTCGGTTTCGGAACTGGAAATGGATCATCTTTATAACGTCCACCAAAACCATCATAACATCCTTCTGATGCGGTTTTACTGGTTTTAAGTTCGCCAGTTGAAGTAGATTTTTTAAATATTGAATACTTTAAAAATATTAACACAATTAAAACAATAACAAAATAATAATATTAAGGACAGGTTTCTGTACTGATCGACAAAAAAAAAATCGATTTTTTTTGCATAAATTTAATTACATTTTGTTATCAAGGTGTTCTATTATTTTTTAAAAAAAAAAAAGGAAAACGATAAGGTCCCCAAATTTAATTTAGATTACCAATTTTTAATAATTTTCTGATTCAAACACACAAGGAAATCTGAAAAACGCCCACAAAAACACGCTTTGAGAGAACATAGTTAATGAGGGTTGAAGCCGCCATTTTTTTACGAAAAAAAAATTGGATTTTATTGTACATTAACTAAAGAAACAAAACTAGTTAAACTCCATTCTAAAAGAGCTCTTCTTCTATGAGAAAAAAATTCCCAAAGTTCATTCAATTTTCAGGCTTCCAGTACAAAAACCTTTCCCTTTAAAGAATTTTTTTAGCTTACACCAGATGCTCCGAATCGTGACACAGCGTCACTTTCTTGCATAAATGAACCCATATTGTTCAATTTGACTGTTAAATATGGCGAATCGGAACCTTGAATTTCTTTCACACGAAAAGACTAAAAAACAAAATTTAATTAATTAAACCGTATAAATTAATGAATCCATTTGTGAACTTACAACAGAAGGTGAATCAATTTCTTCAAAAGAAATATTGTCTGAACTGATCTTATCTTTAGGTTTCGTTAATCTCGGCGCAGGACTTTCAGCTAGAACTCGTTGTAATCTTGGATTTTTTGCTGATAAACTTGAATTTTCCATTAATTCTGATATTTTAATTTTTAACGTTTGTATTTCAATTTCGCATTGCTTATGCTCTTTCAAATTAGATCTATAAAAATGTATATTATTAAAATTAAAAAAAGCTTTAGGTTTAAGTTCTGTATAATTTTTAATTAAATTTCAACGATTCGATATACTTGCACGTATATCTTCATCAGGAAAATAATTACAAATGACATAATAATTTATTATATAGTATAAATGTCGACAGTTAAATTCAAATTGTACAGAATTTAAACCTAAAACTTTTTTATTTTAATACAATGAGTTCGGAAAGAATCTTTACTATTTAAATTATTTTAAAGGATTATTAAAACAATAAAGAAAAGTGTGACTTACTGTAGAATCTCATTTTCTTCTTTAAGAGCAGTATTTTCTTTTCGGACAACGAGTAACTCTTTTTCATTACGTTTAAAAGATAAAAATAAATTGTTTTTCTTTCTCTCCATTATTTGTAATTCCCTGAAATAGAAAAAAATTGATAAAACTTTACTTTACATTCACCAAATGTATTTACTTCAAACTTTACAGACTGTCAAATCAAATTGTTTTAGGTTAAAGTTCTGTATTAAAATTAAGTTTTATTCCTTGTAAAAAATAAGTTTCAAGTAAATATATTTGTTGACTAATAAATAGATAAAGTAAAAAGAATTTAACAATACCTACTTTTTCAGTGAATGTGCTATTACAGATAAAGTATTTGCGCTGTCGCAAGTATTAAAGACTTCTTGTGCTTCTTCCAAACTTCCAGTTATTGCTCTGTATGTAGCTTCTTTGGCACGTAACTGTTCTTTAGTTTGTTGTAGTTCAATTTCTAATTTATCAGACAGATCTGCTCTGATTTTATAAAAACTAATTTGTTCTTTCAATGATTTTATTCCTGATTTACTTTTCTCCAGATCGCACTTAAGTTCTTTGATTTTTTCACTGAAACAGTTCACGTTAAAATAAATACGACAATTTTATAATAATAATAATAACTCATTATTTAGCTATAAGCTATATTTACAACCAAGAAAATAATATAAATAATTGTTAATAATTGCTGCATGTGTGGCATTTAGACTACACATTTGTGAAATATTTAGCGATCCCAACTTATCGAATATATTAGTAATTGGCTCATGCTTAGAACAACGTATTATTATTATATTATATCAAAAACATACTTTAATTGAGCATTTTCGTCAGTGACTAATTGAATTTTTTCTTCGGTTGTTTTCACATGATTTTCGTTAAGTCGCAACTGTAAATTAGCATTATCCAGTTTACTTTGTAAGGTTACAGCATCGTCAACGATGCCATCAGCGCTTGGAATATTGAAATATATTCGATTAATTGTTTTTTCCGACGCTTTGCTTCTACATTGCGGGCAAGTTTTCGATCTAGAATTGAACAAAAGAGATTTAAGTTGTAACGGAAATGTCAGTTTGGAACCACCAATACCTTTCAATCCATTGTATTAAACATGTATAATGAAACATATGACCACATCGTGTTGCAAAAACAGCAGACGTTGAACCAAATAAATCGCTGCATATTATGCAATTGATATTCATTGCGCTGATATAAATCAAATATAAATTTGTAGAAAAATATAACCTCTTTGGTAACTTTGGTATAATAGAAAATAGTGTATAACAATGCAAATTTAATTAAAAATATGTATATATTATTTACAATAAATGTACTGAATAATGTTATTTTGTATTATTTTGTATTTAACATTATTTATTTTTAAACTTTATGTAACACTTGACAAGCGCCAAAACTCAGTAAACAAACTTAATAAAAAAAATTTTCAAGATTTATTATAAAAATAAAAAAGCCTAAGGATTATAAAATAAATATATTTTAAATAAATAATAATAAATTTAAACATAATAAAATTGAAATTAATAAATGAATAAATATTTAAGTAAAAGTGAGAGTGAAAATGATATCGAAAGTTGAACTTGCAGAGGTCATAGAACTCTTGCATATTTTTTATTTATTTTTTCCTGCTCAATAATTTAAATCGTTTACTGAAAATAAGTTTTTACGGATTATTTGATAAAGACTCTTATTATATTGAATATAATTAATATTATATTAATTTTTCTAATATGGGAAAGGCAATGCAAGTTTGGATACACGTTAACTGTCAATAGTTTATTTACCTTAGCACGTGCTTGCTGCTTGCAACCCGCAACCCAACTATGCAACCCACAATATACGGTATTATAATCATATACTTACTTTATGTGATTATTATGAATTATGTACAAAATTACAGAATTTTGAGGTAGAAATATAGAATATTTATAGTAAAATGAAATTACAGATTTTTATAGTAAAATTTTTCTGTAATTTTGCTATTTATTTTACAGTGCATGTAGTCATATATTTTTTGCCCGTTTTTTTACGATAGTAATAACAAACCCGAATGATAATTTTGTATTAAATAAAAAAAAAATACTTATAATTTAAGTTCCGTTGTACGTTATTCTGTCGGTGATAAACCTAATAACACAAATGTATTAGTACCTAATAATATATTTTGTAAATATATTTGCATCTAATTTTACATAAGACAGTATTCAAATAGTTTAAAATCAAAATTTAATATAGTCAATTAGTTGATCAGTGATATTAATTAAGTATTAATTACATAGAATAGTTTGATATTTGTATTTATTTTTACTGTAGTTTGGGAACAATGATTATTTTTGCTAAATTGTACGTTTACATCAAAAACAATAATTTATTTTTGTGTAGTCAATTTTGCTTGACGTTTGCACATAAATACATTTTTATCGTGTTTTTTTTTGATATATTAAAAAAATCAGTCTTTTCAAGGTTGATTTAATAATTTTTTTATTAATTCAATTATATAATATAATAAAATAATAATTACATTAAAATTAAAACTGTTTTACGATTAGAATTATAAAGAAAGGAATAACATGAATCATTGTGAAGGCACTGAGTTGAATAAAATTTGGCTTCCATTAATTAGAAATCTGTAGTTTTTATGATCCTAATTACTTATTTGTTATATATACTTTCATATACTTCAATGTCATTGATAAAAAAAATTTGACCTAATGAAAACAAGCGTTTAGTTTTGTCGTAACGTCGTTTTTATAAAATAATTAAATAGAATCTAATTCTAAAACAGTTTTTATTTTAATACAATGAGTTCTGAAAAATATTTCACTATGTTAATAATTACATTAGTTTATGTAAATTGTATAACATTTTTAAAAGATATTAATTTGGAGACGTCATAAATTTGGTTAACTTTTTTTGGAGAACGACCTATAAGCGTAAATATAAATGATTTTATTAGCAATGTCCTTTAGTGGAAACTAACTTAAAAATATAATTTATGTTTAGATTAAGTATATATGTAAATCATTTCTAAGTATACTAAAAGTACTGCGTGTTTTTTTTTAAATTATTGGTATATTTCCAAATAAACTATAATTACGATTCATAATTTTTAGATAATATAAAAACTTCAGTAACATAATGACGAATTGTCTACCTTGATCGAAATTGTTTTTTTTTTGTTACTTTTTTTTTCAGTAGCAGCAAGGATGGCCAAACATATTTTGCAATCCATTTGGATATTATTAAAGCTATATTATATATTATATACTAAATAATAATATTATGTATTATACTTTGATATAAGGATCCGATTGTAGAAATTGATCTATGATCTAATCTAGAACATATTAACTGTGATAATTTTAATCAAGATTTTATTAAAATGGTTTTTTACAGCACTGTAAATAGATGATTTTACTTACTGATATATTTATGTAAGTGTTTTTTATTGTAATGAAAATATTAAAGCTATCATGTCATCAAGCTCACCGGGCACAAATCAGGATATCTATGCTGTCGGCTTCTTCAAAGCTTTGCAATATTTTCAGTTAATATTTATTGCTGGAAGAAAATTAAACCAAATTAAAAATAACTTATAGTGAATTAGTTAGATTTACTACTATTTGATTGCTATCATAAATTGTTGGTTGATAAGTTTCTAGAATTGCAATTTAAAAAGAAAACACGGAATTTTTAGAATTTGTTATTCATGTATATTCTGCCATTAAATTATGGTTAAGTAAATACAACATAATAACAATATATTAATTATTAGTACGCGTAAAATATAGGTATGTTTCAATTGTCACATTTTACGATAAAAAAAAATTGTAACAGTTTACTATCATCATGGAAATTTTATTTAAAATTTATTAACTACAAATATAATATTAAGTAGTTAAGTACTGCACACATACGTATATACACAATCACGCCATGTACCCAAAACTGGTGTGGCACAAACTCTTTCCATTATCCCGAAATCAGTTTCCTCCAAACAGAAGCAACTTTAGCTTCCATCCATATTCATCTAACCTATCTCATATATGCTCTTCTATTCCTACTACTTGAAAACAAATAAACAAATAATCTAATAAACAAATGAAGAAATTGTATCTCCATATTTTGAGTAACACTGGTTGAAAAGAAATCCTTGTTTCATTTATTGAACTAACTACATAAAAATTGTACTTCTTTGCTAATTTTATATAGTTGGTTCAATAAATATGGTGATACAACTTTTTTTAAATTTTAAATGGAAACATACACATATATTTTTCATTTGTTTATTCTGTATTCTTATTTAAATATATTGGGCTCTTATTCGTAACTGGTTATATATGATCTCTAAACGATTTTATCTCGAAACCAATAAAGTGGCATTATTCGTAATATTCGTAAAAATCGTTAATGCTTATACGTGTTTTTTACCCCCAAATAAATACGAAGTGAATATCTGAAATTCCCGTTATAAATCATTGAAATTATCGTATTTAAAAATAACTCAAGGATAAAATGACAAAATACCCACGTAGTTTGACTAATTAATTTTTTAATAGCTTTATATTGCAATATTTAATAATTCATTAACGATAAGTGAAAATGAAAAACCAAAAGATTTGACAAAATATTAAATTAGTAGAGTATTATATAACATAATTTACATACTGATCTATCTAATTATCTTTTGAAGAATGTACTATTGCAAAGTTAAACTATTTTAAACATATTTCTACGTTACTGACCTATATTAATTTTTTTTTTATTTTCAACAATAACAAAAATATTTACTGAAAACTTTTTCTGATCAAAACTGATTAAATACGATAATTTACAATAACTAACTCACTGACGCACTCAGCACCTTATTGTCATATACTACGCTAGACTGACTTATCATTTGTTTTTATTAAACACTAGTTCACATTCACAATGGTTATTTTTTCTCCGATGTCGGGCACGTGGATGATCTTATGATTACTAAATACTTTTGAAATTATTTGTCTCACCGAACGATAATTTCTCATGATTTGGTTTGGTTTTTGCTTTAACTCCAGTTATTAACATTTTCCGATTAACTTTTCTTTTGATTTTCTTCACAAACCCAACCTGTTATGTTTCCATCGAAATTCTTCTGATTAAATAGCGCTTTTCTTCGCCTGTGCACCTGGTGATATTATTTTCCTTTTTTTTCTTAGTCGCACTGCGTCATTTAGTTCTATTTTGCTCTTGTTATTTGATACAGAACAGAATTGGGTTGGATCTTTTAATTCGCTTCCTGTTTTCAAAATTACTTTTTGACTCTTTGAAAATATCACCGAAAGCTTGACACAGAATCTTGAATGAGAACACTATCTTTCCATCAAAATTTTATGCATTATAATACATTCTAGTCGTGAATTTTCTATATTTTATTGCATATGTAGATTCTATTAATAAAAATATGAAGAATTTATTTGAAACTTTTTTGTCTTCGTAACAGGTGGCGCTGTAATCGTAGCAAACTGTTTTTTTTTTGCATTTTTCGTCATCTCACTCAGGGTTTAGTAGCGTGCAACAAAGTAATACAAATGTAAATATCGTTATTTTTTATATATATATTTATTTACAATAGTAATAATAGTAATAGGCGAGAAATTGTGTTTTTTGATCGTATGTCACGAAAAATTTTTTCCTGATGATAATGTACGTAGACTTCGTCGAAACTTCGATTTTCTTAATTAAAATTAACAAAGAACTAAATCCTAAAGCCTTTTTATTTTAATATAATAATGAGTATGAAAGATTTTTAAAAAAAAATTTTTCAGAACTCATTATATTAAAATGAAACTGTTTTAGGATTTAGTTCTGTGGTAACATTTATTAATCATTGACGTTTTCACGTACTCAGCGTACATCATCATCATCATCATTGTACAAATGATATATAGTAGGTATATCATGATAATGTACGTCGAATACGTCGAAACGTCGATTATTAATTTTTTGATGACGTAAATCTTTTGATATGAACTATATATATATATATATATATATATATATATATATATATATATATATATATTATATTATATAATAAAGTTGTACATGAGTAATTAATTATTTTGACAAAAAAATTGTTTTTGTTTCTTTGAAAATTAAATGTTTGTTTATTATTTATTTAGTCGATAATTGTAAAAATATATTATACGAAATATCTTGAAATGTCAACAATTTATAATATTATAGATATACATACATATTTAACGAGCATGTTCGTTATATATTAATTATTATAAAAATGATAGTTAAATTTTATTTAAAAAATAGTATATATGCTCAAATAGTTTTTGAAGCTGTTGAAAATGAAGTTGTTTAAGTAATTAGGAATTATTTTAGATATCAATTATAAAATTATTATACAGTTATTGTAATGTAAGTATTATTTATGATTTTTTTTATAAAAATAAGTGTATTTTGTAATTATCAGTGTAATTTCGTTACTGTGTAAGAATAGTATATTATAATAAAACGGCTTTACTTTATAGTTCTGCATTAATATTTATTAATAATCGACGTTTCGATGAACTTAACGTCCGTTTTTATTATGAAAAATTACATTTACAATAAATAACAAATAAGTAACAAGATTATAAAATTTTATAAATTTGTAATTAATGGAAGCCAAATTTTATTTAAATCAGTTATTAATCACACTGGTTGATGTAATTATTTTTTTTATAAATTTCTATAGCTTCTCTTATCAATTTGCTGTTAATATTGACTGGTCTTGCAATAATTACTGTATCTTCGAATTTTACATCATAAAAATATTCTGACGCATTTTCAGCAATAGTAGTTGGTTTAAACGTATTAAATTCTTATGTTTTTTCAATCTAGTAGAAACAGATCTATGTATGTCTAACATAAATTTATGTTGTTATTACTTAGTAACTTGTTTCTGTTCTGTAAACGTTATTTGTTTAATTTTTACTGATGAAGACGTACGTTGAGTTCATCGAAACGACGATTATTAATAAATATTAATACAGAACTTAAACCTAAAACAGTTTTTATTTTAATATAATAAGTTCTGAAAGATTGTTTACTATGTTAACAGTATATTATGTTACGAGGAGTAAAGTGATGATCTAACCTCTCAGAACTTATTATATTAAGGGGGGACTCTATTCTGACTGCTTTGAAAATAGACAAAGTGTGAGATTTTTTTTTAATACAAATATTATTTCGGTTTTTTTTATGTGTTATTACGGTATGTTTAAACTAAGTTTTCGAATTTTTACGTTAAAAAATATTTTCATATTGCAACGTCACGCGTGAATTTGTCAGTTCCTGTCAAAAAAAAAAACCCTGATTACTTGTCTCGTCACCCGGGAAGTTCTGAAACATAATACAAAACTTTCCTTAGAATATTCTAAAACTAATAGAAAAAATTTACTATATGGCCGAAATTTTGAATTTCGAAAAAATTACGAAAATGGCGGATATTTGAAAAAAAACAACAACTTTTAAAGTAAATAAAAAAATAAAAAAGCAGTATTATTTTAGAGAATTTAATTCTTTATAATTAGGTCTGAAAGCGAAGTAAATGAGATTGATAGTTTCCGAGATCTCGGCTGGATAAGGGGTTGAAAAATATGGTTTGAAGTTAGTATTTTACTGTTCCTGATCTGTAACAGTTTTACCTGCTCTAAAACATCTCTGTATAGGTCAAAAGTTTGAATTTTGGAAAACTGTGTTAATACAACTATAACATTTAAGAAAATGCAAAAAAATCGATTTTGAATGTGTCAGGGTGGTGTTTTCATTTTAATTTTAACAACCTGTCTATATATATATATATATATATATATATATATATATATATATATATATATATATATATATATATATATATGTACAATATTTGAAACACAACATGAAACCTTTGCAACTGCGTATGTATTTTTTAAATTATTTATTGAATTTATGTTTTAGAAAATTATAGTGAAATATATCGATAATGTCAAAAGAACTGAATTATAAAGTACAAGCACCTGAAGGAGGATGGGGATATATTGTTGCTGGTACATTAAGTACTATTTGCGTAAGTACTAACTCAATTTCATAATAATATAATCTTATTTCGTATAATATTTAATGAGGTTTTTCCGTATTTTTGTTCAAAAAAACGTACTTTTATCAAGTAAATAATGCTTGATTGTTTATATATTTCAATGCTACATCATATATTTGAATATCTTAATAATCATACTATTAATGACAATAATTAATATTTTTCATAATTTCTATACATTTTTATTTAACATATTTTTACAATTAAAGTGGTTTACTAAGCAAACTTTGAGTTTACTGATAATTATTGTATTTTTGACACATGTTTTATGGAATATAATAAAAACTCTGTTATTTGTGGCTATAAAGAAGATTTAATAAAATAAATCGAAAGCTTGCCTTTTAAAACTTGAATGAGTTTTATTTTCACAAAATTGTTCACACATTAAAAACTGTTTGACGTAAAGACATATTATAAAATTTTTACAAGTATAATTACTTAAAATTTCAAAAAATACGTAGAAATTTTAAAACGTAATTAAATTAAATTAATGTCCATTTACATAATTAGTACATAAATATATAAATTAGTTGTTGACAACCGAATAATATGAAAATAACATTTGTGAATAAAATATACAAATATATAATATATTTTATATGCATGGAAAAGCAGTCTGTCACTTTTATTTTCGGATACGTAATGCAGCTATAATAAATTTTTAAAAACTTTAGAAATTTCTTTCCCAAAAATTTAGCAACATTGTATTTTAAAATAATATAAATTATGTGGGGCACTAGAAGAATTTTTTAGAAAAATTTGATTAAAATCGGTTAAATAATGTAGCTACAATAAATTATTATAAACTTTAGTAATTTTTTCTCGGAAAGTTGGCATCACTGAAAAAAAAAACAAAAACATATAACCATCTTGGACAATAAATAAACCTATCCTGAAAATTTCATTAAAATCGGTTAAACCGTCTAAGGAGGAGTTGCGATCACAAAATTTAGACTAAGCGAGCGACCTGACGTCGCACACACATACCTCATAAACCAAGTTCGGATTCGTCTGATCTAGAGATTATATGAAGGATTTCTATATAATTTGTTTCTGTAACTATATATATATATATATATATATATATATATATATATATATATATATATATATATAGGGTGATTCAGGACTAGTGTAACAAACTTTAACAGCTTATTCCTGAGGTCATTTTAAGCCAAAAATGTCATATGAACATAGGTCCTATTCCTTCTAGTTACCAAAATACAAGAGGTTGAAGTTCTATAAATAACACGAAATTTTCTAATTTCTAATTTCTTCTTCTAATTTCTAATTTCTAGTGTAACAAATTTTAACAGCTTATTCCTGAGGTCATTTTGAGCCAAAAATGTCATATAAACATAGGTCCTTTTCCTTCTAGTTACCAAAATACAAGAGGTTGAAGTTCTATAAATAACACAAAAAATTTTAATTTTTGTAATCAAGATACTTTCGGAAAACAAGAGTTTTATTGAATAGTCATACTTTATTTGTCATTACCTTACATAATCCATAAATAAAAATCATATCTGCATATTCAGCAGTACTATAACCATCCATTATGAAACAAAAATACAATCAAAAGTATAACAATTTTTTAATTAAGACAAATAAGGTATGACTTTTCAATAAAACTCTTGTTTTCCGAATGTATCTTGATTACAGAAATTAGAAAATTTCGTGTTATTTATAGAACCTCAACCTCTTGTATTTTGGTAACTAGAAGGAATAGGACCTATGTTCATATGACATTTTTGGCTCAAAATGACCTCAGGTATAATCTGTTAAAGTTTGTTACACTAGTCCTGAATCACCCTGTATATATAATTACAGAAACAAAATTGTTCACACATTAAAAAACTGTTTGACGTAAAGACATTATAAAATATTTTCAATCGTGTGTCTTGGTCAAATACTAATTTTATTTTTTCTATAATTATGCAATTTTCTAAATTATTACGTTATAATATTGTTAATTTCTCATGTTAATCGGCTATGTCAATTTTGTCCATTGTTCTCTGCAAAAGATGTTTGACTTTATCACCGCATTGTTGTAAATCAGCACCAATCATATCGACTAATTCGATAATTCGATGAGCCATCGCGTTTTTTATAGAACAAGGTAAAAATAATAAAACTTTTAGTCAAAAACAAAGTTGATAATAGTAAGTGAATTACTGTGATAAGAAACTTTACCTGTCAAATAATAAAAAGTAATAACAATTGAACAATACTGATAAAGTAATAGATTACTAGAGTTAAAAAGAAATTAATTGTTTCCAGTAAAAACTAATAGAATTATTATCTCGCGTATAAAACGAGTTTTACTAAAGCGTTTTCAGGCTTATCGACTTCTTTTAAGGTGTACTATCAAAACCCAATAGATAATAGATAATAGTAAGGAGTGTAAGGAGTAGCTGTCGTTGCCTCACGTTTTTCTCTGTGGGGTTATAAATCTGTATGGGACTAGGAGAAATTATTTCATACTTTTTATTAGTTCGTTTTAAAAACGTGGTATATTAATTTATTTTTTAAATAATTATTTTATTTTTAATTCTAGATAATATTAATTAATGTGTTTTTTACCTATTATCTTCTGATTTATTCTATCTGCAGTGTATTTTCCTGATTATAATTACATGTTTATAATTTATATTATTTTCCAAATTAATTAGTTTTATGAAACAAAATGACAAAATAAATGACCAAGCATAATTAATATTTTTTTTGAACTTGTTAATTGTACTAAAATTACCTGATTGCTTCAAAAACATGTTATGCAATTAGATATAATAAACTATTTTTTTTGGTTTAAAAATAAATTTTGTTTTCTATATATAAATAATAACAAGGTCTGTAATACTACAGTAAAATATCTATTACAATAGTTATTTCATGAATACCTGATTCAATTTACAATAACAAAGTTATGTACCATCCCTTTTTATTATACAATAGCTGGACTGTGCACGCATTTCTATTTCATAAATAAAGTATTGTATGATGTAACTTCATTGAATGGTTATTTTTACCAATTTGACTGAAAGTAAAAGAAGTATAGCGATTATTGGTACGGTGTCTGTAACATTTTCAAAAATTAAAAAAAATTTATATAATGTGGGTGTATGTGTGTGCGACGTCAGCTCGCTCGCTCGGTCGTCAGTATAAATTTTGTTATCGCAACTCCTCTTAGACGGTTTAACCGATTTTAATGAAATTTTCAGGATAGGTTTATTTATTGTCCAAGATGGTCATATGTATGTCATGTGTCATTTTTTTTTCAGTGATGCCAACTTTCCCAGAAAAAAATTACTAAATTTTATAATAATTTATTTTAGCTACATTATTTATCCGATTTTAATCAAATTTTTTTAAAAAAATTTTCTGGTGCCCCAAATAATTTATATAAATTTTCGGGAAAAAAATACTAAAGTTTTTAAAAATTTATTATAGCTGCATTACGTATCCGAAAATAAAAGCGTCAGACTGCTTTTTCATGCATATAAAATATATTATATATTTGTATATTTTATTCACAAATGTTATTTTCATATTATTCGGTTGTCAACAACTAATTTATATATTTATGTACTGATTATGTAAATGGACATTAATTTAATTTAATTACGTTTTAAAATTTCTACGTATTTTTTGAAATTTTGAGTAATTATACATGTTAAAATGATAATATACTAGTATTGTACTACAATTTTATTTAGAAAAATTATTTTGTTACTAACAAACAATTTTTTATTCTTGATTACAAAATATAAAAGTTGTAATTTATTAGATAAATTAAATTTATATAGAAAATTATTTCGACCGTATAATTATTTGGATGGGAAAATAATTATGGTGATATAATTAACTACTAGAAAATCATAGTAAGCGGTGAGATATGTTAACTATTTTAACACTAAATAAGCAGAATTGTGATTGATCTAGCTAACAAATCTAGATACAAATATAAGATCTTTGATCTCATCTAGATCATTTTATTTTTACAAATTTTTAATCTTTATCTAGATTATGTGTAAATAATTTATGATCTTAAAAAATGGGCAATTAACAATTAAATGGGCAATCGCATATTAATTACGTCGCATAGATTTGAAATATTATAATTATTTTTAAAAGAAAACATGAAAAAATAGTAAAATATTTATCAGCACTCATTGTATTAAAGTAAAAACTGTTTTAGGATAAAATTCTGTTAATTATTTATATAAAAACGACGTTTCGACGAAACTGAACGCTCGTCTTCATCAGGTCAAAATTTATCAATGTCATTAAAGTAAATAAATTACTAGGTAATATATAAGTAATTAGATCATTAGGAATTATAAATTTTTAATTAATGGACGCCAAATTTTTTTACGTATATGTAAAGTTACGTTACTTGTATATAAAATGCGTAAAAATATCGCATTAAAAAAAATATAAATAGTAGATAGCTTTGAAAAAAATTAACTTTTTTTTGCCGAAATATTAAATTTCGTTTTTTGAAATATGTTATAATATTATGAAAATGATGAAAATACGTTTCGATCAGCATTCCCGCAGTAAAATTTATTTACTAAATATATATATAGTATTTTAAAAAACATGAGCTGATAATAAAAATAATTGATTTTTATTTTTAGAATTTTTCATATTACTAAATTTTTTTGCTCATATTAAGACATACATTGTATATAAGTACATAAAATAAAAAATATTTTTTTTAGGTTTTAGGCGTAGGACATTTGTCAGCTTTTGGCATTTTATATGAAAATTTTCTTGAAAGTCTTGGAAACAAGTTAGAAGGATCTACCGTTGCGAATGCAATATTTCTTACATTTTTTAACTTTATAGGTAAATATATTAAACAATTATTGTTTATTTCTATCGTGCAATTACTACAAACAAATAAATAACAAAAATATATGATTTATTATTTGTAAACAAAAACTATGGCTCGTGTTACTACTTTTTTGTTTGTGAAAAAGTTCTTTCATTTTTTGCTTTAAAATAAATGTTTACTTCTACTTCTTATCAAATATATGAATAGTATTTCTATTTTTGATATATATTTTTTTTATATCTAATATTATAAAATTCAAATAAACTAATTAAAATTGCTTAATAAGTAATTTTAAGTAAACACCAAAAGTACTTTTGACAAAAATCACTTTTAAAAGTGAGGTGAGAATACGAGACAATGAATTTAATTTGATTTTTGTGATACATATTTATTAATAAGACAAAATAATTTAAACACAATAAATTACTTTGTATAGTATATCACAATAATTATTAAACAGTTATAGGTGATCTTCAGATTAAGTGAGTCTCTTGACTCTTGACTTAACTTAGTCTGAAGATGACCTAACGGTTGAAACTGCAGTAAATAATTATTAATAAATATTGTGATATACTAAACAAAGTAATTGTGATTTATTATTTTTACCTTAAAAACTATGAAGGTTTATTCATAAAACAATTTGTCAAAAATCCGTTTTTTTTAATTCATATTTGTAATCATAAATCACACTTTATACTACTTATCACAGCTATTATTATTTATGAAAGGTTGACTTGGTTTTTTATTATTTATGTCATTTGTATATATTTTTTTCTGAGAATGATATACGTGCAGTATATCGAAAAAGAATATACAACGCTGTTTTGAAGCCTACATTGATGTATAGTAGTGGATTTTGGGTTTGGCTGCAAAAGTATAAAAGAAAAATGACTGCTGTGGAAATGAGATTTTTAGGTGAGGTATGTGGTGTAATTAGGAAGCATCGGATACGAAATAGATTAGTGTATGATGAGAAATTGAGAAAAATGTTGTAGCAAAAGTTAACATCTTGAGCGAATGTCTAATGAACTTTTGGTTAAAAAAATTATATGAATGATTTTGAAGGTATAAAGGTCTGATGAGTAGTTGAAGTGGTATGATTGAGAGTATTTTGCGTGAGCGAAAGTTTCCAAGTAGTAAGAATAGAAGAGCGTTTATGAGAGGAATTATGACTGTGGATGAAGCTAAAGTTGCTTGTCTAGATATAGGAATGTTTGAAGGAAACTGATTTCGAAATAATGGAAAGAGTTTGTACCACACCCTTTTGGATACATGGCGTGATTGTGTATGTATGTATATCGAAAATTTAAAAGAAATAAAATCTAAAGGTTTTTAGTTTTAACATAGCAAAAAAATCTTTCAGAACTCATTATATTAGAATGAAACGGCTTTGGATTATAGTTCAGTTTGAGTATATTGCATGATTGTGTATGTATGTGAATATTTTATAAATTTATGTTTATATTATTTGTACAATTTAATTGGGCATATGATTTGTTTAATGTAATTAAATTAATAAATATATTTTTACAGGTTTAGTTGCAAATCAATTACTGAAGAAACATTCTACACGATATGTTGGAATTGTTGGTGCATTTTCGTTTGTTCTAGGATCTATTTTAAATGTATTTGTTAATTCTTTAATATATTTTTATATTTCGTACGGAGTTTTACAAGGTAATTATAAAAAAACAAGATTAGAAGTATATGGGTAAAGCACACATAAATCACATAAATATTAAGAAATAAATATTAATATTTTTTCTCACAAGTTGGCATCACTGCTAAAAAGCTGAATTATATAATTACTATGGGCACTACAAGATTTTTTTTTGGTAAAAATTTTATTAATATAAATAGTGAAACCGAAATAGAATTTTAAAATTTTTATTAATCAATAGATTATTTTTTAAAAAATTGATTATTCTCGAATAAATATTAAAGCCAGAATTAAATTGACAATACTGTATTTTAATAAAATTGTATAATTTATGTGGAACAATTTTTTGTGAATATTTGATTAAAATTGAACAAATAATGTAGCCATAATGAATTTTTGAAAACCTTAGTATTTTTTTTTCTCAAAAAATTGGCATATTGTAAAAAAAAACCTGTTCATCGTGGGCATTAAATAAACCTATCTTGAAATTTTTTTACTAAAATCGGTTGAACCGTTTAGGAGTAGTTGCGATCACAGAATTTTGACTGCATTGTCTCATAGAAAAACAAACAATCTAACAATATTTTTGCAATTGAATATTAAAAATAAATAAATAGTAGTAAGAATTGTAAATGGCTTTGTTTATTATCTTCAAAATTTTTTCTTTAGAATGTTCGAGAAAAAACAGTTGAAACATAAAAACACTTGTTGTAACGAAAGTAATGATAGTGGCTATCATGTATTTTTTTAGCAACAACTGTTTTACGTTTCAATTGTTGTTTTTTTTTCAAACATTCTAAAGAAAAAATTTTGAAAAAAGTAAACGAAACCATTTACATTTCTTACTAAATACTATTTATTTAATTTTAATTTTCGATTACAATTAACAGAATTGATATGTTAATTTTTAATTATTTTTTATACAATCTGCTATTTTTATGATTGCTGTACCACTTATGTATGTTTCTCAATTTTCTAAGAAGAACACGTCCTGAAGAAAGAAGCTTGACACAGTTTCTTTAATAAGAATTTGATTTAGTACACCTAATTTTTGACTATCTTTCCATCAAAAATTGTATACATTGTATAAATATACAGGATGTAACAGAATAACTATTCCTAATTTTTAGAAATGATAGAGGGCACACAGGGCCGGATTAACCTTTTGTGGGGCCCTAGACATTTTTTTTCTCCGGGCCCCCACGGGGCTGAGGATAATTAGAATTAAACTTTCACCAATTAACAAAAAAAATAATAGGACTTTATTGCGTAAAAATACATAAAAATGAAATTTGACCGACTGCAGGCCGGGCCCTTTGTATGCGGGCCCTAGACATTTGTCTTTTTTGTCTAGGCCATAATCCGGCCCTGAGGGCACATAAAGAAACATTTTTTATTAATAAACTAGTCCGGAAATTTTTTTTCTTTTTTTTTTCGGCAGTCGATTGTACATCGTTACAACTTGTGTATCGAAAATGGTGGTCGTAACTTCGAACAATTTTTATAAAGTTTAATGCACTATTATTTCTAATAAAATGTTCCTTAACTTAACTACTCTTTGATGTTTTGATTAAGATTGTTTTTAACGATATTTGGTGTATCTTGGCACCGAGAAATTTCCGGACACTAGTTTATTAATAATAAATGTTTCTCTAAGTGCACTCTATCATTTCTGAAAACTAGGAATAGTTATTCTGTTACACCCTGTATATTATGATAAATTTTATTTTCAGGGAGTGGCGCTGGACTAATGTTTCACGCGATGTACAGATCATTCAATAATTATTTTATTGTAAGGCGAAATGTTGTACTATTTGTAGCTCAAAGCGTTTACGCAGCTATGAATATCGGTATTCCATATATTATACAATATTTAATGGACACGTATGGTTTTCGTGGAACTTTAGCCATATTATGTTCGATAAATTTACACACAATTCCTGCCGTATTAACGTTAATTCCAGTTAAATCGCATGTATCTAAAAACGATTTACTTGAAAAATTGTGTAAGTATATCAATTATACAAAAGTATTTGTACCTAATAGATTTTGCAAATATATTTGCATCTAATTGTACATAAGATAATACTGAAATAGTTTAAATTTAAAATTTAATGTAGTCAATTTGTTTATCAATAATATTTTGTTATATTTATAAACAAATAAATACTAATTATATATACAATAATATTTTCAATTTATTTTTGCTATACTTGGCAACTATGGCTATTTTTGATAAACTGTACGTTTACATTTAAAAACAAAAAACATTTACTTATATATTATTAAATATATATATATATATATATATATATATATATATATATTATATATATATATATATATATATATATAATATATAAATATTATATTATAATATAATATATATTCTGCTAGTCCTGAAGAAGGCAATTGTGTGTGCCGAAACGTTGGCATAGAAAATAATAAAAATATTTAACTAACTGAATTCCGTCAATAACTTATTATTTATTGAATTTAAAATTACGAATATTATTTTTCAGCTATACATATTGAAAAAATACCAAATGACAATAATGAAAAATTATTTGAAGAAATTAATTCTCCTCTCATTAAAGATAATTTAATCAAAGAAATTTGGTAAGTTGTTAACTATACAATAAATACATCGGAGATAAATTGCACCAAGGTACAAATACAAACTTTTGTAGAAAAGCTATAAATGAAAACTTCTGATATTGTTTTCTCCCATTTGCACATGTTGCCCTTTTTGACTGGATAAATAGTTCATTATTAATAGAGTTAACATAGTAAAAAATTAACTTTGAGTTAGTCAAAACGTCGATTATTAATAAATATTAATACAGAACTATAATCTATAATAGTTTTATTTTAAAAAATTATAAATTTTATAATCTAGTTACTTGTACTTTGTTAGTTACTTGTTTCTATGTTATATTTATTTATTGTATGTTATTTTTGTATCATTTTTCCTGATGACGATGTACGGAACATCGATTACTAATTAAATTACTGAATACAGAACTAAATCTTATAGCATTTTCATATTAAGCACATATATGTTACAGGAAGAATATTTTTAATTTCTTGGAATTATCGTTATTGAGAGATCCAGTATATGTAAATATTGCTTTTGGATTAACGCTAACTACAATCTCAGATTTAATGTATCTAGCAGTACTGCCAACATATTTCCAGGATTTGCATTATGATAGCGAAACGGTGGCATATTTAATGACACTATATATGCTAACTGATTTTATTGGTCGAGTAATACTGGTGGTAATTAGCGCATTTTTCACGATCAATAATAGATATTTGGTACTGTTTGGCGCAGTAACGATTTCTATTGGACGAATAGGTATACATCAATTTAATAATACTCAAAAATATTGAGATTTTAAATTTTTCCCAAAATTTCACATGATAATCAGTCATTGCATCGGCTGTTAAGCTATGCATAAATGACTGGCCAGTTTTAACCGTAGACACGTGTTTCGGCGACTGATCAGAGCACCGTACTGATGAGGTCCTAAAGACCGAAACACGTGTCTACGGTTAAAACTGGCCAGTCATTGATGCATAGCTTAACAGCCGATTCAATGACTGATTATCATGTGAAATTTTGGGAAAAATTTAAAATCTCAATATTTTTGAGTATTATTATATTAAATTTCACAATGACAATACGAACATTTACTGGTTCAATGTCCTAGTATTATACATCAATTTGTTTAAGGGGAGTGTATATATATATATATATATATATATATATATATATAATTTTTGTAATTTTACATGTTTTGTGAATGTAATTTTTCATAAAAAATGTAATATTATGTAAATTTTTGCAGTAATTGTTGTTATTACCACGCTTATATTAGCTCACACTGTTGTTACGGTTGTCACGGTCAAATCTTGTAACTAATTTTTAGACCACTTCCTATCATTTGATCTCACTGAAATTTTCCATGTAGTTTTATTCCAGGAGACAGCACAATATTTTAACAAAAAAAAAAACTGGACATTACAAGATATGACAAGACGACAAGACTAAAAAGCAGAAAATAAAATATATAAAAAAAAACTTTTTAAAAACCACGCTTATTTTTAAATGCACTTAAAAGAGGAAAATAAATTTTTTCCTGGTTATCCAAAATGTTTTAGAAAGAAATAAAAGCGTGGAGCGCTTAATCATCATTGCGAAATATATAGTTTCCTGGCGCTCCACGCTTTTATTTCTTTCTAAAAAATTTGGGATAACCAGGAAAAAATTTATTTTACTCTTTTTAGTGCGTTTAAATATAAGCCTGGTTTCTAAAAAGTTTTGTTAAATTTTGTTAAAATTTAAAAATATGTTTCACCAAGAACCTTCTACAAACTCAATTTCGATTTTTTTTTATATATTTTATTTTTACTGTTAAAACCTATATAAAGTTACATAAATTTAAGATATATTTTTTACAGTGTAATTTTATGATTTTTTTTCTGCGAATAGAATTTCAGCTTCTTTCAGGAATTTTTATTTTTACTTTTGTTGGAAATTGTCCCTAGTTCTAACTTTTTCTTCAAAGCTCTGTAAATCTGGACGGCTGTGCGATAACAATAATAACTCCTGCCAAATATCAAAAGACACTCTTGAAGTATAATATATTATCTGATTTTTGATTCATTTTTTTCTCACAAATATTCATTCGGGACAAAATGGGTCAAAAACTAGATAATATATCATAGTTCAAGTGTACCTTTTGATTTTTGTATAGGGAAAGAGTTATCTATCACTGTTACTGCAGAGCTTCGAAGAAAGGTTTAGAACTTGGACGATTCCCAACAAAAGTAAAAATAAAAATTCCTGAAAGAAACTCAAAGTTAATTCTTTCCCCCTCAGAAAACCACGGTTGGATATCTTTTATATTTTCAAATATCAAATTTTTCAATGTTTTAGTTATTTTTTTTTTAACTTGTCATGTTTATTCCCAAAAAAAAGATGCCATGAATCTTCTGATATAATTGATGATCCGCAACGTAGTTTTAATCCTTTGCTAATTATTTTTTTTTAGTATTGACACTAATGAATAGCAGTTTCCTGTTGGGAATCGAAATATGTGTAATTATAATTGGATTGTTAAGATGCTTATTGGAATTAACTATACCATTAGTATTAGCAGATTATTCACAAATTCGATTTAATGGTGCTTTGGCTCTTTATCAGATCATGTGTGGTACCTTGGTACTTTTATGTGGACCATTATCAAGTATGTTGAAATATTTTCTAAATATTATTAAATAATTACTTTTATTACCCAAGCGTATTAAAATATTCATATTATGTTACTATATTGCCTATGTAGAAAAAGGTTATTATGTTGCTAGTACAATAATGTACATTATTATACAGTAGTTAGTTATTATATACATCACTGGTGGTAGCACCAAACATGACTACAAGGTCAAGTGTCAAGTCATATTGAAAACTATTACGTCAATTGTTTATTTTCGCTTGAATTTTGATTTAATTATTGAAAATATGTGAATAATTGCAATATGCATCGTACAGGGTGATCATAGACTGCATATTCGACCGAAGAAACATGGTTAAATGTATTTAATTTAATATCTTTTATTAATCTATTATTCTATCTATTATTAACAGTATTATTCTATCTATTATTCTATCTATTAATCTATTATCTATTATTAAGTCAAGGTAATTGATAGTTTAGTTTATTTTCGCTTATATATGATTATTAAAAATGTCTGAAAAATTGTAAGAAATGCAATGTACACCGTCCAGGGTGGTCGGAAACTGCATATTCTACCAAATAAACACGATAAAGTGTATTTAATTTGACATCTCCAACGGCTATATTAAAAATTATTAAGTTAATTAACAATTAAATTGTTTATTTTTGCTTGAATTTTAATTTGAATTGAAAGCTGTGTGAAGAAGTGCAAGAAATGCAATGTGCACCATCCAGGGTGAATAGAAACTGCATATTCTACCAAAGAAACACGATAAGGTGTATTTAATTTGACATCTCCAACAGCCATATTAAAAATAATTAAGTTAATTGAGAGTTGCATTGTTTATTTTTGCTTGAATTTTAATTTGCACCGCCAAATTTGTCAGAAATTGTCTCACAAATAACGTAACAAATATAAATAATATATACAGACTATTCTAGAACTATTAGTAAACTTAAGGTTATTTGCTATGTATTTTTAGTTTAGTTTCGTTTAGAATGCTTGAAGAACAAATAGCTTATGCCACTTGAAGCAGAATACTCTTTTTATATTTTACTCAGTTTGCTTAGCTAAGACTTTGTTTCGGCTCTAACTATCTGGGCTCAAAACAATAAAGATCGTTTTCTATTCTTAGTAACATAATATACTATTATTATATTTCAATTATAGTAATAGATTTTAATACATATTTTAATTATAGTAATAGTAATGAATTAAATATAATAATGAATTTTCATGTCGTTTCAGAATTGATAATATCGTTTACCGTTGGCAATTTTTGGGTAGTTCATGTATATACATTTTTTCTATTGTTAAGTGCCGCATTGTGGAGTTCAGAGTTCGCTATCAGTTATGCATATAAAAATAAGCACTGAAATGTAATAATATTTAAATGTTTATATTAAATAAATATATATTTTTTTAATAAATAAAATTAGTATTTACAAGAAACTGAGAATAAAATATGTACCATATTCTTAATTACACATGGCGTGTTATATATTAGGTTATTATAGTATTTTGTTTTTGCTTAAATCGCCATTAATTTACTTTGATCAACTAATTAAATCATTAGTTAATTTTTAAATGGAGAAAAATGCATTGACCTTGCCGGAGTTTGAACCCGGGACCTGTGCTATTTTTGACTTATCATGATAAACTCATAAATTTAATTTAATTTAATGGCAATTAAAAAAAATAATATATTATAACCTAAAATATATACCGTTTGAATTTATTAGAATTTTTTGGGCTGGGTATATGCCACGGTCGATATATTCTCGTCGCAGACGTTTCACCATACATCGTAGATAATTTCTAGTTATGGGATAATTCGAATGAAACATAATCTATTCGATTATGAAAATCATTCGAAATATCTCGAAATAAATTGAAATTGAAATTTCATTTAGATGATGAACAAACAAAAACTGGCAGATTTCCATAAAAATATACAAAATAGATTATAAAATTGAAAGACAACCTGAAGATTAATTTTTTTTTAATTATTCGAAATTAATTTTATTTATTTGAAAGGCACTGATTTAAGTAAAATTTGGCTTCCTTTAATTAATAATTTATAAATTTTATCATTTAGTTACTTGTATTTTATTACCTAGTAACTTGTTTCTATGCTCTGTTTATTTACTATATTTGTTATTTGTGTCATTTTTCCTGATGATAATGTATGTAGAATACGTCGAAACGTTGATTTTTAATTAAAATTTATCTTTTTATCTTAAATCTATTTTCTTTAGCACGTTTAAATATATTTCTTCTGAATGTAGGTCTAGTAATGAAGGTAATGTTAATTGTTATTTAACAAAATAAAAAATAATGTAAAGTTATTGAGAATAAGTAAAATACAAAAGTGAAATATAACGTTCTTATTTATTTGTGAAAAACAGAAAAAAAAAAAAATTTATAATGCACCTTAAATTTGTATATATAAAACTTGCATTATATCTAAAATTAATTTTAAATTTATACACAAACAGTAATTAAGAATAATATGAATATGTTCTTATATATAGCCTAATTATCCTATGTTCCGTTGTACGTCATCAAATCTATAACATCATCACTGAGTACGTTTATATGATATAATAAATACCTTTTTTAAATGTTATGCAAGTTGAATAACGTAATGTAATTCTAATTGTTTATAATTCAAATTTTTTTGTAATACATGTTAAATAAAATAAAAGTTGAATAATTACCAAATTAATTCTGGAATTATTTTTGAAAAATATTTTAAAAGAAATATTTATTTGCAAACGTCAAGCAAAATTGACAACATAAAAACAAATAATTATTTTTCGTTTTTTAATGTAAACGTACAATTTAGCAAAAATAATAATTATTGCCAAAGTATAGCAGAAATAAATACAAATATCAAAATATTATTGTATGTATTATTAGTACTTATTTGTTTGTAAATTTAACAAAATATTATTGATAACAAATTGATTCGATTAAATTTTTATTTTAAACTATTTTGTGATTAGATTTCTCACCAACTTAGTGATGTACAGTAGAACTGAAGATAATCGAATTATAATTTGTTGTTTTTTAACCTAAATTTAAATTAAAATTTGTACCATTCATTCCTTGTCCCCATGGAGGATTAGTATTAGTTTTCAAGTAGAATGATCCAGTGATACTAAAACAATTGTTCATTACATTAATTATTTTATATATGTTACCGTAATTATACAGGGTGTAACAGAATAACTATTCCTAATTTTCAGAAATGATAGAGGGCACATAAAGAAACATTTTTTATTAATAAACTAGTGTCCGGAAATTTCTCGGTGCCAAGATACACTAGTTATCGTTAAAAACAATCTTAATCAAAACATGAAAGAGTAGTTCAGTTATGGAACATTTTATTAGAAATAATAGCGCATTAAACTTTATAAAAATTGTTTGAAGTTACGACCACCATTTTCGATACATAAGTTGTAACGATGTACAATCGACTGCCGAAAAAAAAAATTTTGGACAAATTATTAATAAAAAATATTTCTTTATGTGCCCTCTATCATTTCTAAAAATTAGGAATAGTTATTCTGTTACACCCTGTATATGGTTATACATGTATGGTATATTTATAATACCCGGGCGTTAGTCAATGTACCAGTAATTTACAGTAACAAAACTTTAATTTCTTATAGTTTCGCAACTAAATAGAATAGGACTTATATTTATGACATTTTTCACTCAGATTGAACTCTTTAATTAAGTATTAAAGTTTGGCACGCTCGTAATAAAATCATCCTGTATAATATAGGTAAATTTGTCCTTGAACCATGCGTGCAAGTACTTAATTGTCTGTAAGTATTCGTTAACAATGGAAGTAAAATATTTACCTTTTATTAACAATGTATCCCATTACTGCATATGTATTGCTACAGGTACATAGTGTCAGATCAGTTTTGCATAATGCAGCATTATCGCATTTTTTACAAATAAATGCTTGGTTATTTTCCACTGATTCGGCATAATATTGCCAGGCCGTGTGATGACTGCAAGTATCTGCACCAAAAATAAATTAACTTCAAACTAAAGTAAAGTAAAATTTAACCAAAATTTTTTTACAACTTGTTAGTGAACGGATATTTGAGGCGTATAGATGCAAAACTCACTATTCGACAAAAAGTGAAAAATGAGATTTTGCGCGATTTGGACGTAGAATTTTACAAGGAATACGATATTTAGGTTAGTTAGAAAAAAAACTCAGTATTTAATATGAGAAACACTCTTTAAAGTTTAGTGTTGGATGCAAAACTCACTACTTGCGTTGATAGTTTAGATGCAAAAGTAACTGTTTGCTTTCCACCAATAAAATTTTTATTGGTGGAAAGCAAACAGTTACTTTGTATGAATTAATGATGTATAAAACCAATTATTCACGATTTTAAATATAAGTATTGCCATCTAGTAACAAGATTTTATCATCAAAATACAATTACGCTTAGCTATAACAGTTTTTTGCAAATATCTCAGAACTTAAAATTTGCAAATAGTGAGTTTTGCATCTATACGACTCATTTATAACATTCGTTCAGATGATTTCGGGACCTCGCATGTCATAAAATTAATCTTTACACACTTGTTACTTAATAACTATCAATTAAAAGTGCATTAGACATTCGCTCAACAATCTGAACTGACCAAACACAAAGAAAATTAAAATGAATAATATACCATTAGTTAATTGATTCAAACAGTATGGTTGAACTCTTGTACCACGATTGGGGTAGAAATCAACGGCACCATTTGTTGTACCATCGCCATAGAAATTATCATCGGAATGAATGATATCGACAAAGACTCCACTAGACGCATCTAGATGTGGTACTACTAAGCCTCCATAATACAATATACCAGCAGGATCTAATCCTACAAAAGAATATCGTTTTAGGCTTCTGTACGAGTTGATGGTTATTTAAGTGATTGGTTTCGTATAGATGTTGGTGTAAAACAGGGCTGTATAATATGTTCTTGGTTATTCGAACCCAAATTTTCGAACCCAAATATTGGAAAAGAAACAATAAACGAACGTAACAACTTATAATCGAGATTATGTGTATTATTTAATTCCTTTTCTCGCAAAATAGACTGTTATCCCGACATAAAAAAATTTGAATAAAATACATCGCAGTCGATAAAAATTAACATTTATATATATATATATATATATATATATATATATATATATAATACTTGAGTTGAACGACTTTTAAAACTGATATACGTAAAAATCTTCTTACACAGGGATATAGGTCACTTTTTTTGAATAAAACTACTTTATTTCATTTTTTACATGCAACTAGTTTCGATACTAAGTGTATCTTCTTCATATATTAATCAAAAACATCTGGCGTTGAATATATCGTTTAACAAATTTAAGTAAAAACAACACATACAGTTTAAAAAATTATTTATATCAAATATAATATATGTCAGAAGTTTAAAATAATAAATAGATAAATAACAATTAAAATTTTTTGGCAACTACTTCATACAACAAATATAAATGTTTTTGATTAATATATTTTTCATATTGCCTGAAGAAGGTACACTTAGTATCGAAACTAGTTGCACGTGAAAAATGAAATAAAGTAGTTTTATTCAAAAAAAGTGACCTATATCCCTGCGTAAGAAGACTTTTACATATATATATATATATATATATATATATATATATATATATATATATATATATATATATATATGGGCACATGATGGTACACATATAGGCAAAATATTCGTTTTTGATAAAGCTGACCTGACAACTGAATGGTACCTATTAAAAATAAAATGATGGAAAATTATTTTATAATTTTCGACATAAAAATATCTCCCCAATGTAAACAAATCTTCACCATTAAATATATGTATCTAGAAACTAAGTTAAATTACAATAAAATTAGATAATAAATCCATAGGATAAGGTGTATCTACCAATAAGCTGTATTACTTATGTAAGCAATTAAGAAAAATAAAAATATTAATTCACGAAAAAAAAATTAAAAATAAAATGATGGGAAATTATTTTATAATTTTTGACATAAAAATACATATTACTCATCGTGTTTTCTGTGTTTTAATAGTCTTAAATACAAATACAATGAAACGAAATAATTTAATCCCATTCAAATAACATTTGGGAATTAAAACGCTGATTTTACTGAGGAAAACATTTTAATATATCGCGACAATGATTTCGGTCAGAAATGACATTTGAGGGTTTCAATTACTACAGAAATTACTCGATATACATATATATATATTGCCAGACGCCAAAAACTACGATAAATGTATGAATAGTTTACATCTAGATACATCATTTTTCTGTAAATTGTAATGCGAATATTGCAGTAATTTTACCTGTAAGCCATGGTAGTATACCCTTGCCATATGTAATTGCCATTTGCGCCATTACTTGACCACCTAAACTATGCCCAATTATATGTATTAATTCCTTTGGTTGAACAGTTGGTATAAATTGTTGAAAGAATTGACCAATTGCTTCTCCTACTAGGGTTGCATTTAATACTGCATTAAGATATGATACATCAGGTATTGGCTCTGATACCAATACTGAATAATCAAATATCAGTATATTTTCGTTAGTGTTTGACAAAAATGCTAAAACAAGAACATATAATGTTAATTTTGATATATATATATATTAGGGTGGTTCTTATTTTGGCAAAGTCGGAAATTTGTTGCTCCCACCCGCCAAAATTATTCCAAATAAATAAAAAAAAATGTCCATACACTTCCCAGACCTTTCAGATGATATTAACTCGTGCCTGTTGAAGGCTAAAATATTTGCATTTAGCTTAAATAGGGAAATCGCCTTTTTAGACATTTTGGGATATAACTTTTATTGTCTTCACTTTAAAAATATTTCAAAATAATCACCAAAAATCTAAAGAAATATGCTTTTTGGTAGTTCAAAATTCATGCCATTCCGATGATTATTAACGGAGTGGTGTGAATTTGAAAAATATGATTTCTGACTCAGAAAAAAACTATAATGATTATAATCATTATAGCTTCTTTTTAATTATTTGGAATAATTTTGGCGGGTGGGAGCAACAAATTTCCGACTTTGCTAAAATAAGAACCACCCTAATATATATATATATATATATATATATATATATATATATATATATATATATGATGCACAATAAAATAAATAATTCGTTTACCATTTCCTATAACAACGGCACTTTTAATAGTAGCAGATTCGGTATAACCATGACAATAGAACATTGATGTTCTGCTTTCATTAAAAGCAGTATAATTTAACACATCTAAACCATCTTCTAGTTTTAGTATAACATGATCATCGTATGTTGGTCTACAAATTAATATATATATATATATATATATATATATATATATATATATATATATATATATATATATATATATACTGAGAAAAATGGATAGTTACCGTAACGCTATTTATATTTAAAAAGGTGACACAAACACAAGATATTAAAAATAACAAAATAAGTATATTTAAAAATTAACTATAAATATAATAAAAACAAAAATTTAATACCATCAATTTGTATATAGTATTACAGTCTTAATTCTTAATATAGTATTAAAATATATATGTGAGTAGATTTGAAAAATGTATAAATTTGTGAATACAGTAAACATACTCGTATATTTCAAATAAATATCTACTTATTATTGTACAATTTTTTAAATATCTAATTTTCTCAGTGTATATATATATACATATATACATATATCAGTGATAATAAAACTGAAATTTAAAACTTTTATATTTTAGATAAAAAATAATTTTGTAAAAAATAATACTTAAAGCAAATTATATTTATCGAAATTACTTACCCTTCTATTAAATATATGAAAATATTGTCAGTAATATCTTTCGGAATATTGTTAAAAACAATAGCTGAATTTCCTAAAAAAAATTTGTAAATATAATATAATTTTAAATGTTATAGTTCGATTATCGTAAGTTTCGAATTCAATTTTTACTAACCCTACGAATACGAAATAGAAAATATATCTCTGTTTATATAAGCTTTCGATTGTTTTAAATTATTTTGAGCGATTGCATAATATTATAGACAAAAAATATGAAAAACCAAAAAACTTAATTTTTTTTTCAAATTTTGTGTAAAACAAATCTTAAAACATTGAATTTTTCGATTCTTGCATCAAAAACGTGTTATTTTAAATTCAAAATAGTGCAATAAAAAAATAAACATGAAAAACACAAATTTCGCTCTTTTGCGGCATCCCCTGTTAAACGTCAGGTTTTTTTTTTTAGTTTTATAGAATTTAGGATTGTTTTATCAAGTACGTGAAAAAAGTTTTTTTATAAAAACACAATTGAATTTTATTTGTTAAAAGCCCTAACAGATTGTTTTTAATTATACTTATAGGGATACTATAAACAACTATATTCAATGTGTCTTAAGAATTTTTTATACAATACACTATAAAAAAGAAAAGCAAAATTACAGAACAACAGTAATAAAATAATACTATAAAAATCTGTAATATTATTTTACTATAAATATTAAAATTTTAAAATTTTGTAATTTTTACATAATTCATAATAATCACATAAAGTAAATAAAAATAACCTAATAAGTATGTAAAAATGCTTTCTTTCTGCAAATTGCATCACATGTTTAAATATAGAATTACATATTGTTGATATAACTTCTTAAATTATGTAAAAATTACAGCTTGCATATTAATATCTGTAATAATTCATCAAAATAATGAGAATTAGCAGATATTTTGTGTAATAATACTAATAAAATATTTGAAGTGTAATTCATTCATTTCAAAATATATCCCTTATGTAAATTTAGAAATGTATATAATTATACCAACAATAATATTACAGAACTAAACAAATTTTAGCTATTTGTGGAAAATTCCTGACAACAACTTTACTGAAGTTCTGTAAATTTACTAACAAAAACTGTAATATTGGTTGGTAATATCATATTACATAATGTTTGTAAATGTTCTGATATTATATGTATTTTTAAACAATTATGAATAAAATTACAGCAGTTGAGTAATTATACCTACAAATATTGAGCATCATAGTGTCTCATAGTTTGTAGGTAAAATTATATAATTTTTTTTAGAGTATATGTTTTTTATACATGAATATGCAATGCGTCTCAGAAATAAATGTACAATTTTATACTGTTTAAATGAATATGGAAAAATTTATCAATCTAAAGAGAAAAAGAAATTCTTACCATATGGAAAAATTACAGCTAGGATAGCTGTGGCGAAAACGAAATTCATACCAACAATCATTATGACAAAAGTAATAATAATGATTATAATTGTTACAATTTTTCTATTTATATTGCTAAAATGTCAGGCAATTATCAATATGTTTTTTTTTCTTAATGTATTTTTGTGTAGTACAAAACATTAAATTTATCATTGTGATAAATTGTATATATATATTATCTTATTATATCTAGAATAAATTATATTATTATTATTATAGTATCGTATTATTATATAATATATTATAATATTATATAAATATAATTATTTAAAGTCATAAGTCACCGTTTGAACTACCCTTTGATCACTGGGTACGTTGAATATTTGTGTAACCTTAGATTACCGATAGAACTTTAGCTATATCTTTTGCTACTGATGATGAAAGCCTGGTTTTCGAAATACACTCTAAAATAACTTGTGTAATTTTACCTACAAACCATGACACACTATGATGCCCAGTATTTCTAGATATAATTACTCAACTTCTGCAATTTTAACATAATTTTTTTAACAAATACATAATATCGGAACTGTTACAAACATTATGTAATATGATATATTACCAACGGAATGGAAAAGTACATATGTATGTAATATTACAGTTTTTTAGTAAATTTACTGTGAGGAATTTTCCATAAATAGCTGAAATTTGTTTAGTTCTGTACAGAGGCGTAACTAAGATTTTAGCACTCTTGGCAAATACATAGCTTGGCGCCCTTTTGTTTTGCAAAAAAAAGTCTGCATAAATTTTTCTTAAAAATAATAAAAATATAATGAATAGAGAAAAAATGTTTTCAGTGTTCATGTCAAATTTCTAATTATAATTTTGTATTCCTATAAAAACAATACAATATAATTAGTATATTAGTTTTTTATATTAGTGCATAACTAGAATAAATAACTTTAAATTTACCTCACGAACATATTTGTCTATTAATGTGGCAGCAATGTAGTGTTTAAAATATTTTACTTAAATTTTTAATTGATCCTCATCAATATCCGAATATTTCTATATAATAATTCAACTTGTTCTTCGGTCATATTTTGAAATGCTTCTACAGTTAAGAAATTACATTTTTGAAAAAAAAAATCTTTTTATTTGTATTTTAGGAAAGTTGTACAGTTTAAAAATTAATATATATATATATATATATATATATATATATATATATATATATATATATCTTAAAAATAATTCTAGTAAATGTTAGTTTTCGAATAATTTACAATATATCTTAAAAGATTCTGGCGCCCTTGGAATGTTGCGCCTTGGGTACCTGCCCAAATGCCAACGCCTAGTTACGCCACTGGTTCTGTAATATTATTGTTAGTATAATTAATACATTTCTAATTTTACATAAAGGATGTATTTTAAATTAAATGAATTACACTTAAAATATTTTATGTCTGATATTAATATGCAAACATAATTTTACCAACAATATGTAATTCTATATTAAGTATGTGATGCAATTTACAGAAAGCAAGGAATTTTACATACTTATTAGGTTATTTTTACTTTTTTTATCTGATTATTATGATGAACGTAAAAATTACAGAATTTTTACCACTATTTTTCTGTAATTTTGCTATATTTTTTTACAGTGTACGTATATAGCCCTGTTTTTTAAAATGTTATTGTTTGTGATTTAAGAGAAATTATTTTATTTTATTAACATTTGGCCACATCATAATTTAGTTTATGATTCACTAGTACAGAAAATATAATTTACGCCCTTGGCTTACGGCCCGTGTCAACGTTGCTTTAGGTTAATTACCATATTGGCAAACATTAAGATACGCATAATGTATGCTATCAATTTTTTTGTGAACGAAAAATAAATATCTTTGATGATTTATTACCTAGTTTATTGTTAATTTAAATTTTTATCAAATTGATATCATTTTACGCAAATATAAAAAAAATTGTTATTTTCAATGAAACACAATATTCATTTTTCTTTACCAAATATTAAAAATAAAATATACTTTCAATACTTTCCGATTTTCGTTAAAAATTTTTTTATGATTTTTGGTTTTTATTTTTTTCTCAAAAACTATGAGGTGTAGGAAAATGAGTATGTTATGGAAAAATGCGGAATAATGATTACTATAATTGAGTGAAGAAACCATTATTCTAGAATGCATCGTTTAGTAGGAAAAATTAAAAACTGAATTTTTGAAAATTTCTAAAGAGGGGGTACCCTTGGGATTTTTTCAAAATAAGACTTTTTTCAAAATTTGCTTAAAAATATCTGAAAAATTCAGTAAAATAGACAAACTTAAAGGCACGTTTTAAATTTTGTTATTGTTTTGTAATTAATTAGCTAAATATTGTAATTGTCGCATGTAAAGTTTTATTGATATCTTATTAGTATAAGTACTACAAATTTGAAACATGTAACGTAGCTTACCTACATTTATTTAAAAAGAAAAATGTTTAAGATTTTTATTTCATATGACCCGGAGATTTTGATGAGGAGGGAGTCAGAAAACTCAATACATTAAAATTACTATTTTTAAATATAAAAACATTTAATTTGGATACAATCATAAAATTTTGAAATTCGTTGTAACGCTTATACATTAAACTAAATAATATTTCGATTTGACTATTTTGACTGATTTTGACTGATCATAGTAATGACTTTCTTATTTTTTTAATTTAAAACTGTATGACTACATTGAAATTCAGTTTAATCCGGAGATTGCAACAAATAACCCGGAGACTCCCGGTGAAAACCGGAGAGGTGGTAACCCTAGTTTAAGTCAATCTTGGAAACAAAACTTTCGTATAGGTTTGTAAAATGATATTCCAAACTTTATTCCAAATAACTTTTTTAAAAATATATATACCTAATTAGTGTTTCAAACTAAAATTTTATTAATTATTATAATATATCTATTAAAAAACAAAATAAATCAATTGTACATGAGCAAAGATAAAAATGAAAATCGGTGCACTATATACGTTTCTTTTTCTTCTTCTGACACAATTGATACTATACAAAATTCAGCTGTCCAACTGGATTCATGACAGTTACATTAACCTCTAAACAATATTTATGTTTTATCTATTTGCAAGAAGTTATTTTAAAGATTTGAAATATGAATTATTATCTGCAACATTGTCGATTATGTACTAGTAATAAAAATATATCATTCAATATATTTAACCTAGATTCCGATGGCAAGAGTTTTATAGATAAATTAACAGCAATTATTCCAGAAATTGTAAGAATTGGATATATCATTTTAATTATATTACATATACGAATATATTCTTCATTGTTTTTCATTTGATTTACTTTTTAGGTTGAGTGTAATATCAAATTATCAACTGGTCTATGTACTACTTGCGCTGTTCAATTAAATAAAGCTTATAAATTTATAAAACAATGTTTAGATACGCAGATAATATTAAAACAACGCCAGTTAAATGAACAACTTTGTCGTTTATGTGCTAGTAATGAAAATATATCATTAACTTTAAACAGTATGGATTCAGATAATATATTAATATTCCATAAATTGGAAACTATTGCATCGGAAATTGTAAGTAATAAAATATAATAAATAGTATTTAAAAAAATATTTTTTTTGATTCTTAAGTATGTCAGTTATTTACTTATTCAATATAGTTATTAAAATAAAGTTATAATAATATTTGTACAATTGAATTTATATTTGTAGCTGGAATGCAATGAGAACCTTTCGGAATGTATTTGCTCAACTTGTTCCATTCGTTTAAATGAAACTTACAAATTCAAACAAAAATATTTTAAATCTCAAGAAATTCTAAAGCTCTATGCAAAACAACAATTACAAAATAGTGAAGTTATAAAAAACGAAATTATGGAAGATGATTCAAGTAGTTGTCGAAATGAAGATGAAAATAATATAAATTTCGAAACTGTTTTTATTAAAGAAGAGATTCTTGATGAAGAACCCATTCAGCTAGGTTTGGAATATGATACAAATATTAAAGTGAAAGATAATTTAGAATTAGAATATTCGGAAAACGGACAAAATAATGCAACTTGTTCTGAAACTTTTAAAATTGTTCAATATGTAAAAAAGGACATTGACGACTTGGAAGATATTGATCAAAATTCTTCTAACACATCAAATGTAAAAGTGAATATTCAAACTTTAACGGGAGAACTTTGTATACGCAGAAAACTGTACAAATGTAAGATATGTGATAAAAGTTGTACTAGACCTTCCGAGCTAAAAATACATACTCGTAAACACACAGGTGAACGTCCTTATAAATGTGAAATATGTAACAAAGGCTTTTCAGCGAAGGTAAATTTAACAACACATATGCGGAAACATACAGGTGAACGGCCATTCCAGTGTGAAACATGTCATAAAACATTTAGTACGGGTGGAATTTTAACAATGCATATTCGTACACACACCGGAGAGAAACCTTATCATTGTGAAAGATGTAATAAAACGTTTGCTTACAGTGGAACCTTAACGGAACATATTCGCACACATACCGGAGAGAAACCTTATACATGTAAGACGTGTAAGAAATCTTTTAATCAAATTTCTCATCTGAAAAGCCATTCTCGTATACATACCACTTAAAAATCACATCATTCTCAAAGGTATTCATTCTTCTCGGAATGGCTAAAAAAACGCATGATTTTTACGATTTTTTTTGAGAAAACTAATAGAGCAATCAACGTAAATCTTTTTTCATAATATTTATTGACATATGAATTATGTATAATATTGTCGAAAAATATTAACAAATATCATACTATCATAACATCATGTTACAAGTTGTTTACTTTTATTTGATCTACTGTTAATTAAATTATCATTATAAATATTTTTTTTTGAATTGTGTAATAATGTAAGATAATTATTTTTTCATTTTTATACATTATCTGTTAGTACTTTATCATTAGCTTGTTTTTGCAGTATTTAAAAATCATTCAAACTTCTAGCTATTTTTATTTGTTGTAATTTTCATTTTTGATTATTTTTATTAACAATATTTATTAATTTTTTAATCGAATAAGCGCAATTGAAAGCAAATATGATATTTTCGTGAAAAATGTCAAATTTTGTATTTAGTACCTCCGACCAACTTTCTTAATAAAGTAATGAAATATTAGTAATTGTTATTATTAAAAATTCTTTTAAATACAATACAATAGAAATTCATAAGTCACTAAATTTTCATTTGGAAATCTTTATTTTTTCAGATTTAATTTACATAGTGTCTTCTGCCTTGGAAACATACATTGTTTGTTTCCTTGTAATTTTTATATTGAGAAAAGTCTGATTATATTAAATAATTTTTATTAATAAAATGTGTGTGTCTATTCCAATTCTGTAACAGTAAAAGTCAGTTTTATTTGATTTTTTTAAAATAAATTATGTGTATATACCTACATTGTTCTGAACAGATACATTCGTCTAATTTTTATTATTTAATATTATTTTATTTTTTTTGAAGAATATTACAAAATTCTTGTAAAATATTATTTACATCTGTAGGATTATTTATTAGTGTTTTATCCACATTTATTCCAAGATTAATTTTATTATTGTAAGTTAAAATTGATATTCCTATACCTGTAGAATAAAAGCATATAAAATCATCAAAATTAAAACAATCTCAAATCTTTAATAAATTAGTAAAAAACAGTTAACTAAAATATATTTATAACTTGAATTCACTTACCTGTGAGACCCCTATGAGGTAACCAGAATATTAAATCTTTAACTTTACATCCATTGCATATTGTTACTTCTTTCGGTCCCAAAATATTACTAATAACCATTGTACTATGTGCAGATTTTAATAATGGTGATAAAATTTGTTCTGGCAATAATTTTGATATAATTTTTAGTAACCAGAAGTTTACCTGAAATTTCATACATTTTTTTTTCTGTTAATAAATTGAAACTCAGTATTTCATAATAAAGTTATTTCCTTCTTGAAAGTAATGCAATTAAAGTCATATTTGGTGTTAGTGAAAATATTATTGTATACAATTAGTACTTATTTATTAGTAAATATAACAAAATATCATTGATAAACAAATTAACTAGTACATTAAATTTTGAATTTAAACTGTTTAAATACTATCTTATACAAAATTAGATGGAAATATATTTATAAAATCTATTAGGTACAGATACTTTTGTGTTATTAATAATAATAATTGGACTATATATTTTTTTAAATAAACATTCATTAGACTTTTGCTCAAGATGGCTAAACTGTCTTAACTAACTGCAATATTTTTACCAATATGACATCAATTTATTTCGCCCTCGATCATAACTTTTAATAAATCGTTCATTATTCACTACTTTTACGAATACACAAAATTAAAGTATTATTTTTAGATTACTTATAATTAAAATACCTTAATTTTATTCTTAAAATAAAAATACCTGATAATCAGGTAGGACATTATTGAGTCTGTGTGTCTTTAGACAAATATCCTGAAGTCTGTCATGAAATTTCGAGTCATTGGTCGAATTTGAAATAGACGATATGGGTAAGCTCAATGTAGCAACAGAAAAATTATTATTTAAAGCATTTTTCTTCATAGCATTTTCTCGGGATAAGAATATTTTCGAAGGTAGTTTATCGCTTCGTTCTACAATAATAGCAGTCAAATTTTCGGGTACTTTTTCTGCATTCTGAAAATTACTTTCGTTATACAGGGTGTAAAATTTTGTGTTTGACAGTACCTTTTTGAAATATTGATAAAACACTTCAGAAAATCCAGTTAAGACTATATCCAGAAAATTAGCCTTAGGAAAATTAATTTTCACATTTTTTATCAACTGATACATTGGAAAATTTGTACTTTCCGATACCCAACCAAATATTTTCTCACCATTTAACTTCGGTCCATGTAAAATAGTACTATCAATCGATCTTGTTAAGTTCATTTGTATTAAATATCCGGGAACAAAAATTAGAGACACAAACATTTGAAAAATAATTCGTAGCTTGTTCGTAATTATTAAGTTCGCTTTATCATTACTTTTCGAAACATTAACTTGTGTTCCTTTATTATCGGCTGCTTCTAAGAGTATTTTTATCAAACCTATTCCATCGCCTAAAGAATGATGAAACCGAAATAGAATTGGATAGAAATTCTCGTCTTTATTTTCATCCACAACTCTCTGTTTTCCAATAAATATCTCCCAAGTTGTTGTATGTTTTCCCGGCAATATATTATTACCATATTCACTTAATAAATTTAATAATTCTGATTTGGTAATTGTATCAGCGCCATTGTTAATATATTTCATATAATTAATATTTTCATTTATATCAAACGATTCTTCCAACCAATAATAGTAACCGAAATATTTTTTTCTAAGATATTTTAATTTTGTAAACATTTGATTCGATTGAATTTCTAGCAACTTTTGTTTAATTTTTTTCGTAAATTCTTCTAAATTATCTATTTGCACAATTGCTAAAATATTTATAACATTTTTTGATATATCTTCGATGCTCCAAACTGTATCTGGTCCATCTAGTAAACCACGGAATTTTTTTCCATATTTAATATTTAATAATATTGTTATAAATAAACGATAGAAATAACAAATTGTAATTATTAATATTGTAATGGGCAATATAATAATTGATGTTATAATGCATGGTATTACTTTAAAATTTTTGTTTTTTAAATTATTCAACATTAATTTCTGGAAAAAAAATACTTATTAAACAATTTTAATTAGTTTATTTGGATTTTATAATATTAGATATAATAAAAAATATATCAAAATTAGAAATACTACTCATTTTTTTTATAAAAAGTAGAAGTAAAAATTTATTTCAAAGCAAAAAAATAAAAGCACTTTTTTTATAAACAAAAGAGGTAGAAATACGGGCCTATATATTTAATGTAAGGCTAGCATAATAGTGGAAAAAGAATTATTATTTACCAAATCAGATCTTTTCTTGCATAGAATAGTTAAAATAATTTTTATATTTAATAAAAATAAAATCATTTCACCCAAACTTTTTAAATACATATATTCATTAATGTTTGTGTCTTGAAAAATAACTGAAGTATTTGTTTTATTTGTAAATAAGTTAAAATTTGTAAATTCACGTTTATAATAAACATTATACATTTTGAAAAAAAAATAATCTAGAAGAAACACAAAATTATCAAAATAATTTATACTAATTTTTAATAACATACCACAAAAATATGATTTGAAAGTGTACTGCAAACAAGAAAGTTAATCAATAATAGAAACCTTACTGATTCATCCTAATATAAGAGTTACGTTACGTTTATAATCTAAAGCTAGATTAAAAAATTTCTAGGTTTTCTTTGTTAAAATGACGAAATTTAATACTGAGTTTTGTAACAGGTCAATTCGTCTAAATCATCCAAATAAATCTACTATTGCTGAACATACGTTAGAATATCTTTATGATGTAAAATTTTAAGATACTATAATAATTGCTAGACCAATCAATATTAGCAGCAGATTGATAAGGGAAACAATAGAAATTTATAAACATTAGTGAAGACACTGAGTGATTAATTTTTAAATTTTTTCAATCTTTTTATTTGCATTAAAAACTTATTTTCTACCACAATTTATAATAAGCATACCACATAAGTTAATACAATAATATAATATGAATAATAATAATTATTATTAATTAATTAAAGGTGTAATAATTAGAAGTATGTAATATATGATAATAACATAATTTATGATTCGAAACTTATATAATTCGTATATATGTTTTAATTATATATAATAATAAGATATAATATGTTAACGTAACAAATTCTTGTATACAGAATTTTTATTTATTTATAATTAGAAAAAAAATAAAATTACTTCTAATTATTAAACAATTTAAAAATTATTAAAACAAAGTGAACCGAAATAATCCGACATATTTTTTTTTTCGATTCAGTTCCGGTTCGAAGTCTTGGTACTCCTGGTAGAATATATCACTTTTCCGCAATCATATATGGTTCTTTGTTTGTTTTTCGAGCTGGTCTAAAAGTCAAACATACATTAGTATCGATCAAAGCGACCATCCTTAGACAATAAACTAATCAAATACACAAATTTATTTACACTGTCAACATATACATTACATTCAGTCGTCAAGTCACTCTTCTGAAAAACAAATACTTTGCACTTATTCAACACAGAATTCCTATCTTTACCTACAACATTAATTCTATCAATCATCCTTCTCAGTTACTGTTCCGATTAAAAATTATATTAAATTAAAAACTTACTTGTTGTAATAATATAAATTTCAGTTAACATAATTTTGCAATATATCTTGAATATTAGCCCATATCTTTGTTATCAACGTATTATTATGCGTCCATTTTGCAATAGATTGACAAGATTTATTCAATTGACATGAAAGAGTTGCATTCTCTTCAACTGGCGATCTTTCTAATTGAAATTCATTCAACGTACTTGCAGTCATATTTATAGATTTAGTAATTGACGAATTATTTCCATGTCTTATTTCACAGAAATATTCATTTTCATCTTCCGCTTTAACACCAATTATAGTTAAATTTAACCATTTCATATCGTAATCAGTTTCTTCTGCCGTACGAATTTTATAAACTCGATTCGATTGATTGAAATGTACGTCTACTTGCGTTTTATTTGCGTATGTCCAAATTTGACTAACTTGACTAGGCTTTAAATAATCAGTTAGTTGACAACTTAATGTAAGATTTTCTGGACGATCACTTATTGCGTACTCAACACTTGAATGTAAATTAATTTTTGTATCACATGTGAAATTGTCTGCTGTTAAATTATCCCAACTTATGTTATTTAATTTGGATGGATATGCACATTTTGTTAATTTTGAAAAAGTTCTATTAGTATTTTCCCATATAACAAATACCCTTTTCAAGTTGCAATTACAATTCCATGGATTATCATTTAATTTCCAAATTTGTAAACTTTGGAAGTCGTTAACGTGATACAAATTTAAATGTTTTAATTGATTATTATTTAAATATATTTCTTTAAGCGTGTCTGTTTTCGGAAATGAATCATATCCAATATAATTTATGTTATTGTTACTTAGATCTATATGTTCCAAATTAATTAAATCTGTAAATGTACCACTTTCAATTTTTGCAAGTAAATTTAATTGAAGCCATAACTTTTTTAAATTTTTATTATTTCTAAATGTATCAGTTTCAAGTTTAACTATATTATTAGACAACAATGATAATTCTTGTAATTGAAAGAGATTTGAAAATAAATTTCGATCAATCTCGGTAAGTCTATTTCCCCAAAGATATAAATCTCTAAGTAATTCTAAATTTCGGAATATGCGTCCATTCAAGTGTTTAATACGGTTACTAGACAGAGATAGCATGTTTATCTTGTTATTATCGATTGAAAATAATTCCGAATCAAGTTGCTCAATCCAGTTTGAAGTAATATAAAGTTCTTCAAGCGACGTAAAATTTGCAAAAATATTTCTATCCACATTTATTGTTTTACAGCCCGTTATTGTAACGTGTTTAATTACAGGTATATTATAATCCGAAAACGTATCAATGTTAAGAGTCACGATATCAATACCACTTTTGTAAAAATATTTAGAAGTTTGCAATGATAAAATTTGAACAATACCAGAACAGAAAATCGTCAAACACGTAGTTAAATATTTCAGATTCATTTTTCATTTGTCGCGGTACGAGATACGATTGCCGACTGAATTGATTGCGTCTAAAACACACTTTGTACAAATTTTAACGTTTGTTACGGTTTCTTGTTCGTTATCGCAATGTTTATTTTATCTTTCAAATAAATATTAGCGTTTATCAAAACTTACCAACAAAAACATTTTATTAATTTCTCATATTTAATAAGAGGTAGAAGTAAAAATTTATTTTGAAGCAAACAAAATAGGTGGGAATACGGGCCAAGGTTTTTCATAAAAACACACAAAATTATTTATTCTATACATTGACAATATAATTTAAAATCAGTATAAAATTTTATTTTACAATAAAAGAAACTAAACTTTTTTCCAATATGTTGGATACGATTTTGAATGAATTTTAGCTAACTGGTTCTTTAGATGAAAAATTTCAACAATTTGTATGGTCGTTATATAAAATAGCTGATGTTGGCTGTAGAATATGTATCACTTGGCCGCAACCATATCTTATTTAAAAAAAAATTGTGTCATAGGTCAAATATATAAATAAAATTATTTTTGATAGTAAACAACAAAATAATAAAAATATTTTAAATAAAAACAAATAATTACTTTGTAAATGCCTTCAAAATTGTATCAAAACTGCAGTAACAAAAGTTGTTTTATTAAATTGTGATATTTACAAAGTAATTGTTGTTTTTATTTAAATTATTTATAATGTATCACAAAGTAAAGGCTGATCAAATTAAATAAAAATATATTTCTTATATATATACATATACAATCACAATCAAATTAGTTTCCTTCAAACATTGATATCCAGATAAGTAAATTTTGCTTCATCTACATTCATAATACCTTTCATACATGCTCTACTATTTGTACTACTTGAAAACAGTCGCTCACGCAAGCCACTTTCTCAAGCATTCCACTCTTTTACTTTTAACCAAATATTCATTAGACATTCGCTCAAAATAGCCGAACCATCTTAACCATGATTCAACTTTTACAACAACATTATACACTAATCTATTTCGTATCCGATTCCTTCTAGTTACACCACACACGTCACGTAAAAATCAACAGTCATCTTTTTTTTATGCTTTTGCAGATAAACCCAACACTCACAACCTTACGTCAATGTAGGCACCAAAACATCATTGTACGTACTCAAACGTTTATTTTTTTTCGGAAACATTTACATTCCTAGTAAAAGTACCCAAAGCACCCAAAACCTTTCATCTAGTATTAACTCTCCTTTCAATCTCACGATCAAAGCGACCATTCTTAGACAATAAACTACCCAAATACACAAATTCATCTACACTATCAACAAATATATTACATTCAGTCGGCAAGTCATGCACTTTCTCAACACAAGATTCATATCCTTACCTACAACATTAATTCTATCAATCATCCTTTTCAGTTGTTTTCAATTAAAAAAAAAATATATTAAAATAGAAACTTACTTGTTGTAATAATATTAATTACAGTTAACATTTTGAAATATATCTTGTATATTAGCCCATATCGTTGTTATCAACGTATTGTTATCAGTCCATTTTGTAAGAGATTGATAATTTTTATTCAATTGACATGAAAGAGTTGCATTCTGTCCAACCGGCGGTCTTTGTAAATGAAATTCATTTGACACAATCGATGGAGTTGCATTTTCTCCAATCGGCGATTTTTGTAAATAAAATTCATTTGACACAATTGATGGAAACATACTTGCAATCACATCTATAGACTTAGCAATTGACGGGTTATTTACATGTCTTATTTCACAAATATATTCATTTTCGTCTTCCGCTTTAACACCAATTATCGTTAAATTTAACCATTTCGTATCGTAATCAGTTTCTTTTGTTAAAATTTTATAAACTCGATTTGTTTGATTGAAATGTACGTCTACTTGCGTTTTATTTGCGTATGTCCAAATTTGACTAACTTGACTAGGCTTTAAATAATCAGTTAGTTGACAACTTAATGTAAGATTTTCTGGACGATCAGTTATTGCGTACTCGACACTTGAATGTAAATTAATTTTTGTATCACATGTGAAATTGTCTGCTGTTAAATTATCCCAACTTATGTTATTTAATTTGGATGGATAGGCGCATTTTGTTAATTTTGAATTGATTCTCTTAGTATTTTCCCATTTAACAAATACCTTTTTTAAGTTGCAATTACAATTCCATGGATTATCATTTAATTTCCAAATTTGTAAACTTTGGAAGTCGTTAACGTGATACAAATTTAAGTGTTTTAATTGATTATTATGTAAATATATTTCTTTAAGCTTGTCTGTTTTCGGAAATGAATCATATCCAATATAATCTATGTTATTGTTACTAAGATCTATATGTTCCAAATTAATTAAATCTGTAAATGTACCACTTTCAATTTTTGTAAGTAAATTAAATTGAAGCCATAATTTTTTTAAATTTTTATTATTTCTAAATGTATCAGTTTCAAGTTTAACTATACTATTAAGCAACAGCGATAATTTTTGTAACTGAAAGAGGTTTGAAAATAAATTTCGATCAATTTCGGTAAATCTATTCCCCCAAAGATATAATACTGTAATTGATTTTAAATTTTTAAATATGTCTCCATTCAATTGTTTAATACGGTTACTAGCCAGAGATAGGAAGTTTAACTTGTTATTATTGATTGAAAATAATTCCGATTCAAGTTTTTCAATCCAGTTTGAAGTAATAACAAGTTTTTCAAGTGACATAAAATTTGCAAAAACATTTCTATCCACATTTACTGTTTTACAGCCCGTTATTGTTGCGTGTTTAATTACAGATACATTATAATCCGAAAACGTATCAATGTTAAGGGTTTCGATATCAATGTCACGTTTGTAAAAATATTCAGAAGTTTGCAATGATAAAATTTGAACAATACCAGAACAGAGAATCGTCAAACACGTAATTAAATATTTCAAATTCATTTTTCACTTGTCGCGATATGAGATTCGATTGCCGACTGAAGTGATTGAGACTGAAACACATTTTGTACAATTTTTAAATAACTATTTACATGTGGCCATGAACATTGTACATCTCATATACGAATGTTATAATTTGTATAAAACTGTTATGTTTGTTGCGGTTACTTGTTCGATATCGCAACGTTTATTTTATTTTTCAAATAAATATTAGCGTTTATCAAAACGTACCAACAGAAAACAATTAATTCATTTCTCAACAGAGAGACAATTAATTTACAATTCCGAAAAAATACATGATAGCGTACATTAATCTATTGCAGTGTTTTACTATTTTTGGAAATAGCGGGCGAACCAGGCCCGCGACAAAGATAGATCGACCACGGTAAAATATATATGTAAACAAGTACTATTATTTAAAAATATTTTTTTATAATAATTGTTTGATTTATACAATTAGTATGTTCAAAAATTGTCAAATAAATATATTTTAATAATTTTATATAATTCCAAATTGAATATTGTTTTTGTGTTGTGTAAAAATATTATATAGTTATATATTATATAATTATTATAAATTATTATATAATTATTGTTTGATTTATAAAATTATTATATTTTAAAGATTGTCAAATAAATATTGTTTTAATAATTTTATATAATTCCAAATTGAATATTGTTTTAGTTGTGTAAACTGGACTTCATTGACAAGTACATATACAAGTTACGATAACCTAGAATACAATTTTTTATTTCTATAAATGAATATATACAACAATAACAATTAATACAATTTCGATTTTACTAAGTTATTCAACAGAAAGAAGCTGTTTTTCTAATGGTTTCATGTAATAACATGACGGCTAAAGAAGAATCAGTTTATCATCAATTAAACAAAACTGCATTATTGGAACGGTATCAATACACATAATTAAAAATTATTTTAAAAATATGTTACTTAGACAAATTTTTCTGCCACAGGGTTCGCGAATTAATGCGAGTTCGATTAATGGAATGTGGTTGGCGTGATCAAGTCCGAGTGGAATGTCGAAAGATTTTAAATGAGCATTCAACTGACGATGCTGTTGTTAGCGTTAATGATTTAGCGAAACTTGTTACACCACAAGCAAGATCGCTAGTACCCGATTCGGTTAAAAGAGAATTACTACGCGAATTAGAAATGAGTCTGGTTGATGTAAATCAAATTAATTCTTCGTTCCAAGATTAGCAACCGTTATAAAGATTTTTTTATATCGACACAACAACGCAGTCAATTATATAAAATAAAAAGCCTTTAGGATTTAGTTGTGTAGTCATTTTAATTTAAATTCGACAATCTCATATATAAGTTTATGTATTTTAATAATATGTTATATAAAGTAAGGAAGTATTCGCTAAAAGAAATAGTTCTTGAGCGCTAATATTAAAATTTATACTTGGTGATTCTTATTTAAAAAAGAAAGTAATAAAACTTATGAGTTTGTAGTAATAATAAAATAAAATAATCATGCTAAATCAATTTGTATGCAGTTATTTAATGTCAATTCAAAATTTAAATTAAACAATTAAAAAAAAATTTTAAAATTGTTTAATAGCAATTTGAACTCAAGAATTGTACTATGATGTTTTGTATAATTTTTAATTAAAATTCGAATTTCGTATATCATCATCAGGAAAAAAATATACAAATGACAAATAATAAACAAACACAGAAATAAATTACTAGATAACAAAATACAAATAACTAGACTATAAAATTTTAAAAAATTGTTCAGAACTCATTATATTAAGATAAAATCACTGTTTTAATATTTATTAATAATCGATGTTTCAACGTACACAATGTACATCTCCATCATTTTTCCTGATGAAATAAAATTAAAACAGAACTACAACCTAAAGTCGTTTTATTTTTATAAATTATTAATTAATTATTCGACATTCAACTTTAAAATTAATTTTCTTTTTTATTATAAATAATTTTACTATGAAACATATATTTTCTTAGTTATTTTGTTGGATATTGTATTTATTTAAAAATTAAAATAAAAAATGTGCATTAAAAAACATGGCAGACTAGTAAGCTATGAAAAAAACAAACATTTTAAAAAATAACAAAATTAGCATTTAAGTATAAATAATTTAACATACATAACAATATGCAAAAAACTAAATTTTCTGTTTTATTTGAAATTACAAAAATTTAATAAAAATTCACTAAATTATAAGTAAGAAACGGAGAAAATTGTTGTACAACAAAATTGAAAATAATAGCATGGAAAATAGGTAAGTCTGTATGTTTTTTTGTCAATATTATAATATTTATTTTAATAAACGTTTAGAAAATGATATTTTTATTTAGTATTTTAGAATTGTTTAAGACGGTTCGGTCATCTGACGCGAATGTTTAATGAATGTTTGGTTAAAAGACTATATATATATATATATATATAAGTGATTTTGAAGGACTACGTTTGCCAGTGGACGTCCTATGAGTAGATGGAGTTTTTGTGAGCGAATATTTTTAAGTAGTACGAATAGAAGAGCCTGTTTGAGCGGTATTATGAATGAGAATGAAGCTGGAAAGGAATGTTTGTAGTAAATTAATTTCGGGATAGTGGAACGAGTTTATATCATACCATAGTTTTCTCTTATCAATCTACTATTAATATTATTGTTTTGAAATTATTTTTGGTGTGTTTGCATTTTATCACGAAGATATTCTAATACATGTTGTGACAAATGAACTTTTTATGTTCTGATAATCTTGTAGCAAAAAAATTTATTTTGAAAATAAATACTGACTTTTAGCAGTGCTACTTTGTTAGTTGTTTTGTCGTGTATATGAAAAGAAAATATTTGATTGAAATTTCTGTGTTTTTAGTTTAATTCCCAATACATCAGCAACGATTAAAAAGAAAAAGTCTAAATTATATAAGGATAGTGATTCGGCCGTCGCCGTTGAGAAGAATGCTAACTGTAGCAGCAGCAACAATTTAGAACATCCTGATAAGGTCACACCGATTAAAGTAAAACGTTCCTTTTGGAAGAATCTATCACATGTCTTTCACTTTCGGAGTAAACGCTCCGAAGTGCCCGGTGAGTTTATAATAATAATGACTATACATCTGTTATACAACTAATTACAGAACAAGATATGTAAAAAAAAATGACAAATCAGTTAATAAACAATAATAGTAATACATATATAAATATAATATTAATAACTTAATTATTTAAGCTATTAATTCATGAAAAATATCAAAATCAGATAAGTAATTGTTCAAATTTCTGAACATTATGTTGATTGGTATTGCGTTATCTAAAATATTCTAAAAAAAATTTTATTTATGAAAAAGTGCTTTTATTTTTTGATTTAAAATAGTATTTTTAGTTTTTGATATATTTTTTTAATATCTAATATTATAAAACTACTTAATAAGAAATTTTAAGAAAACGTTAAATGTAATTTTGACGCTAATCACTTTTAAAAGTTTAGAAGGAATTTAATTTTATTATTATAGATACGTATTTGTTTATATGTTTTAGAATTTCCTAACGATGCAAAAGTCGGCGTCATCCCAGTAACCCGTCTAAACGCAATTTTTGAAGAACCAAAAAATTCCGATGATATTGATATTGAAGAAATTGAACATTTCAAGGTAAGTTTATTTTTAGTATAGTACAAAATTGCATGCATATTAAAATAAAAAAGTTTTAGGTTTAAAATTCGATGTTTTGATATACTGCACGTATATCATCAGGAAAAAATATTTTATATTTTTTTTCTAATGATGATATACGTGCAGTATAATTTTAATTAAAAATTATCCAGAACTTATCTAAACCTTTTTAAATTTTAATATGAGGAGTTATAAAAGATTCTTTACTTCGTATGCATATTTTTAATTTATTTTTCAAATTTTTACAGAAAACATTACAAAACGACGTAGATCCCGAAGCTGAACTTTTACAATCTAATATTGAACCATTATCGTTAAACACCAACAAATCAGACACAAATTCGGAAGACTTAAAAGTGGAAATACATAAGAAAACAAATAAAATACCAGAATATCTATCTGTCGATTTGTCATCATCAGCTGAAAACAATAACAAACAAAAATTAATCCAGGAAATAAATGAAATTATTACGGAGAAAGAATTACGTAAAAATGACGAATCTTTACCGAAATTTATTATATCGGATCAAACCAGCTTGAAAGATACTAAGATAGATAGTCTGGACGCGATTGCTGACGAAACTATTAAGATACCATCTAGAAATCTTGTTGAAGAAAAATTAAATACACCTAAAAATGTACCTTCTAATCAATATAGCTTTGAATATTCCGATACATCCGAGCAAAGTTTAGAAGATATTTGTGAATTAATCAAAGAAGATGTAACAAGTGCTAATAAAACTGAAGATCAAAATATAAAACAAGAAAATCATGATCAAAAACAAGAAGATCATCCGAATAAAATTATAATCCAAAATTTAATTTCCAAAATTGATGAAGCTGATTATACAATGCATGAGTCTTTAGCTCTTGCTACAAATTTTGAGAAACAATATCAAATTGGTATGGCGACAATGCTCGATATTAAACAAGAATTAAATAAACTTAGCTCGTGTACCTTACAACTATCGAAAGATAGTTTAGATCACGCGGAAACGGAAACGATAAAGGAAAATGAAATTATTAATGAGATGATGTATGTTATACAATCAAACATGTCCATTTTAAATGATTGTAAAATTGATGCTTTGCAAGTTTTGAACGATTTCAAACACAAAACTGATGAAAATAGTGGCAGAAGTTTGCCAGCCAGTAATTCAACTGGAATGAAAACGGATAACGAAGAAAATGCTACAAAATTTGGTCCTTATTTCGGACAAAATTCTCAAATACCGTTTCCACTTGGTATGGGCTATAGCAGAACCAATAAAGAGTAAGTATTTATTTAATAACTCACCTATTTTATAACAATCAATCTTAAAACGGTGTACGGCAAAATAAAATCACGCAAAATTTAGCTTGTCTTTCCACCAATACCATAATCGAAGAATTAAAAGAAATTGAAATTTGTTTTGTTATAAATTGGACTATATAAGTAATGTTGTAATATTTATTATAATATGATTATTTTGTTTTGATAATACAGTGTTCCAATGGTACGCAAAAGAATACGTAGTTTTACGTTGAAAGTTCTTGAATATAACTTATATATTTAGTAGATATGTAGTTACTTAGTACTTGAAACGCATGCACAAATAGGGAAGTATTTTTGGCTAATTTTTTTAAAACTTTTATTATCAAATATATTTTTTTCTAAGTAAATTAATAGGAGTAAATTTTTATTAATTAATAATACATCTTCCCTATTTGTGTAGGCCAATGAGCATCACATCTCGAACACAAATGGAAGCTACCACTTCCAGTACGAAATCAGCAACCAACTTCGATAATTATTCTGTCATCAAACCAAGTCTTAGTTTAAACTCTCTGAAAAATCCAGTAGCTTGGAATCGAGAATTAAACGAATTAAACGAATTAGCCGATGTGAAAGTGCTGGTAGACAATTTTGCTAGATTAATAGATGATGGAATCTGGAAATATAGTTTAGATCGTTTCTTTAAAATGGCATTTGATCATAATGTTTTCAATCATTCTATTGGTTGTGATCCGTTATCTACTGGATCTAGTATTGGCTGTAGAATTGTTTGTCCAAAACCACGAAAAAATATAATAGACGAAAAGGATAAAGTGGTGAAGAAAAGAAAAATGATGCTCTTACTGCATAATAAAAGCCTGTTTGAAAAATATATTCGTGAATACGAAACAGAAGAAATTGATAGAAACAAGGATGTAACAGACGAAGAGAAGAAAATTGAAATGATCGAAGAAAAATTGGAAGTAGTAGAAGAAAATGTAGTTGATAAAGCACCACTAAATTTTTCTTTAAATACAAGTATTGATGTTTCTAAAAATACATCAGTCAATGTGAGTTGTTCAAAAACAAATTTGTTTTCAGAAAACGATTTATTGTCATCTGCAATGACTAGTATAGACACTGAAGATACAATACAAGTCTTTGAAAATGCAAGATGTAGATTAGAAAAATATGTCGATCAAACTAATGAGAATAAGAGAAAAAATTGTTTATTTATAGATACATATCTGGATCAATATAGCTTTGATAATAATTTAATCCAACAATTTGATTATGAAGGACCTGTTTTCGAAGATATAGAAGAATTGCCCAATGAAGATGAAAATGATAGTCAGGAAACATTTGATGAACTAGATCCAACAAATTTAGATGATTTGAAACAATCAACGGTTGAAGATTTAACTGTTGTAAGAAATGTTGCTGAAGAAGACAAAGTGAACAGAATAAAACAAAATGTTTACAAACAAATTGAACATGATGTACAAAATCTAATCAATGAACTTTTGGAGAACGTTCATGAACTGAAAGAAGATTGTATAAATAGTGGTGTAGAAGTTTGCAAAGATAATTTAATTCAAATATCGGAAATACAAACGAATCGAATTGAAATAATGAACGATATTAATGACATACTAAGTGATATTTTAAATAATGTGGTAACAACATCTGAAATTCAAAATATAACGAAAGAAGAAGAAAATATTTCCAAACATTTACAAATTTTCCAACAACCAAACACATCGAAAAATTCGGATACAGTTCCAGGAAATTACAAAACATTTTTAAATTTTGATCAAATTGAAAATCAATCTACGAGAATCATAAACAATGATAGTAATTCAAAAGAAGATATTCCGAAAAACTTACAAAATCCGCAACAATCAAATACATCAAAAATTCTTGATATAGTTCCAGAAAAAAATAATTTATCTTTTTGTTTTCTTCAAGAATTTAGTCATATTGAAAACCAATCAGTTACAGCTAAATTGGATTATACATCTTCATCAAATAATTACAATTTTATAAAAGAAAACACTTTTGGAAATAGTTTTAATCGTACTGCTGGCTTAAATCCTGAAGAACCAATTAATCACGATAATTCTATTGTAGACATTGTAAGAATTAACGAGGATGAAGAAGAAATGGATGGTGCATATGGTGTGGCAGCCGCAGCAGCTGTAACACAAATACATTCCATCGAAAATGACGATAAATGTACTTTTACAGATTTTAGTAATGAAAATATAAATCCTTCTAGTACTGTTCCTAGTATTGACATGAATCTTGTTCTCTTTGATGATGAAGAATATGATGAGACACTCTTCTGGGATACTTGTAAACAGACACAAACACAAACACAAAATTCTGAGTCATTTGTTTACCTTCCACGACATCCTCGATATGATTATCCTGAAAGTGTTGATGAAGAAATTATCGATTTTCAAATCTTACCAAATCCGCAAACTGAATTAGAATTTTTACAAAACAATGATAGAGATTTAAATCAGTTACCATTTTTAAATCAAGATCAATTTGATGAAGCAGTATTAAGTACTCCATTGAATTCTCCATCAATATCTACTGAAGCTAAATTATTACATAATTGTCCTTCAAGATCTAGTGTCAATAGTGTTAAGACTTTGAAAAATAATTTCAAAAATTCGAAACAAAATCTAAATCAGCAAATTTACGAGAATATTAAAACCGCTGAGTTACCTAATATCACTGACAGTTTACAAAATGTTTTTTGTGATTCGTTTGATGAGAAAAGGATAACTAAATCAAATATAAATGAAGAAAATGATGAAGATAATAAACCTGGAATATCACATACTCAACAAGACTATGTGAACTCAGAATTACAAAGTTCGAATTATACAAATAATAACTCAGTTGATAATACTAGTAAGAAATCTGATTCTGATCAATTTAAAACAATTGTATCAAAAAAATTCTCGCGGAGTACTGACAATTCCGTGCTAAATCACATACTTCTCGATGTAACACATTTCGGAGCGGGTACATCATCATTTTCTGAATGTCCAATGCGAGAAAAACTGCTTTTGCAACGGAAATGTCCCGAAACAAATTTGTCAGCTGCTGTTCAACAAGTACCATCTCTCCATGAATCAATAGAGCATCGTTTTGCTGATATTAATTTACCTATACCAGCATCAGCTCGGCATTTCATAACAGAGAAAATTATTAATATACCACAAACAATAACTCACGATAATATCGTACAAAGCACAAATTTTATCCAGAAGAATTCGAAAAAACTTCCAATTAAAAGGAAGATAGAACCGTTAACAAAAATCACAGATGAATTACAAAATATTAATGCGCATATTAAAGAAACAATGGAGGCGATGAATAAGAAAACATTGGATATGCTTATTAATCCGTCTATTAATTCTTTATCTATGAGTGGATCTTTATCGATACTATCAACTATTTCTGCAAATTATAATGAGGTATTTCCCAACACTAGTAAAGCCAAAAAAGTTAAGCGAGAAGAAAATGCGGAAAATTCAATGATACCATTGTCAGCATCAAAAATATTGCAATCGAAAAAGGAATCTGCTACAAGTTCTTCAAATTCGGTTAAGGTAGATAAATCAAATTTTATTTCTTCTGTAAATAATGTAACTGACATTAATCATTTATTAGATTCCTCCAAGCAAGAAGACGACACATCCATATCTGCCAAAGAAGAAATAAATGCTTCTATTCCAATACATATAACAAAAAAATTACATAACGATGGTCAATATTTTATTTCTTCTTCAGTTAATATAACTAATAATAATTTTATAAATTCTTCCAAACAAAAAAAAGACATTTTTAACTGCCAATGAAAACAATTCTTTCATATTAAATACAAAAAAGAAATTGACAGATTAATTATATTGAATCTAATGTAATTTTATCGAAAACTGATTCAGATAATGCGACGACAGATGATGAAAATATTAATTCAGTACTATTTAATCTTAGTACATTTGATAAAAATTCTGGAAATTTTTTTTCCGATTCGCTAAATGTTTCGCAAGACTTTGTATAAATACTAATAATGTAAATAAAAGTACCGACAGGAATTCATACTCCTCAAATACATCTAATTTACTAACTTTAAACTTTCATATTGTCATATTTTAAAAGTTTAGAAGATATTTACAACTTGAAATTAATTAATTAAAATAATAACTCGGCTAATTCACTTTAGGATAATTATTTTAGCTGTCTGGATTTTATCAATATTGATAATATTCCAGAAGAAGTACTTCTGATCAATTCAAGCAATTTAACTTTGGTAAAAGATCTTCCAGCGAATTAGCTTCAAATATATCGTTTAAAACTTGTATTAATTTTAATCAAACATTGTCATATTCTTCTCAAAAAGATAATAGAAGATGTATGTCACATAAAAACTTAAAAGCTGAAAAAGATGATAAGATCTTCAAGCGAAACAAACTTATAGTTCTAGCATGTTATTGATTTTGTAATATCTGTTTCTAGTGATGAAAAATCTAAAAATCTTCCTGAAGAAAAATTATCTGCAATACCTTTAATTCAAGCAATTCCTTGCATTGCATTACCTTCGCAAGTAAGACCATCTTCTCCGGAAACTAATACGGAAAATAATAAAACATTAGCCAATCAAGAAGACACAGATAGTACATTTGAATTCTAACAAGTAATGCAATACAATTTTATGATTGGTTTTATTAAAATGAAATATTACCTGACCTTTTTTTGTTTATATTTAATTATATGAATATAATTCAATAGTATGATCTTGTTTGTTATTTGTTTTCTTTGCATTGTCAAGTGTTGTTTTTGTGTTTTCACAATCGCTATGGATTTAGAATTGCTGAAAAATATCAGGCGTTTCGGTAGAAGCTCGCTACAGATTACAAGAACTTTAAAACTTTCTCCGTTACTCGAATATTGTAATAATATTTTGTTTTGTTTTTTTAATAACTCTATTCGATTTTTAAAATATGTTTGTCACAAAATGTCTTTGATTTATTAATTTATTATCTTTTTATGGAATGACTATATAATCGGTAATTCATACTGAATCGAAATTGAATTATAAAAATATATTAAAACTACAAAGTCTCGACTTGACAACTGAATATAATGTGAACGTTTAGAGCAGGTAAGTGAATTTGTGTATTTGGATAGTTTATTGTCTAAGAATGGTCGCTTTGATCGTAAGATTGAAAGGAGAGTTAATGCTAGTTATAAGGTTTTGGGTGCTTTGGGAACTTTTGCTAGAAACGTAAATGTTTCCAAAGAGACCCGTTCGAATACATACAATCCAATCCTGTTTTGGTGCTTAGGTTGATGTATGATAGTGAATGACTGCAAAAAAAAAATAACAAAAGTTGGTGTTAGTCAGTTAAAATGGTTTGGACATTTTGAGCGAATGCCTAATGAACACTTGGTTAAAAAAATATATGTAAATATATTTGTACATAATTACAAAAAAAAATTAATTTACAAATTAATATTACAATTCTTTTTTTTCGTTTACAACATTAACCATATTAGATTTCCTACAACAGCAAATTTTTCTAAGTATTGTTTTAACAATAACAAATGACAGGACACCAAGTAAAGTAAGTACAGCAATGACATCTATTTGTCGTATCTGATACCAGTCCATGTTCATACCACCAATACGTAGATGCGGACAATAGCCATTTCGTAAGACATACTCGATCCAAAACATTGCTTTGTCAATGGGCCGCATAGGTTGATCACGAAGCAACTTAGAACGAAGACGGACGTTTTCTCGATAGCTAGAAATACAGATTTTTTCATTTTATGTACCGTATTTTTTCGGACCAATTAAACGCACGCGGAATTTATGGGTCGATTTTTAGAAAAGAATATTTTATTTGAATAATAATAATAATAATTGTTTATTAGTAGCTTTTGAAGCTATATATCATACAAAAAAAGATAATTATAAACATAAAATATTTTTACATAAATTTGAAATGTTACATCAAGTTACATCTATATTACGATACTTAAAAAATATTTTTTTATTTCAAATTTGAACTTAGCCACTGTGTTAGATGTTTTAATAAACTGAGGCAACTGGTTATATTCCTGCAATCCTTTATGGAATAAGTCATTGCTACTACTGACTTTATTAGTTTTACATATATAAAAATTATTAGCATTCCGAGTATTATGCATATGAACATCACTGTGTAATTTTAATTTATTTGTTAAATTTTAATTTATTTGTTATTTAGGTATATTCTGATACAATATAAAGATTCGTATTTTAACACGTTTTTATTAACACGCTTTCTTGTCTGTCTGTTTGTTCACGATGAGCTAGATTTGAAACTTTAAACATAGCTCAGCACAATATTCACTAATTAATTAATTAATAATATTAGAAATATTAATTTTTATCTTGTGTCATATTCACGAATTCCGAACATTCGTGTATTTAGCAAATATTTTATTTCAAAATATAGAAAACTACAGAAAATACAGAACACACACAAGACTAAAAAGCAGAATCTAATTACTTAATAAAAAAATCGTATACTACAAAAATTTTAATATAATATTTTTTATTAACATATTATGTATAAAAATATATGATGACTATTATATACAGTTTATTTGTTTTAGTATATTGTCTGATATTTTTATACATATTTTTTAAATTCACATTATTCATTATTTAATTCATTTATCTATTAAAAATATTAGAATACTTATTTTATTTTATCAATATTTAACAGCAAGACAATTAATAAAAAAAAATTAAGTAATATTTTTATTAAAACTAGAAGAAAAATTTAAATGTACCTACAAGACTAAAGACAAAATTTTAGAAAACAATAATGCAGACAAGGAAAAATTATTTTATACTTTTTAGTCCGTGTTAAAAACGTGATATATTATTTATTTTTTTATTATTTAAGTAATTATTAATGTTAAGTTGATTTTTCTATGTGAAAAGGAGCATCTTATGGTTCGAAAAATACGATATATATTTTTTTGTTCTTTAAAATTAATTTATTAATAAGTCTGTAACATTTTTGCAAAGTTTTGATAGTTTGTTTGAACAGTAATTACTGGTTTGTAATTATAATTCTGAGTAATGACAGTAGTCTGTATTATTCTATAAGCGCTATAGTAGTATACAGAATGCATACATACATACATTATCACGCCATATACCCATTAGAGTGTGACACAAACTCTTTGGATTTAAACAGAAATTAATACAAACATTCTTATATCCAGATAATCAACTTTTGCTAGTGTTATATAATTTATACAATGCTAATATATTTAATAATAATTATTCAATTTATTGTTAAATATGTATAAAGTTTCAAAACTAGTTACGTCACTGTATATACGGTACATATTAAATAAGATATTTATACTATTAATTGAATTATTTGTGTTTGAACATGTTTTTTAAAAGAAAAGACGCAATATTCAGGTAATATTTGGTCAATTTTTGTTCAGTTGCAAGTGTTCAGCGGATTGCGTCGGTATACGCTTGAATTCGTAGTAATATAAGATACTATTTAGCATTGAAGAGTTTGTGCCACATCATTATGGGTACATGGCGTGATTATATATGAGTATATGGACTTTTTAATATAGATTTGGGAAGTATAATATATGTGACAGACTATTTAAGAATTATTTACCTACCAAATTTGTTTAAAATGATTTAAAGCGCAGTAGATGTTAATATTATGATACTATTTAATACTGAAGAGTTTGTGCCACACCCCTATAGGTACATGACTTGACTTTCTAAAATAGATTTCGCGAGTGTAATAGATGTAACAGACTTTGTAAAAATTATTTGCGTATATAATGTGTGTGTGAAATGATTTGAAACAGAATCGATATTATTATACGATATTTAATAATTGAAGAGTTTGTGCCACACCATATAGCAACATGGCGTGACTGTGTATGTATCTATGGATTGTTTAATATAGATTTCGCGAGTATGACAGACCTTTTTAAGAACTATTTGGATATATAATGTGTGTGAAGTGATTTGAAACAGAATCGATATTATTATACGATATTTAATATTGAAGAGTTTGTGCCACATTCGTATGGCTATATGGCGTGATTGTGTATGTATCTATGAATTGTTTAATATAGATATCGCGAGTATAATAGATGCGATAGATTTTTTTTAAGAACTAATAAAGTGATTTGAAAAACAGAATTGCAGCAGGAAAAGGATTAGAAAACAAGGACTGCGAGATCTAGCAACATTGCTGATTCTTAGATTGTTTGGTATGAATTTATTATTTATTAATAATATTGATTTTAGATTAGCATTTATATCTAAAAATAAAACAATAAAATTTGAATAAATATTCATTATTTCTATTTATAAATGACTATGAATGACTTATATTGACTATGATGAATTTGAGAAGATATAACAACTTTGCATCAAAGTATTTATGAAAAATTTATAAAATTTTCAATAGTAGGTATTTAACTGTGTGATAAATTTACAGTAATAATACATTTCGCCGAGTGATATTATTGTAAAATAGTGTTTGATTTATTAAAAATACACATGTGACAAATAAATTAGAAATTTCGATTTAAAAAATTATTAATTGGAAAATAGACGATTGGTAAAATTTAATAAATAATAAGTAAGTCAGTTGAATATTTTTATTATCTTCTATGCCAACATTTCGGCAATCATTATTGCCTTTTTCAGGGCTAGCAGAATATATTTAGCTGATGCTACATGTGTGGAACATAATTAGTGTTTAATATTATCTAAAGCAATATATACATAATTTGGTCAGAAAATTAAAAATTATCGTTCTTACATTAACTACACGTCAAATTATCATTTTAATATTAAATTATCACGTACGTAAATATAAAAACATTAACATTAAATGCATGTCAAATTATTATTTCAATAATAAATTGTCACGTACTTAGATAAAAACAAACTATTATAGAGTCCTGATGAAGGCAATAGTGATTGCCGAAACATTGGCATAGAAGATAATAAAATATAGTTGTCGCTATGAAAATCTGTTCTTTCGGAAAACTAAGTGTATGATTTTGTTAGACATACGTTACGAATATCTTCTTTTTTTCACTACTGATATGACACGCATTAATTTGTATTATGATGTAGAGGTCTTAGCTTAGTTCGGAAAATTTCCATCGCGTATATATAATTATGACGAAAGGACAGATGTCATGTCGAGAACCATATTTGTGCATTCAGCTGACATTTGAATTGTATTTCAATTACGAATGTATACGCCTGCATCACGCAGATTTCATCTAAACAAGCCTACATACATCCATTAACTTGCGAATTAATTAAAATCGGTAAAAAACATTTTGAACGTATATTTGCAATGATACATACTAATATGCAAACAAACAAACTATATATTATATATATATATATATATATATATATATATATATATATATATATATATATATATATATATATATATATATATATATATATAGTGACACGATGTGATTAAATAAAATAATGACTCACGTTTTGTTCTGTATAATTTCTTGTATACTATTGTAAAAAGTGTCCACATTTAGCTTGTTAAATGGCAAAGTTTTGCCAATTCCTAATTTTTGAGATTGAGCCATATTCATTCTCTGATCGGCAAATACAGGAATGCCCAAAATTGGGACTCCATGATAAACAGCTTCCGTTGTACTTAACAATCCTGAATGTGTTATAAAAAGTCTTAAGTTTGGATGAGCTAAAATGAGCAAAAAACAAAAATCAGTAATTATTAGTATTCTTCTAAATTAAGAAATGTAATGCGGCCACTTATCGCCTATTAATCGTAAAATGAGGTTGGTTTTCTTTAGTTTTATCAAATTTAGAATCGTTTTATCAAGTACGTAAAAAATAGTTTTTTTTTTAAGAACACTCTAACATATATATAATATATATGTTAGAGTGTTCTTAAAAAAAAAAACTATATATAATATATGTTATGTGACTATTTTTGAAAGATTTTTTGACTATTTTAAATGAATTTTGTTAAATTTTTTAAAGATTTTTTTAACAATTTTTGTTTTTTGTTTTTATAGGTTTTAACAAATTTTAGTTTTTTCTAGGGTTTTTTTTTATAGGTTTTAACAAATTTCGATATTTTTTTAACAAGATTTTTAACATTTTTTACAAAGTTGATATTTTTTGTAAGGCCTGTAAGATCTGATTGACCGTGTAAGGCCCGCTTTATAAATGTATGTATGTTTTCGTTACCTAATATGTCATTTTGTGGTAACCATTTACTGATTTTAACATTATTTGGTTTCTCTGGAAGGTCTTCTTCAAATTTCCATAACACTCTGTACGGTAGTTGTGCAAATACAGTTAAAATATCTTTTTTTATTTTTTCTGGAAGCATAGAAGACTTTAAATTGGAACCCATTGTGAATAAAATAAATCCATTTCGTGCACCATCTAAATAATCTTGAAGATCCTGAAATATTGTATTTTAATTTAGGACAAGTTTCATAAAGCGTTGTTGAAAATTTAATCTTAAATTCAATGATAAAATAAAAAATAGAATATTCTATTTAAATAATCTTATATACCAAATTTCTTGACATAATATTAGCGTGATCTCGTTTTGAGACAGCCTGTATACATTACCTTAGGTAAAGCTCTACGCTCTTCAATATGATATCCACCAATTTCTATCATATTTGGTACCATTGGTTTTGCAATTCCAAAACTCGGATGAGAATTGAGCAATATTAATGTAGTCCTTTGTTTAATTATATTATTGATATCTGGTACATTAGGAGAGAAGGATTTCAATATCCTATTTTGATCCGGAAGGACATAAAATAAATATAGTCCTTCAAATGCAGACATTAGTTATTATTATTAAGTACTAATTATTATTATCATTAATTGTGACCTGTCTCAGAAAAAAGTGACCTTATCTGCACTAAAATTATTATTGAATTGTTATGTTAAAAATAATGATTCGTTAAAATTAAAATTCTTGGATCTCGTAAGAAATTTCATTTGCAATATACATATAAATAATTGCAATATATAATAATTAATTAAAGTATAATTTAAGCTGAAAACAGCTTCTAATATTTTTTTAATGTACGCACTTTCTAATTAAAAGGTCTCTTTTCCATTAACTGATCACAATTATTATTTTTATTATTATTATTATAAACCTTCTATAATATTAGTCATTAAAAAATTCTTCATTCTTTGGAAAAAACTCATTCGATCCGAATATTCGAAAAGCAATGTAGGTAAATACGAACTTGGTTCGGGATTCTTAACAAAATTATTGAGCCAAGTTGTTGAGCCAAAAGTGCTGAGAATAATCAATGGGGTGTTGTAATGATGCGCCAAAAATACTAGGGCTTCGTTAAAGAATGATTCCATTATGATCAGGTCAAAGGTTTGATTTGATTCTAACAGTTCTTTGAAATTTGGATGATTCAGAGTGTCTGTAGTTATTTTCCGACCAAGATGATACATGTGAAGAAATTGGTAGTAGAATGGTTTGTTGGGCATGTCTAAAAGGTCCTTCATTTTCTCTGAAACTAAGATATTTTTTTATTAAACGAACAATAATTGTATATTTATTTAAAATAAAATACACTCTGCTATTTGCTGAACATATGTTAGAATATCTTCATGATGTAAAATTCGAAGATACTGTAATAATTGCAAGATCAATCAATATTAACAGTAGATTGATAAGAGAAGCAATAGAAATTTACAAAAGAAAAAGATAATATCAATTAGTGTGAAGGCATGTTATAGAATTTTATGATCTAGTCAGTTATTTGTTACCTAGTAACTTATTTCTTGTTCTGTTTTTCTAATTTAATGTCATATGTATCAGATTTTCTGATGAAGACGGACGTTGAGTTTCGTTGAAACGTCGATTATAAATAAATTTTAATACAGAACTTGAACCTAAACCAGTTTTATTTTTATATAATGAGTTTTGAAAGATTTTTTACAATGTATATTTATTTGTTTATAAAACAATTCTAATAATTTTTGATGAAATATGACGAATCAACCATTTTAATTGTATTCTGACACATGATTGTCATATGAAACATTACCAAATTAATTTTTTTATTAATTATTTTTAGTTTTCAAGTAGTAGGAATAGAAGACCATGTATGAGATAGGTTTGATGAATGTGAATGAAGCTAGAGGTGCTTCTATGGATATAGCAATGTTTGTAGAATACTAATACCGAATACTATACCCCTTTTTCTTTCAATTAAAGTGTTAATAACTAGTCAAACTATCAAATAACAAGATTATTTTATAATTTAACTACCGTGTATCGGCATTTTATGAAATAACTAGTTATTTCATGCAATATCGAATTATACACCTATTCAAATTCAAGGGCCTGTATTCTCACCTCACTTTTAAAAGTGATTCTTGTCAAAATTACTTTTACGTTTACTTAAAATTATTTATCAAGCAATTTTGAATTAGTTTATTTGAATTTTATAATATTAGATTTATAAAAAAAATATATCAAAAATAGCAATACTATTCATATATTTAATAAAAGGTAGAAGTAAAATTTTATGTTAATGTAAAAAATAAAAGCACTTTTTCATAAACAAAAGAGGTGGGAATACGGGCCCAGGTCTTCAATTTACAAGTATTTGAGTTATAATTTATCAGACAGATAAATAAAAAGACATTTAGCTTGCCAATTTTATTCACATTTCATATTTTGTCATTTTCTAGTCAACGGAATACTTCTTTTGATAGAAAAAGACAGACTACATTATGCTTGCGTGTCTTACAAGATGCGAACAGAATTGGCAGCTTAATTTTTATATTTATTATACTTACCAGCATTTTCGCTAACATTTTTTGTCAGCAAAACATCTTTATAATTCTCCACTGGTTTCTTTTCCCCAAAAAAACTAATCATGGTAATCTGATGACCTCTAGCAGCTAGTTCCTTCATCAGGCGACTTCCAAGGATATAATGGCTAGGCGCAGGAGGCGGAAATACTCCAAGGATACGAGCACCAAGAACATTTCGATCACAGAACACTAACACTAGAAGAACTAATAACTGGTGTTTCGGAGGCATTTTTTAGGCAAAGAAATAATATTATGTAAGTTGAAATTGTTGTGACTTGTATTACGAAAATGGTTTTAAAATCGATGTTAACTAATACCGGTTTTAAAACAGTGCAACTGTCTTAAGATCGGGACTAAATAAATGAACGAAAATACGAAAAACAAACTGAAATTGTAGTGTTAGCTATTATGTTTAAAATTTCTTTTCATACTGATTGATATAATCGGAATAACTACTTAATATTCTTACATTTTTTATCTGAGTTATAAAAAAAAATATATTTAGATAAAAATGTAACAATGTATATTTTATTATATGTATATTTTATTATATGTATATTTTATTACATATATATAAATTTTATATAATCTATAAATTCTAAATAACTACTTAATAGTCTTACATTTTTATCTAATTTATATATATAAATATATTTAGATAAAAATGTAACAATGTATATAAATATATATATATATATATATATATATATATATATATATATATATATATACAATCACGCCATGTATTCATATAAGGGTGTGGCACAAACTCTTTTCATTCTAGCAGAAATAATATATTTTTAGTTTACTAAAAAAATTGTAAAAAAAAAATTGATTAAATATTTAGGTTATTTAGATTATCACAACGATTAATATTTGTGACTGGACGTAGATTGCTTAGTCATAATGGGTTCACTGCACTCATTGTCTCATAATTACCCCTGTTTACATAGGCAATATGGCAACGTAATATTAATATTATGATACGTTTAAAAAAAAAACAATATTTTTATTTTATACATTATGTTTATTTTACAAAATATGATTTTACAAAATTCTACAATTGTACTATACAAAATATGTGTTTTTTTTTAAATATACAAATAATTTTATTATTAGAAACTGGACAAAAAAGCATATAGTTTTATTAACAGCAATAATAATTATAATATTATAATTCTTAATACACTAAAAATTATATCTTAAATTCGCTCAAATATCGATATATCAGTATTATCGATATTTTTTTTATATCAATTATCGATATACCGATATTTTTTAAATATCAAATATCGATATTGATATTCCAATAACAATTTTTTTAACAATTTCCAATTTTTTTAAAATTGTTAATTTACAAAAAATTAATTACAAGATATTCCTTCAACATTAGTCATATTATAATTCGCCTCTAATGCAGAAATATACTTTATTGAACTAGAGGATTCCATATTTTTAATATTTTTTATAAAATCAAATAATTCAAAACATCTCCAATCATTATTATTAAAATTTATATATTGTAACTTAGTAAAATCTCTAATATCTCCAAAAGATCGTAAGACATTTGAACTAAGATCTAAATTTTTCAAATGATCTAAACCATTCAAATGTCTAGAAGATAAACTTTCAATATTATTATCAGACACGTTTAGAGTAATCAATCTTTTCAAAGGCGCAAACGTACCCGTGTATATTTTACCCAAATTATTACTAGACAAATTTAGAGTCTGCAATTGTTCCAAGTCTTTAAAGGTACATGTCAATATGTCAGATATTTTATTATTTTGAAAGTCTAAAATTGATAATTTTGGTAGATCCGAGTAGATGTTACATGATAAGTTTTGTAGATTATTATGATTAAGATATAAAGAAGTCATTGATTTTAAATCCGAAAATGTTGACACTTCTACGCCATTAAGTTGATTATAAGATAGATCGAGGTTGCTTAAAAATAATAGACCTATAAACGCATTAGACGAAATTGTCTTCAAATTATTTCTTGATAAGTCTAGTTGTTTCAAATTGGTATTTGTAAAAAATGCGTTATTAGATATTGTAGTCAAAATACCATTAGATAAATTTAGTATAGTCAATGAATCTAAGTACAGAAAAACGTTTGGATACAATATGTCTAACTCAGTTTTACTCAAAGATAATTTAGATAATTTGGACAGTCCTGCAAATGCATTAGCTTCAATTGTTTTCAAAGGATTTTTAGACAAATCCAAATTAATCAAATTAGTAAGATCTGTGAAAACATTTTCGTTTAAAATTGTAATCTTATTATTTTGCATTTCTAAATTTTCCAAATCGCGTAATTCACCTAACTTATTGTTAGTATCAAGTTTAGTAATACCACATTCATTAATAATTAACGTTTTTAGTCCACTTATATTTTTGAACCAATCGAAACTAAAATATTTTTCAAATAAGTTATCTGTCAGATTAATTTGATGTATATGAGCAGAATCAACAGAGAAGGGACCAAATTCTTGTAATTTATTGCTACCTAAATTTAATTCATCAATGCTATCAACACCTACAAATGCGTTTTCAGGTAAAGTACTAATACTGTTACCTTCTAAATTTAGTAATAGTAATGAACTGACACCAGAAAATGCTTCCGATTCAATATGGTCTAAAGAGGAGTATGCAAAATCTATTTTTTTGATATTTTTTAATCCGTGAAAGCTACCTTGATGAACTGTATTGTTGATAAAGATACATTTAGTAGTTACTACGTCATTGGAAATGGAATAGGATTCTAGACCAATGAATGCGCCAGAAATTATGATTTCTATGGGGTTACCACAAAGATCTAGTTGCCTTACACTGTCCAATCCGATAAAGGACAAATGTGAGATCTCTTTTATATCGTTATTGGACAGAACTAAGTTTTGTAAAGAATGTAGTTTTCTATATAATCCTGGAGTTGTTCTAACTAGCTTATTCCCAGATAGATTTAGATGTACCAAGGCATATAGACTCCCAAATGTGTCTGGGTGTAAGTTAGTAAGTTGCGAATTTGCCAGATTTAAATTTTGTAAACTGGTCATATCTTTAAATGCATTAGGATGTATTTCTTCAATCAATGTATCAGATATATTCAAATATTTTAAATACTTTAAGTGATTGAATACATCTTCAGGTAAATATTTTATTGGATTACCCTGTAGATGTAGATTATACAACCATAATAGACCTACAAAAGCTTCTGGTTCTAATTTGTTAATGCCTAAATAACTTAGATCTAAAGTATCAAATAATGTATTAGATAGACCTTGAAATTGCTTAGCAAAAATTGTAGTTACATTAAAGAAAAATGATTGAAGATCAAGTTTTTCTAACTTTTTTAGTCCAAAAAATGATCCTGGAGGAATATTAGATATTTTATTTCCAGTAAGGTTCAAATTTGACAATATTTCTAGTCCAGAAAATGTACCATTTTCTAAACTAGTAATTTTATTATTATTTAAATATAAATGTACAATTTGTCTTGTGTCTTGAAATACATTAATGCCTAAAGTTTTAATACCTAATTCTGATAGATCTAAAGTGATTAATGTTTGTAGGCCACTAAAGGTGTTTGATTCTAAATGTGCTAAAGTTGTTGTTAAGTTACGAAGATTTAATGTTCTTAAATATTGTAAATTTTTGAATGAATTTGGTTCAATTTTATTGATAGCATTTTTGCTTAATATTAATGTTTGTAGGTAAGTAAAAGAAGTAAACATGTTATTAGTAATTTCTTGTAAATTATTATCATGTAAGTTTAAATGTTGTAGGTAGTGTTCAGAGCTGCTTGACATAAACGACGTTACTAAATTCTTGCTTAAATTTAGTGTTTCTAAATTATCTAATGGTTTTAATAACTCAGTTTTAATATCAGTTATTTTATTATTAGATACATCTAATATTTTTATTGGCATAGAAGTACTTTTATTAAAAAAATCTAAATTATCTAGATGATTTGAAGACAAATTTAAAATACTTAATTTTACTAGTTCTTGAGAAAGATCTATAGCAGTTAATCCAAAATTATTAATTGTTAGCTGTTGTAAGTTGGTACACTTACTAAAAACATCTGAAGATAATACCCTATCTTCACTCTGGTTTTCTTCAAGAAGAAATTCTTGTAACTGTGGTGTTCCAAAGCAAATATCGTTGATTTTCTTCACACCATTATTCTTCAAATATATCTTCTCTAACCAGTTGTGGTTTTCCAGTATTCGGCCATTAAATTCTTCCAATGTGTTATTGAAGAAATTCAGGGTTTTTAAATCGGTTAATTTTTCGAAAGCACCTATTTCGATAAATTCGATAGTGCAGTTGATAAATGTTAATGTAAAAATGTCCGATACATGGGTGTCAAAGAAGATCGACTTAGATATGATTGGCAAAGATGAATCTTCGATTATGAGTTCTTCGATTCGTGTGCCACTATCGAAAATAATGTTTACTGCTAGTTCTAGTTCTTCTGTCGATAATGATTTGCAAGTCCATGATTTTTTGTTGGGGTCGCTGGTATCACAGTGTGCGAAGATTGATGGTAACAGTGAAGATAGAAAAATAATTGTAAAGATTTTTTGGTCCATTTTTATTTGCAGTATTTCTGTAATATTAATAAAAGAATATTTGAAATATATTGTATAAGATGGTGTACTTATTATGAATTACAAAACAAAAACAGGTCAATAATTTAAAATTTGCAGCTATTTATTTTAAAGATATTTAAATTTTTCGACAATGCCATTTAATCAGTATTCTCGAAATTGTTATTGATATGTATATTTTTAATAGAAACTGATAAAATTAAAATCATTTTTAAATGAAACAATAGAAAGTTTATTAACAGATAATTTTAATTTATACAAAAAAATTAACAAAGAATAGACTTTATTTTTTAACTAATTTTATAAAGCTAGATTCAAAATAAAACTGTAGTAAACAGACGATATAATATATGTATTAAAACTGTGAAATATGAATTCAAAACTCATTATATTAAAATAAAACGGCTTTAGTTTCTAGTTCTGTATTAATATTTATTAATAAATCAACGTTTCGACGAACTTAACGTACGTTTTCATCAGGAAAAAAAATAGATATGATATTTATAGTAAATAAACAGAACATGGAAACAAGTTACTAGCTAACATAATATGTAACTAGATCATGAAATTTATAAATTTTTGATAAAAAAAATTGGCTTCTTTAATTAAAAATTTATAAATTTTATGATCTAGTTACTTATTTTGTTACCTAGTAACTTATTTCCATGTTCTGTTTATTTACTGTAATTGTCATTTGTATATTTTTTTCCTGATGAAGATGCATGTTCAGTTCGTCGAAACGTTGATTTATTAATCAATATTAATACAGAACTAAAACCTAAAGCCATTTTATTCTATGAAATTATAACTGACGGTTTTTGACCAATCGCAACTTATTAAAACATCACTTATCAAATAAAAATATTTTAAAATGTCAAAGTATTTTTTCTATTGTATAGTTGTAGAAAAAATATACTTTTTACTCGCATGTTATAGCTATAACACACGAATAAATAAAGTAAAAAATAAATTACTTACATTTTGAATTTGATAACGTTAATAAATCACATCACTAATTAAGTAAATAAGTACAATTAATTAACACAAAATGTGATTACACTGAAATTAATTCTGATTATATACGAATTAATTATAATTATCTATTGTACTGTTTAAGATAAGAAGACAATTTTTTGTATTATCAATCAAAGTATTTTGTTAAAAGTGACATAAATCAAATTTCTTTGTCTGAGATAATTAATAATAAATATATGTTTTCGGATAAAACACAGATAATTTTTCCAAATTATTTATTAATATTTTGTTAACAAAATTTCTAATCATAACAACAATATTATTGATAATTTTTTTTTAAATTAAACTTTTATCATTTTCAAAAGTATTAGTAGTTTTTTTAATAATTTACATATATATTTCACATTTTCTATTACTAGAGTGAGAAAAAAATGTACAAAATTTTATAAAATATTTTACGAAAGTTTCTATTAATTAACTGCTAATATACATAAAAATTATTTATCAGATTTTAATAGAAATTATTTATTCTAAATGTTAAAATGTTTATCATTCAATACTTTAGTAGTACTTTAGACTTTTAATATATTTAAAATCTCTTATCATATCCGCTTAATTTTGATAGTGTACTCAACTATATTATCTAGAAAAAATATTTCTATTATCTTGTATTTATTTGTCACACAAAATAATAAAATGTATTTCAAACACTCAAATCAATTAATATTGTAACTACAAATTTGCTTAAATTGGGCTTAAATAAAATAAATAACACATTTTTATATTAAATTATTTTATATTATTAATACAAAAATAGTAACAATATCAACAATAATACCTTTTTATAAAAATACTAAGGGGCCAGTTGCATAGAACGTTATTAACTAATGCTGGTTTTACACGATATATTTTTCTCTATAAAAATCTATACAATTTTCTATAGTAAATTATATATAGAAAATATACAATAGGTTTTACACGATATAGAATAAAATGTACAAAAATTCTGTACAGATTTCTATATAAAATTAAATACTGGATCATGTAATACAGAAAATTTTGTTTGTACAGAAAACTATGCATTGTTTTTGTATAGAAAAATGCACTATGTAAAGCCAGCAAAAAGATAAGTTATTGATTGGGCCCATTTGCAAGTAAACATTTAAGTTATACTCACAAATATATTTAACAATGTTTTATGCAACCGAGTTTTATATATATATATATATATATATATATATATATATATATATATATATAAACTTTAATTCTTCTTTTTCTTGCCAGCATCCTTCTTTTTATTCTTTTTATGTCCCAATATCCATTTGATAATCAAATAAAATCCAATAAACAAGACAATATCTAATACAACGAAAAACATGATTAAATCAACCGAATACAATTGACACCAACTTAAGTCCATAGCAGCGGTACGTAAATGATCAGCACCCTTGTGTTTAAGCACGTGATTAACCCAAAATACAGCTGCATCGAGTGGTTTGACAGGCTGGTCACGAAGCAGCTGAGAAGCTTTCTTTGCGTTTATTTTGTAGCTGGAAATCAATCAAAAAGTAACACGTTTTTATAATAATTTTCAAGTAATATAATAATTAATTCTTTTCATTTTTATATAATTCCTAATAACTTACCTAGGGTTATTTAAAATTTCATCAAGAGCCTTTGTCAAGCTTTCTTCAGTCAAATCATTATAATTTACACCAACACCGAAACCTTTTCGTTTTGTCATAGCAACATTTAGCCTTTGATCACCAAATATTGGTATTCCTATCACTGGTACACCATGGTATACAGCTTCTGTGGTACTTAGAAGACCTCCATGAGTTATAAACAATTTTAGATTGGGATGAGCTAAAATATTTAGAACAAATAATTATATCTACCCTTCATAATTTTTATTTAAAGAGATAGGTACAATGTCGGTTAAATTTGAAAAAAAAATGCTTCAAATTATTTGTTTATATTTGACTTTTATAATTTATAATTTAATAATTAGTTATGACACGCTTTTACTAATTTCTGCTAAAATGGAAAGAGTTTGTGCCATAGATATACGGCGTGATTGTGTATGTATAGAATTTAAATTATTTACCCATAATATCATTCTGTGGACACCATTTCATAATTTTGACATTAGAAGGTTTTCCTTCTAAATTTTCATCTTCAAATTTCCAAATAATCTCCTGTTTTAATTTCGAAAATACATTCATAATAATTTTGCGTTTATCTTCATGAAGATCTGTACTCTTCAAATTTGATCCCATACTGAAGAAAATTACACCATTCTTAGCACTATCCATGAATTTCTTCAAATCCTAACATACACAATAAAATAGGATGTATTATGTTACTAGAAGTCGAAAGAAATATATTTTTTATATTTGTTAACTATAATAATTATTGCATATAATTATACAGTAATATTTTTTCTTCAAGCATATTAAAATATTGATATTACGTTACTATATTGCCTATATAGAAGGAAGTTATTATGTTATAAGTACAATACCTAGGCGGGGTTGCATTTCTTGTACTTCTTCACACATTTTCAATAATCAAATTCAAAATCAAGCGAAAATAAATAATACAATTGTTAATTAACTTAACTTGACTTAATAATTTTTAATATAGCCATCGGAGATGTTATATTAATTACATTTGACCCAGTTTCTTTGGTTGAATATGCAGTTTCCGACCACCCTGGACTGGTGCACATTGCATTTCTTGCACTTCTTCACACATTTTCAATAATCAAATTCAAATTCAAGCAAAAATAAACTACACAATTGTCAGTTAACTTAACTGAACGTACTAATTCTCAATATGACCGCCAAAGTTAAATACACTTGACATTGTAGTCATGTTTGGTGCTGCCACCAGTGGTGTATATAATAAATAACTGCTGTATAATAATGTACATTATTGTACTAGTAACATAATGGCCTTCTACTACATAGACAATATCAATATTTTAATACGTTTGAAGAAAAAAACCTTTCTGAGTATATTTACTTACCTCTGGAAGTGGTTTGGCTTCTTTAAGATGAAAACCACCAATCTCAACCATAGCTGGTACGTGTGGTTTAGCATCAGAAATACTAGGATGAGAATTTAGCAAAATCATTGCGGTTTTATTATACATTAATGTTTCCAAATCTGGAATTTTTTCATCATGAAATACTTGATGCATAACGTTGTTTAATTTTGGAAAATAAAAATATTTCCGGTAGATTTCGTTTGTTAAATGCAAACTAAAAGTGTAGAGTCGTTCGAGGAAAGTCATATGACTGGAGAAAGATGTAAATGTATCTGGATTGTAGGCAGATGGCGCTGGATTGGAGACAAGATGGTTGGTCCAGATTGTTGAGCCTGAAAATATAATAATAATAATAATACTTTACTGAAGCTGTTAAATATACAAAATATATACATGAGCTAAAGTCGAAAAAAAAAAAATACATGAATGACATACTACATGTATGACATATTCACAGTTATTTGATTTGAAATTTTAGAAAATTCCCCTACTTCATAAAATGAATGTTTAATTAAAAAGTTTTTTATTACAATTTTGAATTTGCCATATGTAAGATTTTTTGATCTCAATAGGTAAATTATTGAATAACTTTGTCCCTATATGTGTAGGAAGATTTTTGGCAACATTTAATCTGCATAGATCTAATCTAATGTCGATAATTCTTTATTTTAATACAGAACTTTAACCTAAAGCAGTTTTATTTTTACTATGTTATATTTACATTACAATTTACATTTTATTTACATTCATAATAGATACATAAAAATAATTAATAAACTTTTACTTGCATTTTAAAAAAAATCGTGTAACGGAAATGCAAGTCCAGCTGTTATATAATAAAAAGAGATGGAACATAATTTTGTTATCGTATACTGAATCAGGAATTCATGACGTAACTTCATTTAATGGCTATTTTTACATTTATTACATTTTTACATTTATTACATTTATTACATGTATGTATTTGATGGTTTATTTTATATAATATGGATTTATCAATTTTGTACTTACCTATAGTACTTAGTATTATAACGGGACAATCATACTGATGTCCTAATCCATATAAAATTTCGGTATGAAACATTTCGAAAATAATCAGGTCAAATTTTTCGTTTTTGTCATTGAGTAATTTTTTAAAATCATTATTTTCAAATATTATTTCCGTCGCCAAATTGCCAATAGTTCCGGTTGTATAAATTTGCAAAAATGTTGGCAAATTTCCGAAATCGAGTAGATTGAATTTCTTGTCTTTTGGGAAATCTTCTAGAAAAATAAAAAAAAATAAAACAGTAATTAGTAAAAATATTACCTTGGCTAAACTTTATTTTACGATTATGTAATCGGTTTTCTTAAAAACTTTTATATATATATATATATATATATATATATATATATATATATATACCGTTAATTTTGCACATTTTATAGATATAAATCTCAAATTTTTAGAATGATATTTGTACTATAGTGATATCTATACATATTTGAATTAATTACAATAAATTTAATACGAAAAATATATATAAAGTTTTACTGTAAACAATATATTTCAATTATTTACATGACTAATAAGTAATTATATTTACTATAATTCACCTTTACACCTGTCAACCTTGACAGAGTGTTCAAGGTCAACACTTAAAGTAAATCTCTGACGAAATAATATTTCATTATTATGGAAGAACATGTAATATAAAAAGTTTAGTAAACTAAACACATTCTTTGTATTTTTTTACAAAATGTTTGCAATAAATATAATTATCATACAGGGTGTACATAAAGTAAAGGTGCATGATGAATTGAATTTACAAATTTAAAATTTACGATTTAAATTTAACATATGCCATTGAAACAAGTCAGCTATGTACACAGTAACAAATCTTTTGTTGGAACTCATTATATTAAAATAAAACAGCTTTAATTAATACAAATGATATTTACAGTATATAAACAGAACATAGAAACAAGTTACTAGGTAACAAAATAAGCAACTAGACCATAAAATTTATAAATTATTAAATAATGGAAGTCAAATTACATTAAAAATCAGTTACTAGTCACAATGATTCATGTTATCTTTATAAATTTCTATTGCTTCTATTATCAATCTATGCTTTTAATAATTAATATTTCTTTTATTTAAATATAGTGAGTTCTGAAAGATTTTTTGTCTGATTATTTGATAAGAATCTGTGGTTAATATTGATGGGTCCTTGAAATTATTACAGTATCTTCGAATATTACATCATTAAGATATTCTAATGCATGTTGAGCAATAGCAGATAAATTTTATAATCTAGTTACCTGTATTTATTTACTATAAATGTCATTTCTATCTTTTATTTTCTGATAAAGACTTACGTTGTGTACGTTGATTATTAATAAATATTAATACAGAACTATAACATAAAGCATAAAAACCTGAGCCCGTGTTTCTAGCCCCTTTTAGAGAACTTTTAGTTAAAAGCAGTCTAAATTTCAATATTAATTATTGCTTTTATTATGTATCAACTATTAACTAGTTTTATAAATTAAATACTTTATTCCAAAAGTCCACCGTTATTTTTAATATTCGCGTATTTAGTATAAATAACCATGAATATTGAAATATATACATATAGAATATTTTGAAATTGCTACCGTGATGAATATGAACTGAAAATTTTACGGGTTTACGGTATAGGTTGAAATTAGTAAAATGCAAACATAAGCATTATATCAATTTATTGCTTTGACCAATATTTCGCCAAGAGATTTTTGGCTTCTTCAGGGTTAACACTGAATATAAGAAAAATATACAAGAATTACACATAGTACAGAGTAACAAATTAGATTATATGTTCTATAGAAAAATATTTTATAACTTTCATGTATGACATGAATGTATGCTATTGTTAATATTCGGAAAATGTTTTTGGTTTCTTAATTCATGAATAACGAAAATAAAAGAAAATAAAAAAATATAATAAAACCTTTAAAATAGAATGTCGTCTGTTTGTAAAAATAATAATAAATAAAATAAAATTATAAATTAAATGAGAATATAATACTTATTTCTATCTTTGTTAAAAAATTTAAATACAATATATATATATATATATATATATATATATATATATATATAGAATTATACCATAACCCATATTCATAGCTCCTTTTAGAGTACTTTTAGATCAAAGTTCGTAAATTTTAAAGTGTTTAATTAAATGAAAAAACTATTTTTTTGTTATTTCTGTGTAGAACAAAGTTTAAGAATTTTATCTTTTTGATACTAATGATAAATAATAAAAATTTGATAAGAATAATTAAAATTATTGTTATATAATGATTTGTACTTTAGTATATTCAATTTAAATTGTAAATAATGATATAATAATACTTTGATTAGCTAGCAATAATTATATACTTGTGTATTATTTCTTTGGAAATTTTTTCTTGTTAATAGCTCTAAATGTGATCAAAGCTGGGTAGTATTTACAAAAAAAGTATTTTAAGTATTACCGCATTTGCCTAAATATAACGCGACCCTGAATCTAACGCGACACCGAACTTTTTCATAAAGGTATTTAGAAAGAAAATAATCCGAATTGAACGTGATCCATTCATTTGGGCTAATACGGTAATTAAAATAATTTAGTATTTCAAATACTAGCATTTTAAATACTTTAGTATTTGTATTTAGAGTATAAAGTATTTATAAATGTACTTAAAATACTTTAAAGTATTTATAATACTAGGAAGATATTTAAAATACTTGAGAATATTTAAGTCATTTAGTAAATTCTATCGAAAAATTTTTCGCGAAAAGAAATTTAATGAATCATATGATCTTTAATTTTTTTTCTATTACGTAAAAATTAAAAATAATATAGTAACTCATTATATTAAATTAAAAAGACTGTAGATTAAAATTCTGTATTATTTTAATTAAAATTCAACGTTTCGTTTCATTAAAGATGAATCATCATCATCAAGAAAATAAATACAAATAACAAATAAACGTAATTTAGAGAATAAGTATAATATAAAAAAACTTTTTTAAAAACCACGCTTATATTTAAATGCACTAAAAAGAGGAAAAATTTTTATCTGTCATTTACATTATTCAATTGTTAATTGAACAAAAAAATAGTTCATGTGACAGATGTCATTAGTTAAAAAAATAATACAGAAAGAACTTTAACCCAAAGTTTGTTTGTTTCATTTTTTAATAATAACAATAAAACTCAAAAAAAAAAAAACGTACTTGCTAATGCTTCTTGGGCTTCGGTCAAATTCAGTGCAATATCTCGATAATTTTTAACTTTTTCCTTCTGTGGAAAATAACTAACCATTGTAATCTCATGTCCCTGGGCAGCTAATTCTTTCAATAGTCTTTCACCGAGAAAAAAATGACTTGGCGCAGCCATTGGCCAAACACCAAGAATTCTGGCGCACTCTGTATAGCCTGGTAGACATATTAGGAATAATAACAATAGTGGAAACACTATAAACTGTCGCGCTTGCATGTTGAAAACATACTAAAGTTATTTTAGATAACTAACTGTATATTGATTCAAGAATGTTATTTACTAATTTAGAGATTTTTTTTTCTATTGTAGCGTCATCTAGCTATGAGTAGATAAATTAGGATTGTTTTGTAAAGAGGATTTATGTGTATTGTGAAGGTTGTTATAAAATCTCATCATAAGCCTAATTTCACCTCATTCAGACTGCTCTGTTGCTAGTGAGATAAGTGTTATGTCTCAGCGCAGAGCTAATGGTTTGGAACTGAACTACATATATTTTTTATAGGGATACTCTGCACAATCGCGATTTTAGTTTTATAAGCAAATTTTCTCATTGTTTCTTAATTAAAATTCACTTACGTTTTAAGAACGACTAATCAGATTTATCAAAGAAACGTGAAATTTATAATAATATGTTAATTAAGGTAAATTTCTAGTAAGGCTAAAATCGACAATTTTACATAGAAAAAACATCAGAAATAATATTTTTTACTTGTTTTTACGAAAGTAATAGGTTCCTCTACACAACTGAAAATTTTCGAAAAACTCGTGTTAATACATACACGATACAAACGATATATGTATGTACACGCGTTTTTCGAAAATTTCAATTGTGTAGAGGAACCTGTTACTTTCGTAAAAATAAGCAAAAATAAGATGTTTTTTCAATGTAGATTTATCGATTTTAGCCTTACTGAATTTTTTTTACGGACCCCCTAATATAAATGACAACTTTGGAAGATAAAATTAATATTATTTTAAAAATATAATAAAATAATATTTTCGGTAGAAAAATTAGGGAAAACAAAGAAGATTCATCCTATAACTTGAAAAATTATATCTGTTTGATGAACTCAAAAACTACTTTAATTTATTTTATTTTTTTATTGTTTATAATTACAAAAATATGAACAACAAATTTAAAATAAAAGATATAAAAAAATGCTTTTAGAAGAACTTATTTTGTTACAATGAGTATGGTAAAGTATAAAAAATATTTTTTTATATTTGAATTAGCAACAAAATTAATAATGTACAAATTATATCAATAAATTTTAATTTAGATATTGCTACAAACACTAATAAATCTAATGTGGTCACTGACCTCATTGTAGACAGCCCACAATACATCAGTGTATTCACTTGAGTACTGTGGTAGATTTTCTTTATTAATATGTTCTATACTATTCTAAATGTTTTGTTTCACATTTATATTTTTAAAATGATTTGTACAGGTTTATTTTGTATAATACTAAATTCCTTAAATACCTTAAACTAATGCTTATACAATATTATTTTATCCTTCTAAGGCAACGACAATTCTACTAACTACTAATACAGCAAATACACACACACAAGTCCAGTTGCATAGAGCATTAACTTAAGCAATAAGTTAACTAGGTGACAAGATTGTCAACTGTCTTAGAATTGACTCTTTGACCTCTTTTTACATAGGCAATATGGTATTATTATAATATACGTTTGAAGAAATAGATATTAATCGTCATAGACTGTACGGTGGTCTCTGATTTTAATTTAATTTAAATTATCTTCGCTTAAAATTGTTCAAATTAGTTCGGGTTTTTGTTAGCGCAGAACGAGTTTTTATGTCTTTTAAAGGAGGTAGGATCACTATGCGTTTTATTACAAATTTCGCATTGGTATGGTTTTTCCCGTGTATGTATACGAATATGTCTTTTCAAATTTGAAAACTGAGTAAAAGCTTTTCCACATATTTCACATCTATATGGTTTTTCTAGTGTATGAGTACAATTGTGGACTCTTAATTGTGGTTTTGACTTAAACGTTTTTTCACATGTCTCACAACGAAATGGTTCTTCATTTGTATGTGTTCGCATATGAGTTATACGATGGGCTTTGTAATTGAAAGTTTTATCACATATTTCACATTTAAATAGTTTTTCATTAGCATGTATACGTTTATGTAACGTTAAACCTTCACTCAGCCTAAAAGCCTTATTGCATATTTCACATGTATAAGGTTTCTCCTGTGTATGTATGCGTATATGTTTCTTTAAATAGTAATTGAGACTGAACGTTTTTTCACATATTTTACATTTGTGTGGTTTTTCATTTGAATGCGTCCGAACATGTTTATTTAAAGAGCTAGGATCAGTAAAGGTTCGTCCACATATTTCACATTCGTAGCGTTTTTCGTCTGTATGTATAAGAATATGTCGTTTTAGATTTGAAATCTGAGTAAAAGTTTTACCACATGTATCGCATGCGTATGGTTTTTCCAGTGTATGTGTGCGAATGTGAACTTTTAACGATGAAGTTTCCTTAAAAGTTTTACCACATGTCTCGCATCGAAATGGTTCTTCATTTGTATGTATTCGCATATGAGTTATTAGTTGGCCTTTATAATTAACAGCTTTATCACATATTTTACATTTAAACCGTTTTTCATTAGCATGTATAAGTTTATGTAATGTTAAACCGCTATTCAGTCTAAATGCTTTATTACATATTTCACATCTGTAAGGTTTTTCATTTGAATGTATGCCGCGATGTCGTTTCAAAACGCTCGGATCAGTGAATGTTTTATTACATATTTCACAAGCGTATAGTTTTTCGCCAGTGTGGGTGCGAATATGCCTTCTTAAATTTCCATTCTGGTTAAATCCTTTACCGCATATCTCACATCTGAAGTGTTTTTCGTTTTTGTGCGTACGAATATGTATTTTTAAATTTCGAATCCTAGTATAAGCTTTCTCACATATTTCGCAAGTGTATGGTTTGTTAGATGTATGTGGACGATTATGATATCTTAAATAATCAATCTGTTTATAAACTTTCTCACATATTTCACATTTATGTAGCTTTTCATTAATATGTGTCTCCTTGTGTCGTTTCAAATGTGAATTGTACTTAAAAGTTTTGTTACACAATGTACAACTGGAACATTTATTATTTTTATGTTTCGTTTTTAACTCTAATTTATCACCTATTTTAAAATCATCACTATTGTTTACATATGTTTCATCACTTTTCAAAGACACTTTATTATCACTTTGATCACTATTGATATCCGTTTTTAACTCTAATTTATTATTGCCGCCTGTTTTAAAATCATCACTTTGGTTCACATACGTTTCATCACTTTCCAAAGACACTTCGCTCATTATATCATTATCACTTTCATCACTTTTAACATCATTAAAGTTCTTATATAAGTCATCATCTTTCAAATTTTGTACTTTAACAATTGTTTCAGTTTCCAAATTAATAATACTTTCTTTATATAAAAAATTAGATTCATTTTTAGTACTACTATCTTTGTTATTGGAAACAATATTTTCTTCCAATTGCAATAAGTTTTCTTCTACTTTAATAACATTTTCTGTATTTACTAAGTTTACATTTTCAAAATTATCGTAATTTATTTCACTTTTACAATTTATTTGTTCATTTACACTATTTATTTCTTTTTCTTCGCATGTCTGTGTGCTTATCTCGCTTATCGGTTTTTCCTTTTGATATTGTTTCAGGCGTTGTTTTAAAATTTCTTGTGCCAAGAAACATTTGCTTCTAAATTTATAGGCAGCATTTAACTCAGCTGCACAAGTTGTACACATACCATTCGGTAATTCGTTGTTTAGTTCCAGCTGGAAAATTAGTAATTTAAAAACGAATGTATTCAAATTAAAACATATTATACGTACAATTTCCGGAGCAATTTCATTTAGTTTGCTTAAGAATGTTATGTTATTTGCATCCCAATTATTTAGGGTTAATGATACATCCGTATCAGTGGTACATAGACGACATAGTTTTGCAAGGAAATACATTTTTTTTCTTGTTTTTTAAATTTGTCAAATGCAATTTACAAAACGTTTTTATTATAATCGAAAGGTTGCAAAATAATTATAGCAATAACTATACTTAAGTTGTAAAATAATTCTTGTCAAATAGAAGCGTCTATTCTGTGAATTGCATCTGTCAATTGTAATATATAAAAAATCGCTAGATGGTACGACAATCGCAAAGTTTTGTCTAGTACAGTGTTTCTCAACAGGTCATCCGCAGGAAAATTTTAGTGGTTCGCGCAATATAACGAAACTCTTTAAAGGTACAGTTATAGTCGAACGTACCGCAGCGTACCGTACCGTACCTAAGTTAAACCTGTACAATCAAATGTGTTTATTCATAGTTTGACGCAGCAAACGTAGTTGACGTAGCTGACCGTAGCTGGCCGTAGTTAAACCGTACCAAAGTTGAAATATTTTAACTTTTTAGGTACGGCAGCTACGGCCAGCCAATTGCAATAGGCAACGTGAATTCGCACATGCGCATTGTCTGTTTTTTGAATGTTTGACATATATTTCTAAAAATTGATTCAAATATTTGCAAAAACATTATATAACTTATTTGTGTGTCTATATATTTTAAAATATATTTTTATAACAAAAATTAATATACGTTACTGAACACAATTATTTTTTTTAAATGACCCACATATTATAACCAACAAATTCATTCTCTTTGTTTGTTTCGTTGTTGTTGTATTGTTACAAAAATGTTAACAAAAGAGCAGTGTTTATTGGGCGCTACGAGTCTTTTGCTATGTGCTGCTGCATTACAGGTAATGACGAAGAGATCTCGTCGATATAAAACAAGACCTATTAATAGAAATAGACGAACCTATAAAATATATTGTCGTTGTCAAGTCAAAATCTGCTATGTGGAGAATTTAAATGTCCTTTTCAAATAATAAAAATTACATAGTTTTTTGCAGCTCCTGAAAAATTGTTGAAAAACAACAGCTGATTTTAACTTGACAGCGACGATATGTCAAACATTCTGAAAACGTACAATGCGCATGTGCAAACTCAAGCTGTCTTGTTGCCTATTGGCTGGCCGTAGCTAGCCGTTGCTAGCTACGGTTGCTACGGTCAGCTACTGCCTGCTACGTCAAATTATAAATGATTGCATTTGATTATATTGGTTTAATAACTACGACCAAGTACGGTACGGTACGCTACGGTACGGAACTGAAAAGTATAAATCTAACTTAATAATTATTATACTTTTGCTAACAAAAATTATTTATATATTGTGTGTTTTTTAATAACTGAATATTTATAATAATAAAAAAAAAATAATTTCTGTTATGTTAAATAAATTAATATTTGAATTATTCTTTAAATAAAGCGAAAAGTATATATAACTGGTACAATAAAATAACTTTATTGAAAGTAAATTAATTAAGTGAATATATACTTTTATTATTATTAACACTGTATACTAGTAAAATTATATAATTTATGCGGACATTAAAAGAATCTTTCATGAAAATTTTATTAAAATTCGATAAACCATAATAAATTTTTATAAATTTTAGTAATTTTTTTTCTCGAAAAGTTGGCTAAAAAAAATAAAAGTACATAATCATTTTATCACAAAATTTTGACTGACAAACAAGCGATCGAACTAACGACGCACACACATAAACTAAGTTCGTATTCGTCTGATCTAGAGGCTGTGTGAAGGATTTCTATATATTTTTTTTTATTTTGAAAAAAGTAAAAATAAAAATTCCTGAAAGAAACTCAAAGTTTATTCTTTCACCCCCAGGAAACCGCGGATTGATATTTTTTATAGTTTCGCAGAAAAAATTTCATAAAGTTAGTCGATTTTTTAGGTCGAGAAATAGGTATATTACCCTCTTAAAGTGGTAAAAAATATACCTATTCTGAAAATTTCATTAGAATCTTTTGAACAGTCTAGTAGGAGTTGCGATCATAAAATTTTGACTAACAACCGAGCGAGCGAGTGAACGAACAAGCTGACGACGCACACACACACACACACACACTCATAAACTAAGTTCAGATTCGTCATCTAGAGACTATATGAAGTATTTATATATAATTTTTGTAATTTTGGGAAAATATTACAAACACTGTACCGAATGCTATACCACTTTTCCTTGCAATCAAAATGGTAAATTAATAACTCATTAACTATAATTTGATAATAATACAATTATCGATTTCCATAAAGCTATTTAAAATAATAGAATTAAATTAGTTGTAAACAGACACCGTACCGAATACTATATCACTTTTCCTTGCAGTCAAAATGATAAATTAGTAACACATTGTCAATAAATTAATTATAATTTGATAATAATGAAATTATCGATTCCGATAAAGTTATTTTTAATAATAGAATTAAATTAGTTGTGAACAGACACCGTACCGAATACTATATCACTTTTCCTTGCAGTCAAAATGGTAAATTATTAACTCATTGTCAATAAATTAATTATAATTTGATAATAATGAAATTATCGATTCCGATAAAGTAATTTACAATAATTGAATTAAATTAGTTGTGAAATAAGTGGCACGATGAAGCAGATCAATAATTTTTATACTGCGTTAGAGCCAATCGTAATATTTTGCAAAATTATCGGTGTATTTCCATTTGACATAAAGACCGCTAGTGCAAATTCAAAAATCATTATCAACTACAATCTATTTACAGTAATTTGGAAAATTCTAATTAGTATAACCTACATTTATTCATTAATCAAAGCATTCGAATTTTATATATTTGATTCAAGAAATGAACTAACTGATATTGTTACATTTTCAATAACAATAATGTTCACATGTTTACAATCTATAGCGAGCTCTATAACAATTACATGTTTTCGTAAAGAAATTCAAGATCTATTACGACATGCAAATGATATAAAAAAGAAGTTTCTAAATTTACAAGTCATCCTGGAATATAACTCGTTATTTAAATATCAAATAAAACTGATTGTTTTTGCAGTAACAATATCAATTATTAGTTCCATATTTGTGTATTTGCAGCAGTCTTTGTTGATAAATTGTTTAAATATGATACTGTTTTACATATTAAACAATGGCGTACAATGTTTTTTATATATATTGTTGTACGATGTAAATAAAAAATATATTTTAATAAATATGATTTTAACAGAAATATGCAATGGAAAATTCTCCACATCAAATTGTTATGAAAATTTGAACAAGATAATAAGTTTACATAAATATTTACAAGAATATTGTGGAATAATAAACGGTTTATTTAAATTTATGCTGCTTGCTTGTATTAATTATATATTTACGTTGATTGTAGGTTTAATATATATTGCTGCACAAGGGCAATTCAATAACCTACAAATTATAGCGGCAATTATTTTTTGTATTCTTAGTAACTTTTCTATACTATTGTTAATTTTACATCAGTTTAATAATATTACAAATAATGTAAGTATATAGTATAATTAAATTCAGAACTCATTATATTAAAATAAAACTGCTTTAGGTTAAAGATCTGTTAATATTTATTTAAAATCGACGTTTTGACAAAACTCAACGTCCGTTTTCATCAGAATAAATGATATAAAAGACATTACAGTAAATAACAGAACATAGAAACAAGTTATTAGGTAACAAATAAGTAACTAGATCATACAATTTATAGATTATTACAGTATCTTCAAATTTGAAGATACTGTAATAATTGCTAGACCAATCAATATTAGCAGCAGATTGATAAAAGAAGCAATAGAAAGTTAGGTAATATTTGGATTCCATTAATTAAAAAATCTATAAATTATATGATCTAGTTACTTATTTGTTATCTAGTACCTTGTTTCTATGTTCTGTTATTTACTGAAATGTCATTTATATTGTTTATTCCTGATGAAGACAAACGTCGAGTTTTATTTTAATACAATTACTTTGTTTTGAAAGTAATTCAATTACAATTACTATTAATTGAGCAAAAAAATAGTCTCTCTTGAATGAGCGAACCTTGATGTTTCTGATATCTATTATTTAATAAAATAAAACTACTTTAGGTTCAAGTTCTGTATTAAAATTCACAATATTAACAGCCGATTGATAAGAGAAGCAATTGAAATTTATAAGGCGTTGTGTTTCGTCGAAATGTCGTTTATTGTAAATAAATTTTAATATATAACTTGAATCTGAAGCAGTTTTATTTTAATATATTGAGTTCTGAAAGATTTTTTACTATGTTATTATTTAATAGTTAATTTTAACATAATACATTTGTTTTAGAGTAATAAATGCAGTTACATTATGAACGACATAAAATTTAGTAAATATTATACAAACGAAATAGCTGACATTTTTTCTATTTATCTATATCGGTTGAAGACGCAAAAAGTTACTTTTAATTTGTATCAGATTGTTCAAATTAACAATACTTTGATATATAATGTAAGTCTATAATATTAGAATAAAGTAGAACTTATATAGAGGTTCTTTTTTCAAGTTTATTTAGCAAATAATAATTACATAAAGTAAGTAAAAATGATCTTAATAAGTATGTAAAATTGCTTACTTTCTGCAAATTGCATCACATACTTAATGTAGAATTACATATTAATATCTGTAATAATTGTAAACCAAATCCTTTGTGTATATTTCCAAATATCTGTTACTAACAATTTTAATAATATTTTTGTCAAAAATCTATAGATTTCTATCAAAAATGTCAGAATTTTATAATTAAACTGTAGATATTTGGCAAAAATTTTAACATTTTGACAAAAATCAAAAAAACTTTGACAAAAATTGTTTAATTTTGACAAATTGTCAAATGGGCCTCTATGCAAGTTATACTGCATTGTTATTTTACGTTTATTTATATGCAAAATTAATATAAATAATACTTATTTCAGATGATTGCGAATGCTGCTACTTATGTAATAATATTGTGTCAGTTTAAATTTTCTAAATAAATATTTATTGTTAATACATATTTTTTCAAAATATTTTTATAATAATAAATAAGTTAATTATAAATAAATTTCCAAATATTTGCTAGTAAAAAATAATTCATCTATTGTATTGTCTCCAAGTTGTCAAACATGTACACAGTTTCCGTTCTTGCTAATCCTGGCGAAAGGAACGCGAGTATTCTGTTAAAGGAAAAAGGGTATTCATGCAACATCCTGCTTAATTACTGCCAACATACGACAGCTAGGCACACACACCTGTGCTTTGTCACTGCTACCAACACAATTCCCTAAATAGCCTCTTTAGGGAAACTAAAACCCGAATAGATATTACCGATGTAATATATAAGGTATATATATATATATATATATATATATATATATATATATATATATATATATATTATATAAGGCTATGTATGTAAGGATACAGAATATCTTTGTGTCGCAAATAAGAAAGTATACAGGATGTTTTGCAAGTAAATAAAAAAATTGAAATAGTTTGAAATGATACAAAAAGAAAACATAATATAGTAAAATATTTTTTAGAACTCACTGTATTAATATAAAAAATGTTTTAGAATAAAATTCTGTTAATTATTTAGATAAAAACGGGCTTTCTATTCTTCATGATTCGAAGATACTGTAATAATTTTAAGACCCAACAAATTAACAGCATAGATTGATAAGAGAAGCAATAAAAATAGAATGAGTTAAATAAAATTTAGCTTTCTTTAATTAATAATTTATAAATTTTATAATGTAGTTGTTAGCTAGTAACTTGTTTATTTACTGTAAATGTCATTTGTATCATTTTTCCTGATAATGATGTACGTAGAGTACGTTGAGTAAGTCGACTATTAATAAATATTAATACAGAACTAAATCTCAAGACCGTTTTATTTTTATATAATGAGTTCTAAAAGCGTTTTTACTTTGTTGATAATTTATCAATTTTATAATCTAGTTACTTGTATTTTGTTACCTAGTAACTTATTTCTATGTTCTGTTTATTTATTGTACATATTGGTATATTTATTGTACATATATCTCATTGGTATATATATATATATATATATATATATATATATATATATATATATATATATATTGTACATATATCTCATTGGTATATTTTTTTCTGATGATGTATGTAAAGTATGTTGTAATGTCGATTTTTAATTAAAATTTATAGAAGGCGTTTTTATTTTATGATTAAAAACATAAAGTAACAAATATTTTATCGATTTCATCGAAAAATCTCGAATTTTAATTAAATTAATACAGAACTTAAATCCGGAAGCCTTCTTGTTTTAATAAAATGAGCTCTGAAAGATTTTTTAGTATGTATATATTTATATATTCCTAGAACATCTTGTATATATTATTTTTACATACCTTTACTTTACATACCTCTCATTCAACAAGCAGAGATAGTTGATTGTATTAGAAAGAGATAAAAACTGAAGGAAGAAGAGTTTGTTACAGTATTATACACATCCACACAAAATATCTCTCTCTATTGCGTTAACGTATATTCGTGTATAACGTTGTTTGAAAATTAATTACGCCACAATAGAGAGAAATTAGGAATTAGGATTAAGGTACAAAAGGAATAAGGGAATAGTTATAAAGGTAGCTTGAATACGCTTGTAATATGTTGTTTGATTTAAGTTATTCCAATATTTTAATGGAATTATATCGAGTTTTTTACAAATACATAATTATGAAACTAGAAATGGAGATAAGTTTAAATTAGATCATAAAAACAGTACGCAAACACAAAATACTATAATTTTTAAGGCTGTAATAGAATATAATAAGCTACTAAATAGTTATAAGAATTTTAATATTAAGCAATTTAAAAAAGAATGTTAAGACTTATTATTTAGCGAGGATAAAGTTCAATACCACTTTCTAGCTTTAGAAAATTAGTATAAATTTGTATTCTCAATTTTAAGTGTTTTTTTTTCAAATTCTATATATGATTTATATAATTTAGATTTTTTTTTGTTATGTAATTTTGTTTTTATATAGCAATGAGCTAATATAAAGGTATATTATTATTATTATATATTATTAAGATTTTAAGCCATTATAAGGTAGATAAGATATATGATAGCTAATGTGCCTGAAATAGCCCCTCCGACCCAGTAAATTTTTTTTTTTTTATATGTTAGAGTTGTGTTTATATGACAAATAAACTTCACGCATTCGGCGATCATAAATATTTTTTCTAAATAAAATAAATAATAAATAATAGACGGAATTCAGTCAGTTAAATATTTTTATTATTTTATTGTTTTCTATGCCAACGTTTCGGCAATCATTATTGCTTTCTTTAGGGCTCTACAATAGATACAAATATGTATACATAAAAATACATTTATATGTACATTTATACACAATTACGCCATGTACCCAAAAGGGTGTGACACAAACTTTTTCCATTATCCCGAAATCAGTTTCCTCCAAACATCCCTATATCCAGACAAGCAACTCTAGCTTCATCTATATTCATCTAATCACACAAACCACTCTCTCAACTATACCACTCCAACTACTCATCGGACTTCCACGCAAACGTAGCTTCAAAATTTTTCATATCAATTTTTTTAACCAAACGTTCATTAGACATTCACTCAAGATGTCCGAACTATCTTAACTGACTAACACCACAACTTTTGCAACAACATTTTTTTCATTTTCACACTCATCTATTTCGTACCCGATTCCTCCTAGTTTATATCACATACCCCAAATAAAAATCTCATTTCCACAGCAGTTGATTTTTAATTAAAATTAATACAGACCTAAATCTTGCAGCCTTTATTATTTTAACTTTAAATAGTTAGTATTACATTGATTTTTGTTTTGTCGAATTTTTCAGAGATTTATCCCATTAATCCCCCCCTCCTTTGCGTATGTCACTGTTCAGGACTGAAACGAAAAAATAAAATAAAACCGATGTAGATGTCGAAAAATACAATGTTAAACATTTTGTACAAAAAACGATTAATTAATACGTTTTTGTTGCTTAAATGACAGGTGAACACAGGTGTATTAATTGAAAAATGTTGGTGACAGTTTTTCCGATAATATATTGATTTTTTCCAGACAGAAATAAAATAGGAATAGGAATACGTCATATTTATTTTAAAACAAAATAAAAAATGAAACCCAATTTTTGGTAGTTTTCATTTTTTTTAATAATAAATTAATGTTTGGTTAATATATAAAATAAAAATAAATCTATACATAGAAAGCACAATGTAAATATCTGTGTTTTTTGAAAACTATTTTTAAACCAAAAACTTTGTAAAGAATTTATATATTCTACCTCAGTTTAGTTTCAAACTTTTAATTAAACAAGATTAGAAGTATATGGGTAAACCCATATATAGACTACTTTGACATTTCTCGTAAAGTTGGCAACACTGTATTTTAATAATATTATAATTTATGTGGGCACTAGGACATACTTTTCTGAAAATTTGATCAAAATCGAATAAATAATGTAGCCACAATGAGTTTTTTTTAAAATTTTGTGATTTTTTTTCTCGATAAGTTGGCAACACTGTATTTTGTTAAAATTGCATAATTTATTTAGGCACTAGGAAAAACTTTTATGAAAATTTGATTAAAATCGGTTAAATAAAATGGTCAAAATAAATTTTTAAAAATTTTACTAATTTTTTTCTCGGAAAGTTGGCAACACTGTATTTTGTTAAAATTACATAAATTATATGAATACTAGGAGAATCTTTTGTGAAAATTTGAGTAAAATCGGTTGAATAACATGGCCATAATAAAATTTTTAAAACTTTAGTAATTTTTTTCTCGAAAAGTTGGCAACACTGAATATTAATAAAATTATGTAATTAATGGGAGCACTAGGGAAATCTTTTCTGAAAATTTGATCAAAATCGGATAAATAACGTAGCCAATATGAATTTTTAAAAACTTTAGTAATTTTTTTCTCGGAAAGTTGGCATCACTGGAAAAAAACAAAATCACATGACCATCTTGGGCACTAGACAAATTTATCCTGAAAATTTCATTAAAATCGGTTGAACCGTCTAGGAGGAGTTGCGCCCACAAAATTTTGACTTACGACCGAGCGAGCGAGCAAGCGAGCGAGCGAGCTGACGACGCACATCCATACACCCACATAAACTAAGTTCAGATTCGTCATCTACAGGCTATATGAAGGATTTCTATACAATTTTTTTTTTTTTTTGAAAATGTTACAGACACCGTACCAAACGCTATACTACTTTTTCCTTGCAGTCAAAGTAGTAAAAATATGTTGAATATTTTGGTTAAAATTTTCGTTGAATATTTATCGAAACTAATTTTCATATTTTAAATAAAATATAGAAAAAAAAAACAAATTTCATAAAATAATTAATAGGAAATCGAACGTGATAGTTTTTATTACATAAATTTATTTTACAATTTTTTAACAAATTCCAATTTTATATAAATTAACAATTCTAACAAATTGTCTAACTTTGAGAAAAATATTTATTATTTGTTTTTTGAACATTATTATTACGGGACTTTTTGGTACGTCCATTAATTAAAAATCTATAAATTTTATGATCTAATTACTTACTTTGTTACTTAGTAACTTGTTTCTATGTTCTATTATTTACGGTAATGACATTTGTATGATTTATCCTGATGAAGACGGACTTTGAATTTGTTGAAGCATCGATTATAAATAAATATAAATACAAAAGTTTAACCTAAATTAGTCTTATATTAATATAAAAAATTTTTTGCTATGCCATGATTTTTTTTATATTATTTTCACTCATTTCTTAACAACTATCGTTTGTTTCATTATTCCGTGCAGTTTTTTAATGTGTGTAATTATTATACTAGTAACATAATGACCTCTTTCTGCATAGCCAGTATGATAATGTAATATTAATATTATGATACGCTTGAAGAAAAACATTTATTTTTACAATAATAAAGTATAGAAATAATATTTGTTCACCTTATTTTATTTATATAATTATATACCTTGCCAAAATGATTAATTAATTAACCAACTTGCAAAGTTTCATACAAACAATTTCCCTTTTAAAAAGGACTTATCATCAGGCTTCAATAGCTTTCAAATTTTCTTGTATTTCTTATTACTGTTAGGGTAAGTTTATGTTGGAGCTGCGATAAACGATAAGAGCGACGATACTAGCGAAGCAAAGAAAATGATGTCATTATTTTATATGCAAGTGTTTATATTGGAGCGATGCGTTGAGACACGCTTGGCAGCCGAGCAACGATAAGAGCGGCGATAATTGTACTGCCTATTTTCTTTGCTTTTATCAGGTGTGGTTAGCATGGATGTCGACAGCTTAATTAGTGAAATATTTGTTTGATCCCATAAATCCCATATTATGTTATAATAAAATACCTGTAAAATAATAGGTGTTTTTTTTCTACTTTTTTTATTTTGAAATTTTAAGCAATTTGAAGCACTCTGATATATAATATTTTAGAATTTCAAACATTTTTCGTAATTTAATAAAATTAGTGTGTAGGATTAAATGTAACGTCACCGGAAAATTTATGCAATATTGTATCTCACTAAAAATTTGCACGTTAAATATTTGTAGAAGCAAACAAAATTGTATACGACTATTTCAATAAGAAATAATTTTTTTCGTGTTAATTTATTGGTTGTCCTAAATCTGTCGCGTGATTATATAATTATAGGTTATGTAAGCCACCTTCACAAAATTTGTTTATGGTGAAGATATTTGGTTAGTAACCAAAGGGTCAAACTGCTCATATCCCATAAATTACTCATTTTTAGAGAAAAATTTCTAATTAAGGTTTGATTTAATGAAATGTCACTTGCAAAGCAGAAATCGTCGCTATTGTCGAAGCTCCACTGTAAACTGCATATCATAGAAATGAATTTTGCGCTGCTTTTGTCGCTGCTTTCATCGCTGCTCTCATCATTTATCGCAGCTCCAACATAAACTTACCCTTAGAGAGACCGCTTTTAGTTAAATCAGTGTTCGTAAAATTAATGAAGAGACCGAAAGGTGTGTGTAATTAATTAGAGAGAAAAGGAGAAAGATTGTATTCTCTTATTTTCTCACTCACTCTCTCTCTCTCTAACTCATTCTGACGATTTAATTAGTTGAATCAGTTAGGTCCACCATTTCACAAGGTAAATTTCTCTTTGAGTTTATGTAGGAAAATTATGTTAGTTGAAGAACTTTAGAATTTTGTGCTTGCCGCAAAAAGGATAATATCAAGAAGAAATTTGGTCCATACATACATACATACATACATACACAATCACGCCATATACCCAAAAGGGTGTGGCACAAACTCTTTTCATCATCCCGAAATCAGTCGCCTCCAAACACTCCTATCCAAACAAGCAACTTTCGCTTCATCCACATTCATAATTCCTCTCATACATGCTCTTCTATTCCTACTACTTGGAAACTTTCGCTCACGCAAAACACTCTCAATCATATCACTCCAACTACTCATTGGACGTCCACGCAAACGTAAACCATCAAAATCATTCAAATAAATCTTTTTAACCAAACGTTCATTAGACATTCGCTCAACATGTCCGAACCATCTTAACTGACTAACACCAACTTTTGCTACAACATTTTTTTCAATTTCACACTCATCATACACTAGTCTATTTCGTACCCGATCTCTCCTAGTTACACCACATACCCCACGTAAAAATCTCATTTCCACAGCATGGTCCATGGTTTTTTAATTATTCTATTTATTGTATCTCTCGAAGTAAATTAATTAAATTTTGACAAAAGAGTTTTGTAGAAAATTTAATTTTCATGTAGTGTAAATAAAGTTTGTGCAAAAAAAATTCGGTAATTTTACATAAAAATCTGGGGCACCTGATTCACACCAGTTTAATATGTAGATTCATAGACATCATAGGGAAATTTTTACATTATATAAATATAATATACGTATATTTTATGTAAGTTTACTTATTTTTCGGTAAAAAAAAATATTTTACTCACAAAATCATAAAATTATATTAATTTATGTAATTTTTATTCTGTAAATAGCTGGCATATTTATATTTTATTTTTATTTATCATGACTACAGTAATTATACAAATTTTTCTATTCTATAAATTTATTTAATAAGATAGTTCTGTGATGGCCACAGAGGATTTTTATTTTACGATAATTATGTTTTATAGAAAACAAAATTCTGATTTTGCTTACAAAATTAAACACTTATTCCTATCCAACGCGTCTTGTATATTATCCAACATTGGACTTTGTTCTTTCACCTCCATCGAATCAATCATATCCATCAGTTCTTTGAACACTGCCACGATTTTCCAATTATATTTCGCACTACATTCAACATAACCACATTTCCAATGTTTTTTCACCAAATTGGCAATATCTCTTCGTTTCTCTTCGCTGGTATTTGGTAATAATGCCAATTGCGTGGTTGATTTAACCTCACTTTTAATATCACTACTACTGTCATTCGCTAGTAAATCTTGCTTATTACCCACAACTAGCAGCGGAACATTGGTCATATTTCGCGATTCGTAAATTTGATCTCTCAGCGTTCGAATATGCTGAAATGTTTCCAGATTTGATAGGTCAAAGACCAAAACGTATGCAGTTGCACTACGCAGACCGTAATAACGAAAATCTGTCCATTCGTAGTACGAATTAACGGGGAAATATGGTATAACTGGTAGATCGGAGATTTTTATTTCGTATAGACGATCGTTTGTTATAACTGATGGGTAATAGGTGTGTTTACGATCTGTGGGTATGTAGTCGTCTGTAAAATCATTCCAAACAAATTGCTGTATTGTAAAAGTTGAGGTTCCAAAGTGGCATTTGTATAAATTCAAGTTGTTGTGTTGTCCAATAGATTGCAGCAATGAAACAAAGAAAAATACAAATATTTATTAAAATAATATATCATAAAATACAAAATATAAACAATATTACAATTGGAGTGGTATGATTGAGAGAGTGGCTTGCTTGAGCGGAAGTTTCCAAGTATTAGGAATAGAAAAGCATGTATGACAGAGTGTCAGTATGAATGTGAATGAAGCTAAAGTTGCTTGTCTAAATAGGAATGTTTGGAGGAAACTGATTTCGAGATAGTGGAAAGAGTTTGTGCCACACTCTTTTGAGTTTATGGCGTGATTGTGTATGTATGTATGTATGTAAAAGAATATGAGTAACCACTTGCAAAATTTAATTAACATTAAATAAACTCTTCTGAAAATTTGATTAAAATTAGTTAAATATAGTTCAGCCACAATAAAAGAAAATTAGAAGCTTCTAACATGGTTTTATTTTGAACTCTTACTTCTTTGACTTACGTAATATTAAAATCGACATAAATATAGAATTAACAAAATATCTGTATGATGTAAAATTTAAAGATACTGTAATAATTACAAGACCTATCAATATTATCAGCAGATTGATAAGAGAAGCAATAAAAATTTATCAATTAGTGTCTTTCTTTAATTAAAAATTAATAAATTTTATGATCTAATTACTTAATTTGTTACTATAGTAACTATGTTCTGTTTATTTACTATAAACAATATAGTAAAAAATCTTTCAGAATTAATTATATTAAAATAAAACGGCTTTAGATTGACTGTAAATATCATTTATATCATTTATCTCGATAATGTACGTTGAGTAAGTCGATTATTAATAAATATTAATATAGAACTTCAACCTAAATTCGTTTTATCTTTTTATTATTATTTTTTGTGTCTATAGAAGTTATAGAAATATTATTGAGTTATATCGAAAATTAAATTTGAAGCTGTATAAAATACACGTACGATATATTAGTAACATCTGCTGGCGAAATTGTGAATCTTGCGTCACGTTTTGATGATACAGGAAAAATTGAAGATGTTTGGTAATAAGAAAAAATAGAAAAGTATAAAAATAAAAAGCCTCAGAATTAAGTTCTGCATAATTTTTAATTAAAATTATATAATAATTAAATTATTTAATTCTTTCAAGCATACATATTTGTATAAAACTGGATAAAATGTAGCTAAAATAAAATATTAATATTTTTTTTAAAAGTTGGTAAAATGTAATTAGTATTGAAATTAATTAATTTAACCTGACAATTTGATTAAAATAAATAATAAAAATAAAACTGCTTTTGGATAAAGTTTGTTATTTATTGTAAATGTCATTTGTATCAATTTTCCTGATTAAGACGGAGGTTGAGTTCGTCGAAACGTCGATTATAAATATATATTAATACAGAACTTTAACCTAAAACCGTTTTATTTTAATATAATGAGTTCTGAAAGATTTTTTTTATTATGTTACTATGTTAATTATATATACGTTATATATTGCTAAGTGCAGAATTTAGGATTTAGTTCTGTATAAATTTTAATTAAAAGTAGACGTTTTGACATATTCTACATACATCATCATCAAGAAAAATGACATTTACCGTAAATAAACAGAACATAGAAACAAGTTACTAGGTAACAAAATAAGTAACTAGTTCATAAAATTTATAAATTATTATTAAATAAAGAAGACCAAATTTTATTTAAATCCTAAAGCTTGTTATTTTAATATAAAGAGTTTTGAATTTTTTACTATTATTCTGTACTATGTTAATATAAAAATATATTTACTGAAATTTATCAAATTATTAAAATTTTTACAATAGCGATGAATTTGAGATATTAACTCTTTCACCGACTATCCAACAAGAAAATCTAAAAATACCAAAAAAATACCAGGTTTCTATCGTGTTTGAATGTAGTAGGATAAAAAAAAAGAGAGACGTTATTGGATTCTGGCATTCTTTCATGTGTTAGCGGACATTTATTGGCATTCTATACGTGCAGCCTTGAGTTCATTTGTTTCAAATTTTTTTTCTTTGAGAGTAAATTTTTCTTTATGCCGGATTCATGCAGATCAATTTCAACTTTAACTTCAATCTAAACTACAACTACAATTTTGCCTTCGAGATAATATACATACATACATACATACATACATACACAATCACGCCATGTACCCAAAAGGGTGTGGCACAAACTCTTTTCATCATCCCGAAATCAGTCGCCTCCAAATATTCCTATCAAAACAAGCAACTTTTGCTTCATCCACATTCATAATTTCTCTCATACATGCTCTTTTATTCTTACTACTTGGAAAATTTCGCTCACGCAAGCCACTCTTTCAATTATACCACTCCAACTATTCATCGGACGTCCACGCAAACGTATACCATCAAAATCATTCAAATAAATCTTTTTAACCAAACGTTCATTAGACATTCGCTCAACATATCTGAACCATCTTAACTGACTAACACTGCAACTTTTGCTACAACATTTTTTTCAATTTCACACTCATCATACACTAATCTATTTCGTACCCGAGATAAATATGCATTACCATATGTATACCAATATGTCTGCATTCAACTATAACTTTAACTTAAATTTTGCTTAACTTAGAAGATACATTTTTTTAAGTAAATTAATTTCTAAAATTTTAAAAATATACACATACAGTATATTCAGTTTTCTACAATATTTTTTGGTTTGTAACTTTTGAACGAATAAACTTAGAAACATGCGGTTTTTACAGTTCAATTTGTAATTTAATAAAAGATCGAAAACTAGAATAATATTTAGAGTGTGCTATTTTTTAAAAAAAAGTTAACTGGTACATTCCTTACAAATGAATCACTCTGCGTATATACAAAAGTATTTTGAAATTTCTAGTTGATGTTACTGTCAGAACTTTTATTCGGAACTTTTTCATATAAACTTGTCAGAAGACGAAAAATTGACACGTTAGATTTTCTTTTTGTACACATTGTAAATCCAGAATATCTGCATTTCACATATAAGACTACAGAACCTGCGGCTACTCAAGAAAAATCTAAATATTCGAAAAAATATTCACTTTTCTATTGTGCTCACGTCAGACGACAATATCTTTCGTGGGATAGGATGCAAAGAAAAAAAGCAAAAAAGATGCTGATATTATTAAATTCTAGCATTCTTCCACGTATTGGTGGACATTTATTGGCATTTTATGTGCGTACACTGTAAAAAAGTAAATAGCGAAATTACAGAAAAATAATGGTAAAATTTTACTATAAATATTCTGTATTTCTACCTCAAAATTCTGTAATTTTTACATAATTTGCGGCTGTATTATATTTAAACAGTTTATAATATTTTCTAAAAATTAAAAAACAAAAATAAGAAATATACACGATGCATTTTTCTATACAAAAATCTAATTTTCTATACAAAATTAATATATTTTACGCAATATATTTTATATTTGCACAATTTATTTATATCTAATCTGAAAATTGCAGATTTATCAATAAAAATATTTACCTCAAAATTCTGCAATTTCATAATAATCACATAAAGTAAGTAAAAATGACCTAATAAGTATGTAAAATTGCTTGCTTTCTGCAAATTGCATCACATACTTAATGTAGAATTACATATTGTTGATATAATTTCTTAAATTATGTCAAATTACAGCTTGCATATTAATATCTGTAATAATTGTAAAATACATCCTTTATTTAAATTTAGAAATGTATGTAATTATATTATTGATGTATTTTATATTCCCGTTATTCATTTTAATAATATTTTAACACTTATTCAAATAAGGACAATAAATAAGTGTTAAAGTATGTAATTATACCAACAATAATATTAACAGAACTAAACAAATTTTACTTATTTGACAGCAAATTTACTGAAGTTCTGTAAATTTACTAAAAGAGGCTTTACTAAAAAAATTAATATTACATACATATGTATTTTTTCATTCCGTTGGTTATAATATCATATTGCATAATGTTTGTAATAGTTTATAATTATATTTAGAAATACTGGACATCATAGTGTCTCATGATTTGTAGGTAAAATTATACATTTTTTTTTAGAGTGTAGGTATATCCTTGAGTTTTTTACGTGTTTCAAATCTTTTATTTAATGGCAAATGTTTTTTTTTCGTAAGTGATATTCTTTTTCTAATACCATCTTAATCAAGTATACTATTATTAAAAATGTAATTTGAATTTGTTTTTTTTTTTCAGAAGACAATAACGAAAATTGCACATTATTTATCCGATTTATATCAAATTTCCACAAAAAGTTTCTCAGTGACCACATAAATTATGTACTGAATAAAAAAAATATTTTATCTTTATTTTTTTTAGTATTTATAAGTTGATGTCAAGGTGGTTTAGATTTGGGTTTACCCATATGCTTCTAATTATGTTTGAAGTAGTATCAAATGTTGCGCATCGATCACCTGATTAATGCTCTCCATATTACTGATAGATACGATTCGATTTTGTTTTTCTGCGTTTTCAGAAACATGTAAGAGTCTTAAAGATGTTTAAATTGGTTTGCGTTTTCTCCCATCTCGTTTCAATCACGGCCAAGTTGCGATGCTCAAATGTTCCGGTAAATCGATTTGGTTTTTGTTTCGCTTCAATCTTGCTTTCCGTTTGTTTCTGGTCATGCTTTGATAGATCGGTGAACAAATGTTAGCTTGATTGATTTCCAATAATCGCGTTAAAGTTTTAAACGATTTACAGAACAATTGTTTAGATATACAGTAATTTCTCGATTATCCTGATTATGGATTATTTCCGATTTTCAATTGGCCGAATCGTACGAAACACATAATTTGAATAGATAAACAAACAGCTGATTAAACAAGATTAGAAGTATATGGGTAAACCCATATGTAAACCACTTTGACATTTCTCGGAAAGTTGGCAACACAATATCTTTAATAAAATTATAATTTATGTGGGCACTAGATGAAACTTTCCTGAAAATTTGATGAAAATCGAATAAATAATGTAGCCACAATGAATTTAAAAAAAAATGTGATTTTTTTTCTCGATAAGTTGGTAACACTGTATTTTGTTAAAATTGCATAATTTATTTAGGCACTAGGAGAATTTTTTATGAAAATTTGATTAAAATCGGTTAAATAATGGTTATAATGAATTTTCTAAAACTTTAGTAATTTTTTTCTCGGAAAGTTGGCAACACTGAATATTAATAAAATTATATAATTAATGGGAGCATTAGGAAAATCTTTTCTGAAAATTTGATCAAAATCGGATAAATAATGTAACCAATATGAATTTTTAAAAACTTTAGTAATTTTTTTCTCGGAAAGTTGACATCACTGGAAAAAAATAAAACCACATGTCCATCTTGGGTACTAGTCAAATTTATCCTTAAAATTTCATTAAAATCGGTTGAATCGGTTGAACCGTCTAGGAGCAGTTGCGGCCACAAAATTTTTAATTACGACCGAGCGAGCGAGCGAGCGAGCTGACGACACACACACATACACCCACATAAACTAAGTTCAGATTCGTCATCTAGGGACTATATGAAGGATTTCTATACACAAATTTTTTTTTGAAAATGTTACAGACACCGTACCAAACGCTATACCACTTTTTCCTTGCAGTCAAAGTGGTAAAAAAAATTGTTTTAGGATTAGATACTGTTTAAATATTTTATAAAAACAACGTTTCGACGAAATTGAACGCTCATCTTTATCAGGTCAAAATTTATCAATAACATTAAAGTAAATAACAACATAGTAACAAGTTACTAGGTAATTAGATGATAACAATTATAGATTTCTAATTAATGGAAGCCGAATTTTATTTAACTCAGTGCCACTTTACAGTGATTATTAATCTGTTGCTAATATTGATTTTTTTAGCAATTATTACGGTATCTTCAGATATTCTAAAATCTAAAGCATGTTGAGCAATAGCAGATTTATCTGGATGATTTAGACGAATTAACCTTTTATGTTTTGTCAATCTACCTGATTATATATACAGGTGATATTTTACGCTACAGGATTGGTAGAATTTACGACAAGAAAATAATATGCACGGCGAATAATATTTTTTACGGCAAATAAAAGTAAATGCACGCCAAAATATTCTTTCTCACGATAAAAAATATAAGTAAACAATGTTATAATAGCAAAAAAAAATAACATAATAATTAAAAAAATGTATAATTTTAATTAAAAATAATAACAATTAACATAATTAATGGTCGACAGTTTAACTTTGTGAAACTCTTTGATAGATAAAAGGTTTTCAATAATACACATTTTTTGTTAAATTTCACTAAACTTTAATTCGTCAACAGACTTAAGTTTCGGCTCGCGTCATTGTCAGTGTTATCACTTTATAACTTAAGTCTGTTGACGAATTAAAGTTTAGTGAAATTTAACAAAAAATGTGTATTATTAAAAACCTTTTATCTAACAATTAACATAGTAAAAAATCTTTCAGAACTCATAATAAAATGGCTTTAGTTCTGTATTAATATTTATTAATAATTGACGTACTAATGTACGTCTTCATCAGGAAAAAAGAAGACGTACGTAGAGTATTGAGTACATTTATTAATAATAAATATTAATACAGAACTACAACCTAAAAACCGTTTAATTTTAATAACAATTATTTATCTGTCTACCAAAATTTTCTATTCCCAAAAGAAACTAAAGCTTAAAAAATATAAAACATTTCTATCTAAGGTACTCTATTTCAAGAGAAAAATACCCAGAAGCCGAATCTCTAGTACTTCGTACTTCTCAGAGAATTTCAAGAGTTTATAAATACAGTGTAGTGTAATACAGTATAAACATTGGAATACAGGGTGATTCAGGACTAGTGTAACAAACTTTAACAGCTTATTCCTGTGGTTATTTTGAGCCAAAAATGTCATATGAACATAGGTCCTATTCCTTCTAGTTACCAAAATACAAGAGGTTGAAGTTCTATAAATAACACGAAATTTTCTAATTTTTGTAATCAAGATACTTTCGGAAAACAAGAGTTTTATTGAAAAGTCATACTTTATTTGTCATTACATTACATAATCCATAAATGAAAATCATATCTGAATATTTAGCAGTACTATAACCATCCATTATGAAACAAAAATACAATCAAAAGTATAACAATTTTTAATTAAGACAAATAAGGTATGACTTTTCAATAAAACTCTTGTTTTCCGAAAGTATCTTGATTACAAAAATTAGAAAATTTCGTGTTATTTATAGAAAACTTCAATCTCTTGTATTTTGGTAACTAGAAGGAATAGGACCTATGTTCATATGACATTTTTGGCTCAAAATGACCTCAGGAATAACCTGTTAAAGTTTGTTACACTAGTCCTGAATCACCCTGTATAGCAAAAACCGGTAACTTTACTGGTTACCGGTTACCTAAAGTCAACACTACGTTCTTGTCCTCCCAAAGGACAAATTACGACCGTCGTAACGAGACACACACAGATCGTTGTTGTAATTTTGTTCTAGTGCTCACACAGCTAAAAAGTATAATAATTGGTGGCAGCGCCAAGGATGACTACACAGTTAAGTATATTTAATCTGACATCTTCAGTGGCCATATTGAAATTTATTAAGTTAGTTGATAGTGGTAGTACTTATTTTCGCGTGAATTTGAATTTTAGTTTTGAAAATGTGCACAGCTAAAATAATAATAATTGGTGGCAGCGTCAAGCATGACTACACAGTCAAGTGTATTTAATCTGACATCTTCAGTGACCATATTGAAATTTATTAAGTTAGTTGATAGGTGCCTACGTTGATGTATTGGTAGTGAATGTTGGGTTTGGTCAAATATGACTACACGATTAAGTGTAATTTAATCTACTTTATTCTGCATATTCGACTAAAGAAATACGATCAAATGTTAGGCCTCACCACAATAATCATTCGCTTTTTACTCCTCGTAACATACACTGAGAAAAATGGATAGTTACCGTAACGCTATTTATATTTAAAAAGGTGACACAAACACAAGATATTAAAAATAACAAAATAAGTATATTTAAAAACTAACTATAAATATAATAAAAACAAAAATTTAATACCATCAATTTGTATATAGTATTACAGTCTTAATTCTTAATATAGTATTAAAATATATATATGTGAGTAGATTTTAAAAATGTATAAATTTGTGAATACAGTAAACATACTCGTATATTTCAAATAAATATCTACTTATTATTATCCAATTTGTTAAATAGCTATTTTTCTCAGTGTAATATACTATTATTTGCTACCGGATACACAAGACAGAAGAAAGAAAAATACTCTAAATCAATCACGTATGTGTAATGTGTCTACGGAGTGTATGGGTGTGTGTGTATATATGAATACATATGTATGTATATGTGTGATTTATTCGTTGAATTAGATTTTTGCCCTTTTCTTTCTCGTCCAATCATATTGTCCGTTTCCTTGAAGATAAAAATTGCCTCTTAATAGAATATGATTTTTCACAGCCGACAGCAGGATTTTCTCGGTGTTCTACTATGCCTTTTTACCACTTTGACTGCAAGGAAAAAGTGGTATAGCGTTTGGTACGGTGTCTGTAACATTTTCAAAAAAAAAAAATTTGTGTATAGAAATCCTTTATATAGCCTCTAGATGACGAATCTGAACTTAGTTTATGTGGGTGTATGTGTGTGCGTCGTCAGCTCGCTCGGCCGTAAGTCAAAATTTTGTGGCCGCAACTCCTCCTAGACGGTTCAACCGATTTTAATGAAATTTTCAGGATAAATTTGTCTAGTAGTAGTCATGTGGTTTTTTTTTCCAGTGATGCCAACTTTCCGAGAAAAAAATTACTAAAGTTTTAGAAAATTCATTGTAGCTACATTATTTATCCGATTTTGATCAAATTTACAGAAAAGATTTCCCTAATGCTCTCATTAATTATATAATTTTATTAATATTCAGTGTGGCCAACTTTCCGAGAAAAAAATTACTAAAATTTTAGAAAATTCATTATGACCACTATTTAACCGATTTTAATCAAATTTTCATAAAAAAATTCTCCTAGTGCCTAAATAAATTATGCAATTTTAACAAAATACAATGTTGCCAACTTATCGAGAAAAAAAATCACATTTTTTTTTTAAATTCATTGTGGATATACATTATTTATTCGATTTTCATCAAATTTTCAGGAGTTTCTTCTAGTGCCCAAATAAATTATAATTTTATTAAAGATATTGCCAACTTTCCGATAAATGTCAAAATAGTCTATATATGGGTTTATCCATATACTTCTAATCTTGTTTATTTTCCATCTTGAATTGAATTGGACCTTTGAACCGTTATATTTTTCGTTCCGGTTCAATTAAATATATATATATATATCGGTTCGGTTTCGTTTTTTTTCCGGTTTTCGGTTCAGTTCCCAGTAATTAATTTTTAATTTTTTTCAATATTTTAATTTGTATTACTGAAAATTCATTAAGACAAACATGCAATGTGAATGGTTTAGTTTTTGCGCTGTAATAAATATTGCAACTAAAACTAAATCGTAAAACTGTTTTGGGCAGTGTGAATGAGACTTTATGCTGTTCATGTAAAGTCATAATTCGTAAAGCAACAACATTTTGTAGTACATCGTTATAACATGTACTTCGTATTTACGATAGCAATTAACTAGTTGTGCCATCTGGCGACTATTAAACATAGTACGAGTAATGTACAACCACCATTATACTAATTAATACTATACCTAAACACTGTTTTTGAATAGAAGTTTTGTTTTTAATTAGCATGACTATAATAATAGTTGTTGTTATACAAATTATTCTGTGGTGGCCACAGCAGATTTTTGCATTCAAGAAGAAATTGGTCTAAACACGCATTTTATGAATAAATTAAAAATACAATTAAACAAGATTAGAAGTATATGGGTAAACCCATATAGACCATTTTGACATTTCTCGGAAAGTTGGCAACACTGTATTTTAATAATATTATAATTTATTTGGGCACTAGGAGAAACTTTTCTGAAAATTCTATCAAAATCGAATAAATAATGTAGCCATAATATATATTTTTTTAAATTTGTGATTTTTTTCTCTCGATAAGTTGTATTTTGTTAAAATTGCATAATTTATTTAGGCACTAGGAGAATCTTTTCTAAAAATTTGATTAAAATCGGTTGAATAAATAATAATAAATTTTTAAAAATTTTAGTAAATTTTTTTCTCGGAAAGTTGGCAACACTGTCTTTTGTTAAAATTACATAAATTATATGATTACTAGGAGAATCTTTTGTGAAAATTTGAGTAAAATCGGTAAAATAACATGGCCATAATATATTTTTAAAAACTTTAGTATTTTTTTTCTAAAAAAGTTGGCAACACTGGATATTAATAAAATTATATAATTAATGGAAACATTAGGGAAAATTTGATCAAAATCGGATAAATAATGTAGCCAATATAAATTTTTAAAAACTTTAGTAATTTTTTTCTCAGAAAGTTGGCATTACTGGAAAAAACCAAAACCACATGACCATTTTGGGCACTAGACAAATTTATTTTGAAAATTTCATTAAAATCGGTTGAACCGTCTAGGAGGAGTTGCGGCCACAAAATTTTGACTTTCGACCGAGCGACCGAGCGAGTGAGCGAGCGAGCTGACGACGCACATCCATACACCCACATAAATTAAGTTCAGATTCGTCATCTAGAGGCTATATGAAAGATTTCTATACACAATTTTTTTTTTGAAAATGTTACAGACACCGTACCAAACGCTATACCACTTTTTCCTTGCAGTCAAAGTGGTAAAAATATTCGTAAAAAAAAAACTAACTATTATACGAGTATAATGTACATTATTATACTAGTATATAATGACCTCGTTCTACATAGGCAATTTAGTAACGTGATATCAGTATTTTTAAACACTTGAAAAAAAAAATGTGTTTTCAAGTTTCCATAATTTATGTAAGCGATAATATTTTTTCAAACCTTCACGAAATGAATTTTTTTCGACATTTGAAATTCATTTTTATGTTGCAGATATTCAGGAAATTTTTTAAAATATGAAAAACATGGAAATGTATTCAAATTGAAATACGTAATAACATGTTTCTTTTTAAATTGTTCACATATTTTCCCTCGCTCTGGAACCATTAAAGCTAATTCGCCAGGTGCAGTTGCTGAAAAAAACCTTTTTAGCAAATATACCATAGACAAGCTAATACGTCTAGATGTATTTCCCCATAATCCTACATTTTTTGTTTATGAAAAAGTGCTTTTATATTTTTGCTTTAAAATAAATTTTTACTTCTACTTCTTTAAATATATGAATAATATTTCTATTTAAATATATAAGTTGCAGTGTTAGAGTCAGTTAAGATGGTTCGGACATGTTGAGCGAATGTCTAATGAACGTTTGGTTAAAAAGATTTATTTGAATGATTTTGATGGTATACGTTTGCGTGGACGTCCGATTAGTAGTTGGAGTGGTGTATGATTGAGAGAGTGGCTTGCGTGAGCGAAAGTTTCCAAGTAGTAGGAATAAAAGAGCATGTATGAGAGAGGAATTATGAATGTAGATGAAGCGAAATTTGCTTGTTTGGATAGGAATGTTTGGAGGCGACTGATTTCGGGATGATGAAAAGAGTTTGTGCCACATCCTTTTGGGTACATGGCGTGATTGTGTATGTATGTATGTACAAAGTAAAGGCTGATCAAATTAAATATATACAATAAAGATTGCTTTTTGCTCCTCGTAACATAATCTACTTATCCTGAAATAAAATCAAATGTAAATTTAAATCGTTCGTGTAATTAACCTGTATGATGCTTGTTTTCCCGACAGCAGGTGCGCCAAGCAGGATGACTTTAACCAGATCAACACTCTCGGGACTGACTTCAGACGGGCCCTGGGTTTCCTGCCTCGGGGCCCCATTGCCCTCGACCTCTTCATTCTGACGACGTTCCAAATAATCCAGATCCAATTCTGCGACAAAAGCAAATCGGAAAAATATAGGTAGTTCAGATCCAAAAAAATAAATAGCAATATTCTAGGCACATTTTTAAATAGTTTTAATTATTTTTTTATGAGAAGGTAGTTCAAAGCTTCCTTAATAAGACCTCGTTTACAAATTTGCAAATATTTGATTGCATTTATGAGATACGGACTCTGAAAGATGTTATTTCAAACAAAAAAATCAAAAAAAGTTGAAATACGTGAAAAACAATAAACTAAAGTAAAATGTTATTAATGTATACATACATACATACAAAATACCGTCATATACCCAAAAGGGTGTGGCACAAACTTTTTCCATTATCCCGAAATCAGTTTCCTTTAAACCTTCCTATCTAAACAAGCAACTTTAGCTTCATCCACATTCATAATCCCTCTCATACATGCTCTTCTATTAATATATCATATGTAAAATTTACTTCTAAATTTAATAATAAAATAAAAAAAGGGTATTTTAATTAAAATATGGACGTTAGAGTCGACATCCGGTTAAAAGAAGCAATAGAAATTTATAAAGAAAAAGATAACATCAGTAATTGTGACTAGTAACTGATTTAAATAAAATTTAGCTACCTTTAATTACAAATTTATAAATTTTATGATCTAATTACTTATTTTGCTACCTAGTAACTTGTTTCTATAATCGATTTATTTACTGCATATGTCATTTGTATCTTTTTTTTGATATTGTACGTAGATTACGTCGAAACGTTGATTATTAATAGAAATGACTACAGAGTTTAATTCTAAAGCCGTTTTATTTTAATATAATGAGTTCTGAATGATTTTTTTACTACACTAAAAAAAATTATGTAATTTTACGTTTTGTGAATGTAATTTTTCTTAAAAAAAAAATGTAATAATACGTTAATTATCACAATAAAATTACAAAATATTGTTATCTTTAACTTTAACTTAACTTTAACTTTAACTTATCTACATTCCAAACTAAACTGTTATCAGAAAATATAAAAAAATGTGCTATTTCTATTATGTAATGATTTTCAATTTAATTTGAATAATACGAATAAAAATAAAATGTAATTTTTGTGTTTCTGTTTGCGTTCTCATGTTCGTTCTATTACGAAATATCACGACAAACAACAATTTCATGATATAATCATTGTAAATTGTAATAAATATTAGATTACTGTAGTATGAGCTTTATATACAGGGTAATTTATAATAAGTGTACCCTAACTTTAACAGTTTGTTAGGGAGGTCATTTTGTGTGAAAAAATATCATTGTATGAACATAGATCCTATTCTATCTAGTTGCTTAACTACAAGAAATTAAAGGGCATAGTAAATTTACGAGTTTAATAATAAGTTAACGTAGAAAAACAAAATTTATTCAGCAAAATTTTTATTATTTTTCTTATTAACTAAACGAATAATTTAATTAAATATTAATAATCGATATTTCGACGAACTCAACGTTTGTCTTCATCAGAAAAACTGACACAAACAATGCAGACGAACGTTGAGTTCGTCGAAACATCGCTTATTAATAAATATTAATACAGAACTTAAACCTAAAGCCGTTTTATTTTATCTAATGAGTTCTGAAAGATTTTGTACTATGATAATTCATAAAAATTAAGTTACGAATACTAGCAAATGATCACTTTCTTAATTTGAAACAAAGAAAAAATATCTGACAAGAAAGACAAGACAGAAAAATGAACATCAGCATAAAAATTATGAAGCTTCGGTTAATTTTTAATTAGTAGGTACATTATTAATTAAATTCTTCCCCAATCTTCTTAATTGCAGAAGATATTTTGCCGAATTTTCACCTCTTATTCATATATCATGACAAAATTGCGCCAAAATTGCTTTCAACTTAATTAGTTAGTTAGAAACTAATTAATTTTGTATATTTGTTCGAGATTTTACTTAATGTTTTTAATCTTAAAATAAAAATGCTTTAGGATTAAATTCTGTATAAATTTTAGTTAAAAATTACATTATATAATGATATTATATAATATTACACAAATTATACAAATATTATGTACAATAAATAAATAGAAAATAGAAACTAGTTACTAGGTAACAAAATACAAGTCTCTAGATTATATTAAAATAAACGACCTTAGGATTTAGTTCTGTATTAATATTTATTAATAATCGACGTTTCGATGTACTCTATATACATCATCATCAGGAAAAATGATACAATTGACATTTACAATAAATAAACAGAATATAGTAACAAGTTACTAGATAACAACTAGATTATAAAATTTATAAATTATTAATGTCACAATGATTGGTGTTATCTTTTTCTTTATAAATTTCTATTGCTTCTCTTATCAATCTACAGTTAATATTAATGCGTCTTGCAATTATAATAGTATCTTCGAATTTTACTATAATTTAATTACAATAATTTAATAAGCAAATAATTATTAAACAGATAATTTACATATTATAATATGAAAAGTATAACATAGATATGTAATTTAGATCAATTTTAAGTCATTGTGAATATGAAATCAATTTGGTTACCACCAAACTCATGTTACTTAATTAACTAAAATTTAATACCAAGATTTCAAATGCATTGCATTGCATATTGCCAACTAAATAAACTCAAATGTCTAGAATGTATTTAATTTACACTCTCTCAATTAAACTCAAACGAGAGAATATTAAACTAGGAAATCTGTATCTAGATCTAGACGAACCCACAATATGACATTTTGAATATACAATGTGTGCATATAAGGTTCTACACAAAATTGGTAATTACCACTTTGACTGCAAGGAAAAAGTGGTAATTACCATTAATTATATAATTTTATTAATATCCAGTGTTGCCAACATTCCGAGAAAAAAATTACTAAATTTTTTAAAAATATATTATGGCCATGTTATTTAACCGATTTTACTCAAATTTTCACAAAAGATTCTCCTAGTAATCATATAATTTATGTAATTTTAACAAAATACAGTGTTGCCAACTTCTCGAGAAAAAAATCACAAATTTTTTAAAAATTCATTGTGGCCACATTATTTATTCGATTTTGATCAAATTTTCAGAAAAGTTTCTCCTAGTGCCCACATAAATTATAATTTTATTAAAATACAGTGTCGCCAACTTTCCGAGAAATGTCAAAGTGGTCTATATATGGGTTTACCCATATACTTCTAATCTTGTTTTATTTATATGTTTTTTTTTTCGGAAAATCAATTTTATTTTTGAAACTTCTTGACTTTAAATTAATATTTTTTAGCTTAGTAAAAAATCTTTCCGAACTCATTATATAAAATAAAACTGTTTTTGGTTCAAGTTCTGTACTAAAATTTATTTATAATCAACGTTTCGACGAAACTCAAAGCTCGTTTTCATCAGTTTTCCTGATGAATTATAAATAAATTTTAGTACAGAACTTGAACCATAAACAGTTTTATTTTATATAATGAGTTCGGATGAGATTTTTTTACTATGTTAACTGTAAAATGTAAAAAAAAATCGATTTTTTTTGAAAATATCAAAGTGGTGTCCCTTAAATTCTGAGAAATAGTTAAGATAAATAAAAATTTAATTTTAGTAATTTGGTTTTCTGAAATTTATCAACAATGTGAAGAATGTAGAACCTATCTTAAAAATTTGGTGCATATTTATTTCATATTATTCTATTAAAGTCGTCTTATTATCATAATATGATAAATTAAACATGTCCAAAACAAATGACAGTCGAGACAGAACTTTTTATGTGAATTCAACTGTGACTTTGTATGATATTATATATGCAATGTAAATTTAACAAAGTTCTTACTTCATACCATATACACAGGATGTCCCAGGGCGAGCTTACGCTGTCATAACATGAAAAACAAATGACATAAGAAACTGAAAATAGGCTGAAAATATTCGCTGTAGTCAGAATCGCTATAGCTTTTCGAGATTTTTTCCAAAAAATTAATATCAACGGAATTACTGAATTTATTCCTTACTTAATTTCCACACTGTATAACAACGTATCCAAATTATATATTTTTCTATTTTACTAATAAATCTATCAACTTTCAACATAAACTACATAAACTAACACTATTTTTTAACGTAAAATTCATTAAAATAGTAAAAAATTTTAATGTTTTTTTTTGAATTTCAAGTTTACAGCAATATTCTAGGTACATTTTTAAACAGTTTTAATTTATTTTTACATAAGAAATTGCAAATATTTGATCGCATTCTTGAGATACAGACCCTGAAAAATGTTGCCAATTTCGAACAAAAAAAATCAAAAAAGTTGAACTATAGTAAAATTTTAATAATGTATTTAAAATTTACTTCTAAATTCAATGATAAAATAAAAACTGAAGTATTCTGTTTAAAATAAGAAATTTGGAGACGACTTACGTTTAAAAAGGAAGTGAGATGTTATTGCCAATATTTTACTTCATAACTGAGTATATCAGAATACACCCTTATAACAAATTTCGTATAGACTTAATAATAGGGAGTTATCGCAAGTACAACGATAAATTTAGCGTACGTTATTTACCTACAAGCGAAAGAATGGGCATGCGCATGGATTTAGCGTACGGTAAAGAAATAACCGCGGTCCGCTATTTTCGCAAAATAGCGGAGCATTCTCTCATATGTAATTTTGAGTGGTGAGGTTATGTTCTTGTGTTTATAAACTTGTTATTTTACGCAGTTAGGTTAAGTTGTTGTGAAATAAATATAATAGAGATTTTATGGAACAGCAACAACAAATCCTTCTGATTTTAATAAATCAGCTCATTTCCAATAAAAACTATTGTATATATATAAAATTGTTTTTTTCTTGAATAAATACTTGTATCAAACCTATATTAAATTATTAGATTACATTTAGATATTCCTCCAATTTTAGCGTAATGTAAAATATCGGCGTGCGATAACTCTAAAGTGTCATTTACCATACAAATTAAATAACGTATAACGTCACGTGATTTTAGCGTTAACGGAACTTTAACGTTGTGTTTGCGATAACTCTCTATTATATCGTTTTTAGAATACTGATAGCATAAGCTTATCGTGGGGCACCCTGTACTATGTCACATTGCATATCATACGATACAAGAATCTGCATTCGAAACAAAGAATAGATTTTGAGAACTTCTGCTTGTGACACACACACACACACACACATATAAAACCTATAATAATACAATGAAGACATGTCTGCTCTGTTTTTGTGACTTGATTTGCATATTCTAGCAAATTACTTCTGTAGTAATTACTCGATTTATAGAGGGTTAAGGGTAAAGGGTGTCAGGAGAGTAAATGAAGAAGTATTGCACTTCAAATAAAATTCTTGCTTGTTCATTTAAAGATTATTAGAGATTATAATGCCGGATTTTATAAATAAGGATTATCTAGAATTATTAAACACTAGATTAAATTTAACTCGAGTTAAGATTTATATGCGTTTCATAAAATATATTTTATCTACATTACTCTAGGTAACTTATTTAGCTTAAATTTTTAACATAGTTAAAAAATCTTTCAGAACTTATTATATAAAATAAAATGACTTTAGATTTAAGTTTTGTATAAATATTTAATTAAAATCAACGTTTCAATGAACGTTTATAAATGTCATTTGAATCAGTTTTCCAGATGAAGATGGACGTTGAGTTCGTCGAAACGTTGATTTTTTAATAAATATTTATATATATATATATATATATATTTATTTATATATATATATATATATATTTATTTATATATATATATATATATATATATATATATATATATATATATATATATATATATTTATTTATATATATATATATATATATATATATATATAATTTTTATATAATAGATATTAGGGAAAAAACATCAGAAATAATATTTTTTTGCATGTTTTTAAGGAAATAACAAATTCCTATACACAAGTGATATTTTCAGAAAACGTGTGTTGGTACATACACGATATAAGCGATATATGTATTTACATGCGTTTTCCGAAAATTTCAGTTTTGTAGAGTATTACTTTCTTAAAAACATGCTAAAAATATTATTTCTGATGTTTTTTCAATATAAAATTATCGATTTTAGTCTTACTGGAATTTTTTTATGAGGACATATATAGCTTGAAGGTATAATTTCTTACCTAAATTTCGTTTTGAATTCGGTGTTATCGCCTTATTAATATCAGCCACTTTGAAATTAATTATATATTTTTTTTAATTAAATTTCTGTTATTTTATAATTAACATTTTATATTATTTATAACAATTTGTTCATAACACATTTCAAGCAATATATTCATTGCTATTCTTTCACTAGTCATAGATAAAAAATAATATTTATTTTATGATAAAATTGGGGTACAAATTTTCTAAGCCAAAATACCAGACGATAAAAAAAGTTGTGTCTGTAAGTCGCTAAAAATGCAAAATACGTGTTTAAGTCTATTTAAAAAGTAAAACCGTCTATCGACACGAGTTTATATTAAAATAAATTGCTGTAACTTTGTACATCTTATGTTTATTATAGAGTAAGATTGAAGAAATTCCAACATTGCCAAAATAACGACCATCCTTAAATATATATATATATAGTAAATTGTTTTAATGGGAAAATAGTCAAAGGTTAGATGTTTTAAATCAAATTCTATATAAAATTCATTTTGATTTAAAACATCTAACATTTGACCTATCTCTTCCCGCTAAAACAATTTTACAATATAATATTTTCTAGTCGTGAAATTTTTAATTTTTATATATATATATATATATATATATATATATATAAATTTTAATAAACCATCACTCAAGGAAGCACTCAAATACGTCACTGAAACAATTAATTATTAATCTGTGTTTCAATAATACTAAATATTAACACCAGAATGAAAAATTAAAATATAGTAAAATATCTCATTAAACTCATTATACATATTAAAATAAAACGGCTTTAGGTTGTAGTTATATATTAATATTTATTAATAATCAACGTACTAAACATACTTCATCATCAGTAAAAATAAAGGAATTGAGTTAAATAAAATCTGGCTTCTATTAATTAAAAATCTATAAATTGTATGATCTAGTTACTTATTTTGTTACCTAGTAATTTGTTTCTATGTTCTGTTTATTTACTGTAATGTCATTTGTATCATTTATACTGATGAAGATGGACGTTAAGTTTCGTCGAAACATCGATTTTAAATAAATATTAATACAGAACTACAACCTAAATCAGTTTAATTTTAATATAATAAATTCTAAAAAAATTTTACTATGTTAAAACAAATCACATAAAAATATACAGTAAATAAACAGAACATAGATACAAGTTACTAGGTAACAAAATACAGGTATCTAGATCATAAAATTTATAAATTTGTAATTAAAGGAAGCCAAATTTTATTTAAATCAGTTACTAGTCACACTGATTCACGTTATCTTTTTCTTTACAAATTTCTATTGCTTCTCTTATCAATCTATGCTGTTAATATTGATTTAGTTATTTATTTTTTTATCTAGTAACTTGTTTCTATGTTTCGTTTATTTACTATAAATGTCATTTGTATCATTTTTCTGATGATGATGTACGTAGAGTACGTAGAATAAAGAATACGTCAATTATTAATACATTTAAATACAGAACTACAACCTAAAGCCGTTTTATTTTAAAAATTTCCCCGATTTAATATATGCATTAAATTCGTCTTTTTGTATAAATTAATTTCATCGATTTTCCATCAAAAAATTCCAATTTATGCTTCATCAACTTCAAATTATAATACAGGGTGTTTTATTCCATCTGTATATTGCCCGAGGTCAATATTAGATTATTTATTCACACAAATTGTTTGACAGTACAACCCGCAAAATTCGTCAGATAAAATGCTAATTTTTTACGCGCAAATATTAACACAGCGAAATTATTCCAAATTTTCAGAATTTGAGAGCTTTTCATTGAATTAAAAATTAAAGTTTAAAACAGTAAAATTAAAATAAAAAAGCTTTAAAATTGTTCTGTATATATTGTACTTAAGTTTGAGTATATACAATGCTGTTTTGGTGCCCTTACGTTGATGTATCGTATTGAATGTTGAGTTTGGCTGCATAAGCATAAAAAAAAGAAAATGACTGCTTTGGAAATGAAAATTTTACGTGGCGTATGTGGTGTAACTAGAATAAATCGGGTACGAAATAGATTAGTGTATGATGAGTTAGAAATTGAAAAAAATGTTGTTGCAAAAGTAGGTGTTACGCAGTTAGGATGATATTAATTATCTTTTAATTTAAATCACAAACAAATATATTAAACGTATTACGAGTTCTGCTTTCAACTTTGGTTTTAGCCGCGGTTTTAACCCCGGTTTTAAGATAATGCAACCGTCTTAAGATTAGAATAAAATAAATAAACGAAAACACCCAAAAACCGAGATTATAATAACTTCAAATTTTATTTTAATAATTATAAAAATAAATTTAATTTCATACTTTGTTAAAAATTTAACTAAATTTAATTTTTTATAACATAGTAAGAAATCTTTCAAAACTCATTATATAAAATAAAACTGCTTTTGGTTCAAGTTCTGTATTAAATTTTTTATTTATTATCAACGTTTCGACGAAACTCAACGCTCGTCTATATCAGGAAACCTCATCAGTTTTCCTGATAAAAACGAGTGTTGAATCGAAACATTGATTATAAATAAAAAATTTAATACAGAACTTGTACCTAAAGCAGTTTTATTTTAATTCATTAGCAAATATATTAAATACAATAATTTTGTGAAAATCGGTCATATAGTAAATTTCCTTATATATTGACACAAATTTATCAAAACTATCAATTACTATAAAATTTAATTTTCTTGTAAATGAAATCTCACAAGACAATGTTTTATTTTTAAAAAAAATTGACACTTAAAATATACAAACAAATAAAGTAATTAAAATGCTAAACACGTGTTATAAATTCGTCCACGACGTAACTTTTATCAGTGTTGCCAACATGACATACGCACGGAATAAAATTCCGGAGGTAACTGAAGTGCCGGAGTTCTGTTATGCGTATTATATAACCCGGAATTTGACTCCGGACTTGCGCTGTAAAAGATATGTCAATTGTGAAAAATATTGAAATTTTGAATAGAAAAATTAGTATAATACATACATTAGTATAATAATAAAGTATTAATAGTTACAAAATTTTAAGATTGATAATAATAATACAAATAATTAAAATAAAACGGCCGTACTCAACGTACATCATCATCAGGAAAAAATGATACAAATGACATTTATTGTAAATGAACAGAATATAGAAACAAAAGTTACTAGGTAACAAAATAAGTATTCGATTATAAAATTAATAAATTTTATTGTGTTTTGTTTTTCAATGTAAACATGCAAGTTAGCAAAAATATATAACTGCTTTCAGTTATTAATTCAACGTTCCGTCTTTATCAGGAAAAAATGATCATTTCTTCTGATGAAGACGGACATTGAGTTCGTCGAAACGTCGATTATAAATAAATATTAATACAGAAAGCAGTTTTATTTTAATATAATGAGTTCTGAAAGATTTTTTTACTAATTTCTGTGTAGTTCATGTCACACCCTTATGCTGTTATGATACCTACGTTGATGTACGGTAGTAAATATTGGGTTTGGCTGCAAAAACATAAAAGGAAAATGACAATAATCTGACTACAGAATGCTGATTAAACTGTTTGATAGCTGCAAAAAAAAATCTGCGAAAAATTGAAATTCAAATATGTTATATCGACAGTATTATATCTCAAACGTCATTTGCAAAACGACGCCGGAACGACGCCGGAACGACGCCAGCGTCTAGTTGAAACGGAAATTAAATTCTCGAGCGCGTTTGACAAGACTTCCCGTCAATGTCAGCGCTTGCTTTTTAGGAAAACTTCAACTACTGACAGTTTTAAAAAATGATTTTCAATTTATCAACACAAACTTATTTTGTTTTTTTTTTGTGATTGATATATGAAAACATTGAATATACATACATATAAATTGAATTATACAGGGTGGCTATTTTAATAAAAACAAATTACGTTCTTAAATAAATTTAATTTGATCAGCCTTTACTTCGTGATACATATTGAGTAACTCATACTGATTTTGCAGGAAAAATTATTGAAAATTCTAAAATGTTTTTTAATTTTTCCTGCCAAACCAGAAAGAGGTAGAGAAAATAGTTACTTAGCTATTATATAGTTAATTTTTTTCTCTATTTTACTAAATTTTTTCAGATTTTTATGAGCAAATTTTGAAAAGAGTCTTATTTTGAAAAAATTCCCTTGACAAATTTTTAAAATTCAGTTTTTACTAAACGATGCATCTTATAATAATAGTTTCTTCACTCTATTATAGTACTCATTATTCCGCATTTTTCCATACCATGCTTATTTTCCTACACCTCATAGTTTTTGAGGAAAAAAATAAAAACCGAAAAATAAAATAAAAATTCTAGCGCCCAAACGGCACATGCTAGCAAATTAAAACTAAAATCAAATTATAGAACTTTTAAAGCCCTATAGAAAAGTAGTCAGTATCACTGACGAGATCCTAAAGATCGAAACACGTGTCTATGGTTAAACTGGCCAGTCATTGATGCATAGCTTTGTAAGCCGATTCAATAACTGAGTAACTTGGGAAATTTTGAGAAAAAGTCTTAACTTTAGACTATTAAAATAAAGACATTACTTATTGTTATATAAAATAAATAACAAAAGTAATTACTTTAATTATACAATGATACATTAATTATATAATGTATATCTGTTATGAAATGGGTTATGCCAGGTTTTAATTATTTTGCATATTGCGATAAGTCATTGAAAATCATTTTATCGATGATTTTACTGAGGAAAACATTTTCATATTATGCGCTAATTATCACACTTTTGTTCCCTACCACGCATGTTGCATACCAGCTGACGACCAGCTGCGCCCTGCGCTTGCGCATTAGGTTAGTTTGTCATTTGTTTTGTGATTCCATGCAAATTTATACTTCAACTATAGCTATTTATTTTTTATGAAAATAATAATTATCCAAGAATGACAAACATATGTAGACTTTGTACAAAAGAAGACGAAAATTTGATATCTGTTTTTGAGAATATACAAGAAAATTTACAAGGTCAAATTTTCCAGTTGTTCGGAGTAAATGTGAGTAGCATATTTATAGGTTATAACAAATATTGTATGAATTATGAGTTTAAGAACAAGTTGCATAATACGTCGCTAGCTTTAATAGTTGTTAATTACATAATTTATAATTACAGTTAATAATCTAACGTTTCTAAATCTTAACATTACTTGGTATAAAAATACATAATTTAGTTGTCAACTATCTTCGAAACGCTTCATTGATTTGTACAAGTTAACGAAGCGTTTACGTACAATGTACTTCATGTACTTCTTATTTAAAAGCATTAGTTTTGACATTAAAATTGTAACTAACCTAAAAATATCAAGTTTGAATGCATTTTGAAATGATTCAATGCCATATTGTTTCCTTGTGCTGTAAAAAATCAAAATTAATATAATAAATATTAACATAAACGAAAAAATAAAATGTACCTATTTTACTTTTCTTATACTTTATTTTAGATATATTTTTTTTAGAATGTTTCTATTGTAAAATTTCTATCTAGTGTTTATACTAGCGTTAAGCTAATTTAATAAAGTATTATTATTATTGACGTAAAAATAAGTATTTGGAAGATTTCTGTTCAAGTTGTACATTTTAATTTCAACTATTATTATCGATTTTTTTTATAATCGAAGAAATCGATTTTTCCAATGATATATTTTGATAAAAATGGAGCAGTTATTGTTTCCACTGCTCCGAAGTTCAAAACCCTATAATTAAATAGTCTAGCGATGTATTTCATATGGTTATATTATGATTATATTATTATCTCAATTTACTTTTACAGATTTTAAATGATGATCCAATTACACAAAACATCTGCAGATCATGCTATATTCTCACGAATTCTACCTATGATAATCGTGTAACATTTTTAGCAAATGATTCTAAACTAAAGGTAATTATTAATTTCTAATTTATACTGTTTTAAATTTTGAGATTTTTTGCTGCTATACAGACTTCTAAATTTATGTCGTTTTATTATTTAATAAATAACAATTACATTAAAATAAAACAGTTTTTGGTTCTAATTCTCTATTAATATTTATTAATAATCGACGTACGTCTTCATCAGGAAAACTGATACAAATGTAAATAAACAAAACATAGAAACAAGTTACTAAGTAACAAAATAAGTAACTAAACCCATCAATATTAACAGCAGATTGATAAGAGAAGCAATAGAAATTTATAAAGAAAAAAATAACATTAATCAGTGTGAAGTGGCACTGATTTAAATAAAGTTTGGCTTTCTTTGTTTAAAAATTTATAAATTTTATGATCCTAGTTACTTGTATTTTGTTACCTAGTAACTTGTTTCTGTGTTCTATTTATTTACTTGTAAATGTTTAATTAATAAATATTAATACAAAACTATAATCTAAAGCCGTTTTATTTTAATATATAAACTCAAATTTAATATATTATTTAGAGAAACGCCTGTACAATGTTACAAGTTTGGATATGTGTTGAGCTTATTTTACGAAGAAATAGATTTAATTTAATTGTTTAGAACTTATAAAAGCACAAGATTTTTTTAAAGTTGTTATTTTATATAAAATAAATTTACATTAAAACTATATTTTTCCAGCAAGAATATGAACGTACTTGTGCTCAGCAAAAGGAAATTATAAAACCAAATTATTTACCTGCCGATATGTTGCAAGACGATTTTCTACAATTACTTAATTTGACTAGAAAAGACTTATACTTACACTTACAAAAACTTATAAATAAATATCGACTAAGAGCTTCGTCTGTTACAAATAAAACAAATTTTTATCCTAAAGTAGACATGAGTTTAAATAATAAATATAATGAATGGATGTCTGCTAAAAACAATCTAGTAAATTCTGAAACGTTTGACCTAAATAAAACTACAGTTACAAACGAGATATACTCTCCTAGTACTTTAAAATCTCTTGAAAGTGGTGCTGCTAAAGATAAGAAAAAATTAGCAAACGCGACAAATAAAAAGAAACACAAATCAGTTGATTCGAAACGTAAACCAAAGAATGAAATACAAAGACTGTTTTCTAATCAAACTAATAAATCTAATCATCCAGAAAAACTATTGAATATAACAAATTCAAATTCTCTGGCAAAAAGAATGAATACGGAAGAAAGTAATGAGATTCCGAGAAAAGTAAGAAAATTATTGGAAAATAAAACTCAGTCATTCGAGGAAACACAGAAAAGTGAAGTTACTACATTATCTTTGGAAAATAAATCATCATTATTTGATAATGATGTAGTGGAATGTGATAACGAACTGATTTTATCAAAGATTTCAAATAAAGAAAATGATATAACATCGCAAATATATACAAAAGAGGCAGAAAATTTTTTAGTTTATGCTTCCGAAATAAAAACTTTTTTCTGTCAAACTTGTAGCAGTGTATTTGATACAGCCAAAACATTGCAAGAACACAAAAAAACTGAACATCAATTGGCTTTAAGATGCAATATATGCGCAAAAAAATTTGTCGAAATCGAAAGTTTACTCAAACATAATCGGAAATTTCATCCGGAAAATGTATCGAATGAACCTAATCAAAAAGAAAACGATATTATTTCAAAGTTACCAGAAGATATTACAAATAAGATCGGATCAAAACGGAAAGAAAAAATTCCAGAGAAGAAAACCAAAGATAATATTCAGAAAAATATTCCTTACCTTTTTATTTCGTTAGATAGCGAAGAGGAGGATGATGTAGAAAATAAAAATAACGATTCCAAAAATTCTACAACACAAAATGAAAACGATTCATCTAATATCGTTCATCAGCCTCAAGAAGTGATAAATGTTATTAAAGAAAATAAGCCAGAGGCTACTACTGCAACAAATGGAACAATTAAAAACTTGGAGGTAACACAGAAAAATAAAGTTACGATATTTGATAATGATTTGGTAGAATCTAATAAAGCTATTTCACGAGATGCTGTTGATGAAGAAGTGATTATTATAGAAGATAGTGATAATGAAGATGATCCTGTGATAATTGACAAACAAACTAATACTCTCGATAAAGATGAAACAAGAACTGTAAATATTAAATTATCAAAGAAAATTGAAAAAAATTATGAACAAAATTTATTTAATTACATATTTAGCAGATATTTGTACAGTGAAACTACAACAGTCGAAATCGATAGCAAATGGATTTTGAAAGATATAAAGAAACTAGCCACGCAATGTATCATACCAATTGATTTACACAGATCAACGAATAAAATGGTTATGATTGAATATTCATTGGTTGATCTTGAATCAAGAAACAAAACAAAAACTTTAATCAGTTGGGATATTGCTAATGCAATTGATATTCCAACATCAAATACCAATATGTCTAACTTTGTAAGTAATGTTATTCCAGTTGGTAAAACTGCTACTACCATTGCAAATTTTAGTATGGCTCCAGAATCTCCATCTCTACCAATTGTTCCATCTACTTCCATTCCAAATTCTAATTTTAAAATGGTTCTGGATTCTCCATCTGTACCTATTGTTAGTTCAAGAATGCCTCCAGAATCTCCATCTCTACCAATTAATCCATCTACTTCCATTCCAAATTCTAATTTTAAAATGGCTCTCGATTCTCCATCTGTACCTATTGTTAGTTCAAGAATGCCTCCAGAATCTCCATCTATACCGTCCACAACCATTGCAACTTCTATTTTACAACCGATTATTCTAAACCGTTTCACACAGCAATTAACTCATACCGCTAACACGCAAACGTCTGAACCAAAATTGGTTAGTCATTTCGAGCAACACACTAATGTCAGTACAAATCAGTCAAATATTATACTTGTAAATTCTGAACAAACTGAATTGATTACAAGCTTTTGTGATACGAATTTTACCAATACCCAACAAGAAACTGTGTTAACAACAACGCCAAATACATCGATATCTATTCAACAAAATGATTGTAATTGCACTAGATCACTGATACGAATAAAGAGTCCAGCAGAATTAAATACTATTGATAATGATGTAATAGTATTAAATTGAGTCAAATGCAATCCCATTCCACGACGATTTTCATATTACTTTTTGTTTCATTGTAAATGATTTATATTTTAAAATATTTTTAGCTTACAATTAGAAATTCTCCAGTTTGTACTAAGATATAATGTCATATTTCACAATTACCAAATCAGTGCACTATATTTCTAATTGTAAGTATAAAATGGTTTTTTGTATTTAATTTATATAATTTTCAGTTAAATATTATGTTATTTAAATACGAGTATCATAAATATAAATTTATGAACTTTGGTTAAATATATTTCGCAAATAAATTTTACTTTCCTATTAATGAATAAATTTACTTCGCGAGTAAATTTATTCTACTAAATAACCGTAAAAAGAAATGTTGTTCAACAATTTACTGTCAGATTATTACCAAAGAAAAAATCTTTCAGAATTTATTATATTAAAATAAAACGGCCTTAGTTTGTAGTTCTGTTTTAATATTTATCAGGAAAAATGATACAAATGACAATTACATTTTTTTTTACCTTGTAACTTGATTCTATGTTCTGTTTATTTATTGTAAATATCATTTATATCTTTTTTCTTTATGAAGACGTATGTTGAGTTTATCGAAACATCGATTATTAATAAATATTAATACAGACCTACAACCTAAAGGCGTTTTATTTTATCAGGTTATTATTAAGAAAAATAATTATTTTTCAGTACTACTTAAACCAAATTTGTTTTCCTTTTATATATAAAAATACATTTACTTCTAAAGAATTTAATCTGCGTTTGGGCTTTAAAATTTTATATTTGTTGTTGCAGAATTATTTATTAATATTTTGCTAAGTACAAAAAAAAACCAAATATTTTACAATGCATTATTATTATAATCGTTACAAAAGTTTGTTAAATACAGTATTAATTCAGCCTTTGTATTAATCCAATATTTTGTATAATTCAATATAGTTCGAATAACTTTTATTTTTTATTTGTTTCTGTGTGTTTTCTTTAAAAAAAAGTTAAACGAGCTACAGACTAGATCGTGATACTTATTGTTAGAATAAATACAATTTTTTATAATAAATTTCGTTTCTTTCACAATTACATGTTTTATTTTTTCCCCAAAAATTTGTTTATTTGAAGAAAGTATATACATTATCTCAAACCTACAAATTGTTGATTCGCTTTTCCACTGAGTTCCTAATATGTACTGGAACATAATAATAATATTTATTTTTATATTAACATAGTAGAAAGTGCTTACACAAGTCAAAATACATATAGAAATTATATTGTTTAATTTTTAAAATAATCAATAAATTCTTGTGTTGTAAAAGGAGCCAAATCAAATAGTATTATGTATTTAATTTTATTTTACATTGGTTTTTTATGTGTACGAATATGAATCGTTAAGCTACCGCTTTGTATAAAAGCTCTACCACATATTTCACATGTATATGGTTTTTCATTTGTGTGAATACGAGTATGTCGTCTAAAGCTTGATGGATCGTTAAAAGCTCTACCACATATCTTATAAAGATGAGGTTTCTCATTGGCATGCGTGCGAATATGTACATCTAAAAGCGCTCTTACATATTTCACACTCATATAGCTTTTCATTTCTATGCGTAGTACGTCTATGTTTTGATAACGTATAACTTTGTGTAAAAGATTTACCACATATTTCGCATGCATAAGGTTTCACATTCGTACGAGTACGAATATGCCTTCTTAAGCTTGATGGATCGGCAAAAGCTCTACCACATGTTTCACAAAGATGAGGTTTTTCATTGGTATGCATGCGAATATGTACATTTAAAGTAGCTTTTAGCTTAAAAGCTGTCTTATATATTACACATTTATATATATCTTTAGGTTTATGCGTACGAATATACACTGCTAACGAAGAACTTTGGTGAAAGCTTTTTCACATATTTGGCATTTATAAGGTTTCTCGTTATTGTGAATACGTATATGTATAATTAAGCCTGATGGATCACTGAATGTTTTACCACATATTTTCAAATCGCCTCATTGATTTGTCAGTTAACAAATTTGTTGACTTATATTAAAATTCGTATACTTACAATTCCAGGTAAAATAGTATTTAGTTTATCTAAGAAAATTATATTATCAGAATCAAATTTCAGCAAAGTTTTTGATACGTTATTTCTAGTGCATAAGCGACAAAGTTTTTTGAAAAAACCCATGTTGTAAATTTATTTTCTACAGTAAATTTCCTTTTATAAAATACAAATAAACAAATAAAAGTATACAATATAAATCTACGTTAGATTTCAAACAATCTCATAACAAGGAGTCATTAACCTTGGTCATAAATCACTAGCTTGTCTTTGAATTTCTAGCTCTAGTTATCATAGTTGGAATGAATTACGCAGTAATAGACGTCATTTCAAATATTTTAATAATTTAATCATTAAATAATGAATTGCTTTTGAAGATTAAGGTAAAAAAAACAATTATTATATCAAAATAAATTACAATAAAAAAGAAATTTTTACAAAATAATTATAATATATTTGTTATAATAATACACATATTAATATAATAGTAAATAGTCCTGTAAATCATTTAAAAAAATAACTATTTCAGTTTTTCATGGAGCGCAAATTTTATCCAAAATTGATTTAATATTCAAGCAACTTCGCATTTCACCCAGTAGAGTTCACTGATTTCACCCAAATGTCATCCTACTAGTTACATGTCAGTTTCATTCCAAATAATAACTTAGTTTGGAATTTATGTGTATAAATCAATTTTAAAAAAGTATTTTATTAGATAGATATATTGTGAAATGAATTATTTCATGAAGCGTTGTCGATTATGTACTACTGATCAAAATGTATCATTCACTATATTTAACCTAGATTTCGATGACAAATATTTTCTAGATAAGTTAGAAGTAATTGTACCAGAAATTGTAAGAATTTTGTTTTAATTGTAATAGATAATATTATTTTTTTGAGTTTTTGTTTGTATTAGATAAATTGCAATATCAGCTTACCAAATGGCCTATGCACAATTTGCGCTGTTCAATTAAATGAGGCTGATAAATTTATAAAACAATGTTTCGATTCTCAAATTATATTAAAAACACAACATGTAGATAAACAACTTTGTCGATTATGTGCTAATAATGATAATTTATCGCTAACTTTAAACAGTATGGATTCGGATAATATATTAGTATCATATAAATTGGAAACCATTACATCGGAAATTGTAAGTAATAGATTTAATTTAAAATTACTAGAGTTCATAGTGAGTTTCAAACTAGACACAGCCAGTATCAGTTCAATGTTATTACTATAAAATAATGTTCTAAAATTAAAAGTTGTAATAAGTGTAAAGAACAATATCTTTAATTTATAACCGGTTTCGAATATTTTGTTTTTCAATGAATAATTTAAGATATATGCATTTTTATCTAAAAGTATTTCTAAAATGAGCTATAAATAGGGGCCAAGTATTATTAAAAATTGTACAATAATTTATGTAAAGTAATAATTATTATTTTATAATGTTGTTACAAAAATAATAATTAAGATATCGAATTTACTTAATTAACAATTTAATTTTGATTCATATTTTTAGTTGGAATGTAATGAGAAGTTATCGGATAAAATTTGTTCAATTTGTTCGGTTCGATTAAATGAAACGTATAAATTCAGAGAAAAATGTTTTAAATCTCTAGAAATTTTTAAGCGAAAATTTCAAAATAGTGATGTTATTAAAAACGAAATCGTACAAGATTCTACAATTAGTTTAAATAAAAATGAAAATAATACAAATTTTGAAACTGTTTATATTAAAAAGGAGATTATTAACGAAGAAGCCACTGTACTAGGTTTGGAAAATGATATAAATATTAAAGTTGAACAGACTTTACAATCAGAAAATAATACAAATTTTGCTGCTGTTTTTATTAAAGAAGAAAATATTAATGAAGATTACGAATCAGATAAAAATACAAATTTTGGTACTGTTTGTATTAAAGAAGAAACTAATAATGTCAATTTGAATAAAGTAGATTTGAAAAATAATACAAATATTAAAATGGAGGAAAAGTTACATTCAGAATTAATAATTAAGGACGAAAGTATTTTTGATTCAAAAACTTATCAAGTTGATAAAAATATGAATGGAAATGATAATTTAAATTTAGAAAAAGACGATAATAATATATTTGTAAATAAAGAGGTACACATAGAGGAAAAAATATATAAATGTAAAACTTGTGAGGAAGTATTTATTCAAAGAGCAAGTTTAACAATTCACATTCGTTCTCATATCAATGAGAAACCATTTAAATGTAAAATTTGCGGAAAAGATTTTCAACAAAAAGCAGACTTAAGAACACATCTTCGTAAACATAAGAATGAGAAATCTTATAAATGCGAAATATGTAAAAAAGTATTTACGACGAGTGGAAGTTTGAAAGAGCATATTCGTATTCATACAAATGAGAGACCGTATAAATGCGAAATATGTGAGAAAACTTTTACGCAAAGTGGACATTTGCAAACACATATTCGTAGACATGGAAATGTGAAACCTTATAAATGCGAAACATGCGAGAAAACTTTTACTAAAAACGGCGATTTGAAAGTGCATATCCGTTCTCATACACAGGAGAAACCTTTTAAATGCAAAATGTGTCAGAACGCATATACTACGAGTGGAAGTCTAAGTAGACATATTCTTTCACATACAAATGAAAAACCTTATAAATGCAAGCTTTGTGACAAAGCTTTCACTCAAGGTGGTAGTTTGAAAGTCCATATTCGTTCTCATACAAAGGAGGGATCTTCTAATTAAACCTAAATTGAATCAGTTGTTTCAGGAACGACATATGTGAATATTTCTAAAAATGTATTTAAAAGATATTTAATTAATATTATTATTTAAGTAATTAACTAGCCTGAAAGCTAAATAAAGTTTGATTTGATTTGATCAACTGACAAGTGTAATATAAATATAAAAAAACTTTTAAATTTAAAAACTTTGAGAACAAAATAACTTGAATGTAAATAACAGTTTCTTTTATTTGTTTCAAAAACTTAACATATAACATGTCTTTTCTGATTCAATTTATTTTAAGGCGTCAGATATGGTTAAAAAAATATCACTGGTTGAATTTAGTTAATTTTGCGTTAAGTTATTCTGTGATAAATTTTCTAGTAACTAAGATTCATAAATTGATAGAATTGTGGAACTTTAAAGAGCTGCTGAAAGGTGAGGAGAGAAACAAAATAATAAAATATAAAATAATTAGAAAATTCTAGTATCTCTTAGCCTACATTGGTGATTCGGGTAGTTACACAAAATTTAAATATTAAAACACATCCGAAAGTTGAATTTGAAATATAATTTTTTATATCAAAAATTATAGCCAAATTTTTCTAGTTAATTTTTAATTAATTATTGAAAATCAGTTGTCTAACCATTAAAAAGTAATGACGCATATATCTGACAATAGAATTAGGGTATGACTTTTTACTACTTGTTTGAAGCAATACGATTTATATATTAAGGGGGTTTTCGTGTTTGTAGCACCGATTTTTAGGTGTTTTTCAACATTTTTTTGGGAACTTTAATAACAAATGCAATAAAAACCAATTACACTGTTGGAAAGGGTATTAAATGAACTTTAATATTACATTAATAGACGTGATACTTTCTTATATATTTATAAAGTTAGATATAATTACAGTTAAATTAATAGAATAAATCTAAAAACAATTTTTAACAAGTTTGTTCTCGCCTGATAAAATTGGTATAACTCACGGTAGGAAAATATAATGTATGACAAATAATATTTCTCACGATAAGAAATGTAAGTAAACGACAAAATAGTTTTTCTTACGACAAAAAAAAATTTATGTGCACGACAAAATAAAATGTAAATAAAAATATTTTAACAGCGAAAAATATCAAAATATTTTGTGTTTAAAACAACCTGTGTTTGAAATTTACAGCTTTGAAAGCATATATTGTAATTTATTATCATAAAATAAATATATTATTGAATATGCTAATTATTTTGCGCTCTCCTTCTCAATCTCATTTCACTTTGATATAATACAGTCGCCCAACTAAATATTAAACGCTTAATCTAATATTATTTAAAAATCATTTTCAATCTTATGTTTATTAGGCTTATAATATAATATTACACAAAATATTGTTTAAAAATAAAATTATATATATAATATATTTTGTTAATCAGATATTATTTGACTAACTGAAGCATTTTAAAGTTGACCTCGTATCTGACGTTCGTTATCATGTGACGTTTAAGACAAAGATCACAGCTTTAATTATAAGTTAACTTTTATGTATTATCTATTACGAAAAACTGTTTTTGGTAGATAAATCTAAACATGAATCATTTTATGCAACTTTGTCGATTATGTACTAGTGATAATAATGTATCATTCACTGTGCATAACCTAGATTTCGATGACAAATGTTTCATAGATAAATTAAAAGCGATTGTTCCAGAAATTGTAAGACTTAGTAATTATATTCTAGCTTTAATACATTAAATATGTTTCTCATTTTTCATTTGATTAATATTTATAGGTAGATTGCAATATCAGCTTACCAAATGGTCTATGCACAATTTGCGCTGTTCAATTAAACGAAGCTGATAAATTTATAAAACAATGTTTCGATGCACAAATCATATTAAAACTACAACAATTAGATAAACAACTTTGTCGTTTATGTGCTAGTAATAATAATTCATTATTAACTTTAAACAGTATGGATTCGGATAATATATTAATATCATATAAATTGGAAACCATTGCATCGGAAATTGTAAGTAACAGATTAAATTTAAAACAATATACACACTGTTTAACTAGTTTCCGTAATGATTAAATAGAACATGATAGGAGATTTATATTTTGGATATTCTAATCATATAGTTATATTAAAAATTTCGACTTGTATTTTTAATTGTAGCGAGTTATTATTAACAACTCGTCAAGTAATGAACTCAACTCACAATGTATAGTGAATTTCAAATTACTCAGACAAAACTAATTTCAGTTAAATACCACAGGGCCTTAGTGTAATAACTATATATTTTGCAATTAAATGCAACCTAAACCAGAGATTATTTTTAGTTGATAGGTCATATACATAATGTATCCAACTTATAGTTTTGATGAATATTATATAGTTTACTAAAACTTAAGAATTTTTCAAACGGCATATCATTTAAATAAAAAAGCTTTATAAACTAGAGTTGGGTTTTTTTTTTCACAGATATTCACTTATGAACATTTTTTGTTCAATATTATTAAAAAAAGCTTTAGGTTTTAAATCTGTTAAATTTTAATGAATCGACGTTTTGATATACTGTACGTATATCATCAAGAAAAATATATACAAATGACATAAATAATAAATAAACAAGACATAGAAACAAGTTATTAAGTAACAAAATTTATAAATTGTTAATTAAAGAAAGCCAGATTTTATTAAAATCAGCTTAAATCACACTGATTGATATTATCTTTTTCTTTGTAAATTTCTATTGCTTCTCTGGTCATTGTGAATTTTTCAGTTAAAAAAATGAATGCTTCCATTTTATGAAACAAAATATAAATATTTTTTTTAAAGGTACAGCATACTTTACTTTTCGATTATAACACACATATTATCACTTATTCTCAAAATGAAATTACTGTAGTAATTAATAATTTATAAAAAGTAAATTTAAATTAATATTAATAATATTATTTTCAATGAACAACAAGTATTTTTATACATTTGTTTTTAAATTATGAAAATGAAGTTTTATTTTTCTAACAATTAATTATATGTAATATATATTTTTAGTTGCAATGTAATGAAAAGTTATCGGATTTAATTTGCTCAGTTTGTTCTGTTCGTTTAAATGAAACGTACAAACTCAGAGAAAAATATTTTAAATCTCAAGAAATTTTAAAGCGTTATGCAAAAGAACAGTTGCAAAATAGCGAAGTTATAAAAAATGAAACTACAAACGAAATCGTGGAAGATGATATAAATAGTTGTTTAAATAATGAAAATGATGTAAATTTTGAAACTGTTTTTATTAAACAAGAATATATTGATGAAGAACCCATTGAACTAGGTTTAATAAATGATACAAATATCAAAGTTGAAGCAAGTGTAGAATCAGAAAATAACACTTGTTATATTGAAGAAGAAACTACGATTAATAATGAAGACACTAAAGTAGACTTGATAAATGATAAAGAAAGTTTCGAATCAGAATATTCAGATCTACATTCAGAAATAATAATTAAGGAAGAAAATTCTGATTTTGAGGATACTTCCAATAGAAAAAGTTGCCAAGCAACTAAAAATACGAATACAAATAATAAATGTACATTGTGTGATAAAACATTTTATAGTAGTTCTAATTTAAAACAGCATGCTCTTATCCACACAAATGAAAAACCACACGTATGCAAAATATGTCAGAGAGCTTTTAGATACACTAGGAGTTTACAAGTACATGCCCGTACTCACACGGAAGAAAGGCCATTTGTATGTGAAATCTGCGGAAAAGCATTTTCTGAACGCGGACATTTGAAATCCCATATTCGTACCCATACAGGTGAAAAACCTCATACATGTGAAATATGTAAGAGAGCTTTTAATGAGAAATCGAGTTTGACGAGACATATTCGTGTACATTCAAATGAACGACCTTATAAATGCGAGCTGTGTGGTAAAGGTTTTATTCAAAATGGAGACTTAAAATTACATATGCGTTTCCATTCAAACGATCGACCTTATAAATGTGAAATATGCGAGAAATCATATTTGCAAAAACAGCATTTAATTGTACATAGTAATACTCATACAGGCGAGAAATCCTACGCATGTGAAATATGTGAGAAAGCTTTCAACAACAAATCGAGTTTATTGAGACATGTTCGTGCACATTCAAATGAACGACCTTATAAATGCGAGCTGTGTGATAGAGCTTTTATTCAAAATGGAGAATTAAAATTACATATGCGATCCCATTCGAATGAGAGACCTTATAAATGTGAAATATGCGAGAAATCTTATTTGCAAAAACAGCATTTAATAGTTCATGCTAATACACATTCAGGCGAGAAGTCATTTGCATGTGACACATGCGAGAAAGCTTTCAATAGCAAATCGAGTTTATTACGGCATGTTCGCGCGCATAGAAATGAGAGACCGCATAAATGCGAGATATGTGATAAATTTTTCATGCAAAGTGGAGAATTAAGATTACATATGCGGTCCCATTCGAATGAGAGACCTTATAAGTGTGAGGTATGTGAAAAATCTTATTTACAAAAACAACACTTAATAATGCATATTAATACACATGCAAATGAAAGACGTTACAAATGCGAATTGTGTATCAAAGCTTATAATGACACATCAAGCTTGGCAAGGCATATTCGTACGCATAACAAGGTCTTATAAATGTGAAATATGTGTGAAAGCTGTAACAGGAAACTGAAATTATACGAAACATATTCGTAGACAACAAATATAAAACTTTTCGTAAAACTCTTATAATAAGATTCTCACATTTTTTCTAACAATACAGTTTTTAATGATTTTTCTGAAAGTTAAAGTTTTAAATAATTAAAATATATACCTAGTACATGTATTTTTATTATTATTTGTTTCATTACAGAGAAAAAAATAATATTAAAAAGTATCAATAAATTCAAAATATATATATGGTTTATAAACAGGAAATATATTAATATATAGATATTCCAATATCTTTATTTATTGTTTTATTTCGCAAAAAATTATTCAAATAATTCGACAAGAAATAATATCTGACTACCATATTTTGTAAGTTTTAATGTGCTTAAAAATGGGTTATTTAATAATTTATATTTATGAAAATAAAAGGTGTTTTAAAATGATTTTTTATTTTTATAATATATTTGAATCTAAATATTGTTTTCTGTAGTTATGTTTCATACTTAAAAAAAAAAAACGGAACAATTGCATTAAAATTTAAACAAAAATTTATTGTACATACAAATGATAATTGGTAATAATTATTGTATAATTTTTTTTCTTAAAATTTTCTTTATTTTTATTTTAAAATTTTATTACTTTACGCTTATAAATTAAAAAATATTTAGATACCCGATATATTTATTTTACAAACAAATAAATAGAAAAAAATCGAATTTACAAATATATATAAAGTTTTCGATATCAAGTGCACAAAACGAAAACGCTTTATCATGTTTGTTTACTTATCAAATTATATAAATAGATAAATAACTAATGATAATTAAATAATCTAGTCAAGGCTACAGGAATCATCAAAGATTTAACTAATTTAGTTATGACTGAAATATTACATACATAACACATTTTTTGTAAAAATGCGACAAATATATCAGATATTTTTCTTCACAACATTCGCGTTAGTTGTAAGTAACAAGAATGCATTTGGTGCTCGTATCCTCGGCGTGTTTCCTGCGCCAACACCCAGTCACTATATCCTAGGGAGTCGATTGATGAAAGAACTCGCGGCCCGAGGTCATCAAGTTACCATGATAAGTTCTTTTGGCGAGAAGAAATCGGTACCGAATTATAGGGATATTGTCTTGACGGGTTATAAGGAACAATATGAAAGTAAGTTTGTATGTATTAAATTTTTTAATGTATTCTTCAAAGCTAATCTATTTTGATTTGATTCAAAAAAAGTGAGTACAGACTTCTCAGGGTGATCATTAAGGTGCAGCTTCAGGCGTCAAAATTGCTGGAAACACCTTTTTCATTAGTGACGTCTTTATTAATTGCGAGGCACAAATCAGAGCTAAAATATAGTCACTTAAACAACCATCAACTCATACAGATGATCAAATAAAAAAAAATAATTTAAATAATAAAAAAATTTAATATACTACATTTTTAAAGTGGAATAAAAAGTATAAAATAATTTCTGCATACATTTCACCATACAGATTCCTGACTCCATTATGATTCTCCTAAAAATTTGTAATTGTGAATTTTTAATATCTACGACAATAAAAAAATAAATAAAACGAAATAAAAATATTTGCTAAATATATAAATGTACAGAATTCGTGAATATGGCACAAGATAAAAATTAATGTTTCTAATATTATTAATTAATTAATTAGTTAATATGTATTACATTGTATCATCCCAGTTAGCTGAGCTATATTATCACTTTAAATCAATACAAATTATCAGTTTTATTTAATTTTTTTGCAGGACAAAAGCAATCTTTCTTCAATAACGTCACAGATATGTCGGAATCATCGCAGATTATGCAATTCTATTTCATGGTAACAATAATTCAAAATCTGTTTGGAGAAGCATTGCTACATCCTAATGTTGAAGAATTGCTAAAATCCAATGAAAAATTCGACTTGGTCATTCTGGAATCATTTCTCAACGAGGCCCAGTCGTATTTCGCTGAGCGATTTGATTGTCCATTGATCATATTTAGTACCATTGGAACAAATATAATGGTTAATAATTACGTGAAGAATCCGGAACCTAGTTCTTATATATCTTCGATGTGGGCAGGTATACAATTTTACAATATTACTATAAAAATTAAATGTTTGTTTGGAATTATGAAGTTTATTTAACAAAAATAATACAAGATAATAAACAATAAATAGTTAATATTAATAATACGACATTACCTATATTATTATTAATATACTTCTAATCTTGTTATATAAATAATTAAACAGAATCCAATCCTAAAACAGTTTTTATTTAATTTTATTTCTAGGTAATCCAGATGATATGACGTTTTGGAATAGAATGTTAAATTTGATTATCACAAGTATTAACGAAGGAATTCACATATATCATGGGATTCCTTATCAGAACAAATTTTTACATACATTATATCCAGATGCACCCCATGTAAACGATATTATTAGAAAAAGAACTTCGTTGATTTTGTTAAATTCGCATCCTAGTTTCGGAGTGGCTAAACCTCTCTTGCCAAATATGATAGAAATCGGCGGATACCATATTGAGGAACCTAAAGTTTTGCCTAAGGTAAGGAAGTTAGTTAAAATAAAAACTGTTTTAGGATTAGATTCTGTTTAATTATTTATATAAAAACAACGTTTCGACGAAACTGAACGCTCGTCTTCATCAGGTTAAAAATTTACTAGAATTCTATAAAAATATGAAATTAAAAAAAAAACGATTTTTTGAAAAACAAATGACATTGATCAATTTTGAAGACGAGTGTTCAGTTTTGTCGAAACATCGTTTTTATATAAATAAATAAAACAGTTCATTTGAAATGTAATCTGTAATTAAAAATTTTCTAAAAATATTCTGGAGCATTCAGCTGTTAAAATATACTTATTGATTGCGACTAACGCAAATATATCAGCCAGCTTTGGCTGTGAATATCATTTATAATACATATTCTAAATGAAAGAATACATTTTAGGATCTTCAAGAATATCTAGATGGAGCCAAAAACGGTTTTATCTTATTTAGTATGGGCTCAAACTTGAAGAGTTCGATGCTTCCAGAGAAAATGCGAAACGATATTATGTCCGTGTTTGCTAAACTGCCCTATAAAATTTTATGGAAATTCGAAGTGGATCTTCCTGGAAGGCCAGACAATGTCAAAATCAGCAAATGGTTACCGCAAAATGACATATTAGGTAAAAATAAATCACATAGACTATGGCCCGTATTACAAGCTTGGTTTTAAGACACTGTTATAAGAGCTGGACTAAACAAATTAACTAAAACACCCAAAGACCAAGCTTGTAATATCATCAATCATCATCTAAAATTATATGCAAATCTTTAAAAAATGTGTTTATAAGCTGAGAGCATTTAATTATGCTTTTATTTGCTTTTAATCCTAACTAAACTTCTCTAGATTACGAATAAAGTTAAAAATGAAAGATTTATGCATTATTTAAAAAAATCGTGTTAATGTTGTGAAATTTGAATTTATATTTTCATTATAAATTCAAGAAATACCTTATTAAAATTACGCAGTAATACAATTTCATTTCTGAAATGAGATTTATATGTTTATTATTTAATATAAAATAAAAAATAAAAGTTAGAAATCGTGGAATATTTTGACAGACAGTGTATTTCTGACATTTTTCGAAAGTACCTTATTAGTTTTTTGAAAATTATAAATATTCAAGCTTTCATGGTCGATATCTATTGAATTTATAGAATTTTCTGGGCTGGTATGTCGTGGACAATCTATCCTCATCTTAGACGTTTTGCCATACATCGTAGATGCACTGAGGACGCCATTTACGATGTATGATAAACCGTTTGTGACGAGGATAGATCGATCACGGATCAGAAAATTTTATAAATTCAATTATAATTTTTGTTAGCTCATCGAAACCTAAAACTTTTTATCACACACGGTGGATTATTGAGTACAACGGAAGCAGTGTATCATGGTGTGCCTATAGTGGGTATTCCTGTTTTTGGCGATCAGAAAATGAATATGGCCCAATCGGAAAAACTAGGAATCGGAAAAACGGTGCAATATGCTCAATTGAATGAAGAAACTTTACTAAGTACAATACAGGAAGTTCTCAATAACAAGAAGTAAGTATCCATTGAAAACTAAAATATTTTATTACCGTTTTTAAGAAATTTATAATTACAATATACAGGTGAATTTTTAATTTTCGTACGATTACTTTTTAACCGATCGTCACATAGAGTAAATGAGGTATTATGATCATACCAATTTTGACATTTTTTACAGATAAACACGAATTAGATTTACTGTAACATAGTCTAGTTTCTCTGTAAATTTATGTTGAATAAATTAGGTTTATTTATAGTTCTCTCTCTGTCCTTTCGGAAAACTAAATGTAAGGATTTTGTTAGACATACGTAGCGCGATTATCTTCTTCTTCTCACTACTGATGTGACAGATTAATTTGTATTATAATTTGTTTGTACAATTATAAACATGAGATCTATTAATATATTTGAAATTCCAAAACATACATTAGAACTAAAGATTTACCCAGGTATAATATTGTATGTTATAAGCTGCCACAAACTTTAATTAATTCTATAAAGACATTTAAACTCAAATTAAAACGCAATTTCTAATAGAAAATTGTTTTTATTCTGTAAATGAATAATTAAATTTGTAAATTATGGAATTATTTAATTATGTAACCTATGTATCTTGGCCAACAGAATAAATGGAATATTATTATTAATAGTACAAATATTGGTAAATAAAAATGAATTTTTGTTTTAAGATATCGAGAAAATGTTCGACACCGATCAAAATTACTTCGTGATCAACCGATGCGACCAATTGACACTGCCATATTCTGGATTGAATATATTTTGAGGAATGGCTATAGTCCGCATCTTCGAATTAGTGGTATGAACATGGATTGGTATCAAATTCGACAAATTGATGTAATCATTGTTATAACTTTGACTGGTATTGTATCGCTGATTATTGTTAAAAAAATTATTACAAGAATTTGCTGTTGTAGGAAATCAGGTGGTAAAAATGTTGGTAACAAGAAAAAGAAACAATGATTTTGTTTGTATAAATGTAATTTTTAATAAGCAACTATTTTATTATTATAATTTTAGTTTATATTTTTACTATATCTAAAAAGATTCATGACATTATAATTTTAGTTGTGTTGAGTCCAAACATAAAAAGCATTCTGCTCCGATTACAAATAAATCAAAATACGTACCAAGTAACCTTACTAGGAACAATCAAAGATTAACTTTTAAAAATCTGATTCTAGATTTATGATTAAAAAAAATTTATTCAAAAGTAATTTATATAAATTATCGTGCATCTTCGAAAATTACGCCATGGATGATGTTAGCAAGTAAAAAATGCGATAATTTATTGGTAATTTTCGCAATTAACTTTTAAAAAAAACCAAGTATATTTAATTATTTATATTACATAAGTTTTTTTAAAATAGATTCAAGTAAAATATCAAAATAATAATTTATTTTATTACTAATACAATTCAAATCATTTATTATCAAATCACATATTAGGATGGGTCCTTAAAAAAAACATTTTTTAATCATTATTTTCTGGTGCCTCAAACGCAATGAAGTTTTTAAAAAACGTTATTTTTTTTGCTATTTTCTGCCTATTTGTGCCCGTACCGTCACAGTATTAAACATACCTAGTTTAATAAATATTAAAATGATTATTTTGTTCGGTTTTCTGTCAGATTCTTTAATACGAAAATTTACAAACATCTGGCAACATTGTCATTATATTTCCAAAAGAGGCAGAAAATAGCAAAAAATGACGTTATTTAAAAACTTCATTGCGTTTAAAGCACTAGAAAATAGTGATTAAAAAATATTATACGCGTTTTTTTCTTATTTTCTCATACCAAAAAAAATCATTTTTTGCCCGGTCTGCGGAAGTTTTTAAGGACCAGCCTAATTTATATTCAAATTAATTTTATTAATAACAAATAACAACATATATATTTAAAGAAAAGGTGTACATGTTCAATTACTGCTAATATTCCGTAAAAATGTACAAATAAACGCATATGACAATTTAATTAATATTTTCGTAATCTTTTTGACATAACTTACACCGGAATGGTTTTTGTGTGAGAAAGACTATGTTTTTTAAGTGCGACATTTTGTGCAAACGTTCTATCACAGATTTCACATTGAAAAGGTTTTTCCGCTGCGTGCGTATAAACGTGCCGTTTTAAATCAGTACTTTGAAAAAATGCCTTGGCGCAAATTGTACATTTAAAAGGACGTTCATTTCTATGCAAACGAAAATGCCGCGATAAATCCGATGAATAATTAAAGGCTTTCGTACATATTTTACACTTGTACGATTTCTTATTGAAATGAGTACGTTCGTGTCGTTTTAAATTTGTTTGAAACGTGTACGTTTTATCGCAAACTTTGCATTTATACGATTGGATATTTGTATGCGTACTACGATGTGATCGTAAATTTTCTTTGCCGTGAAAAGCCTTATCGCATAAATCGCATTTAAACGGTTTCTCATTGGTGTGATGAGCTCGAATATGCGTTAATAATTTTTCTTTTTGATTGTAATCTTTTTCGCACATATCACACTGAAAACGTTCGCCGTTTCTATGTTTCCGCATATGCAGTTTTAATTCTAATTTATTAACGAGAATCTCTCCACATACTTCGCAAACGTAACTCTTCTTAAGTGAACTAGAACTTTCGCTGTCTGCAATTATTTCATTATTAAAGTTAATCGGATCAGTTTGATGGTGTAATTCAAGATTTTCATTCATTTCAGCAGTCGCATCGTTTTCCGAACTGAATTCTTTAATATTTTCATCGAAGAAGTCCATATCCTCATTTTTCACAGGTATGTTCACAAAACACACTTCATTTTCATAATTTATTTGTTCATTTTCTTCTGTATTATGTTTATCAACCGTGTCCATAACTTCTTTACTTTGTAAACGTTTCAAAACTTCTTGAGATTTTAAGCAGTTCTTTATAAATTTATAGGTTTCATTCAACTTGGTAATGCAACTTGTACATATTTTATTTGGTAATGTACTATCAGAGTTTACCTAAAAATATATATAAGTATTAAGAATAATAATATGAAAATTTACGGAAAATTTATAATTACAATGCCTGGTAAAATGGTATTCAATTTATCTAAATATGTTATATTATCCGAATCGAAATTGGTTAAAGTAAGTGATTCATCATTGTGGTTTGTACATAAACGACAAAGTTTTATTGAAAAATACATCTTCTATGAATTACTTCTATTTAACTAATCACAGAAAATAAGTAATTAAAAATAAAATATATTATTTGTACAGGTTAGGATATGACATATGTAACAGGATGTATGAATAGAACCTCCGAGAATTTCGTTTTTAGACTTTATGTATATTATACATAAGGTTCAAAATATCTTATGATTGATAATAAGATAGTGTACCCATATAAGTAATGTACAGTACAGTATACAGTAAATCAAATTTGTATTGCTTAAAATATATTTTATTTAATATTTTTTACTTAATTATCTCATAATGTAATAAAATCAATATAAATTAGAAAAATTATAAAAATCGATTTTGCGCTAGTGCTGCCATCTTTACAACGAAAATATCAAACAGCATTAACTTCACACAAAAATATACGCCATGCGCGTTGTGATTTGCCTGATTTGCGTATACAATGGCTTTATATATTTAGTTATTCTATGCAATGGCGTATACACATTTATAATTAGTAAGTTAATTGTGTTTTCTAATAATAATTTGATGATTATTTACAAGTGAACGCGGTAATTAGGAGGCGAAATTGTCGACCCGGCCGGTGGTGGCACAAGTATTTAGCAATGCAAGTCGGTCTAGAAGTAGTATGTATAACCTCAACTAGATCATCCAAATCAAATGAAAAGTACACATTTTACTGCTCAAAATCGGACTGAAAAGGTTTCGATTTCAATAATGCGGTAATATAGGAGTGGACTGGCGAATGATACATTGCGCATCTCTCGTATAAGGATGGGGGCGAAGTGGAAAAATATGAGGTGAGTTTGACCCTATCGGAAGATTCGCGTCATTGTTTATATAAATTTGACTAGCTATTATCCAAAGAGAATATAATATATTGATGTTGAGTTCGTCGAAACGTTTGATTATTAATTAAATATTAATACAGAACTTAAATCTAAAGCAGTTTTATTTAAATATAATGAGTTTTGAAAGAGTTTTTACTGTGTTAGATAAATTTATATGTATAATTTAACCATCCAAGGTACACGCACTTGTGACAATTCAATGTGTGTGTACAAAAACGAACCACAGTTCTTCTATTTTACCAGTAAAAACCAAAGTTTAGTGGTTTAATGGTTTAATTTCAGAATATACTAATAAAAGTGTAATAATATCGTGAGAAAAGTAAGGAATGTTAGAGATATGTAATTATATTAAACTTATGTTTATGTTGATATGATTAAAACAATATATATATATATATATATATATATATTATATTCTCTTTGCTATTATACACTTTAAACAAAAAAATATGTAATTTTACCTACACAAAACACGATACACTATGATCCCTCAGTATTTCTAGGTTATAATTACTCAACTGCTCTGTTATTTAATACATAATTGTTTAATAAATACATAATATCAGAATTATATTACAGTTTTTTTTTAGTAAAGTCTCTTTTAGTAAATTTGCTGTCAGGAATTTTACATAAATAGCTAAAATTTGTTTAGTTCTATTAATATTATTGTTGGTATAATTACATACATTTCTGGATGTATTTTGAAATGAATGAATTACACCTAAAATATTTGATTAGTATTATTACAGAAAATATGTACTAAATCTTCTTATTTTGATGAATTATTATAGCAAGCTGTAATTTTACATAATTTAAGAAGTTAAAACCAACAATACGTAATTCTACATTAAGTATGTGATGTAATTTTGCAAGAAAGTAAGCAGTTTTACATTACTTTATGTGATTATTATGATTTATGTACAAATTTACAGAATTTTGAGGTAGAAATATAGAATATTTATTGTAAAATGAAATTACAGATAGTTATAAGTTAAATCAATTGAAGTTGCTGTTGGCACTCGGTGAAACATTGTAAATGAAATAAAATAAAATAAAACACTCGGTTGAAGTTTCACAAAATTAAAAAGTTATAAACTTTATTAGCTAATTTCGGCAGTTATGCCATCATCAGAAGTTATGATAACTTCTATGATAACTTCTGATGATGGCATAACTGCCGAAATTAGCTAATAAAGTTTATAAGTTTTTAATTTTGTGAAACTTCAACCGAGTGTTTTATTTTATTTTATTTCAGTTATAAGTTGTTTTGGTTAATCTATCATCATTCATTCTACTCAGGGTGTCCCGTAAAATGTTAATCCCTTCTCTTTCTTATTGTGTCCACAAAATCCTTTCTATTCTTTCATACATTTCTCGTACGTGAGTTTGAATATTACTAAATATTAATTGATTGATTCGTGCAGTGTTACCATGAAGACTGGCGTTCAGATTTCTAAAAGATGTGTCCCATAATTGGATGGACAACTATGAATTGTGGCCCAATTGGAATTACTTTTGTTAGTTTATCACGGTAAGATTTTTAATGATTTTATTTGTATTTTCATATTTATGCTATGCTTATAAATTTAATCATTACTTATTATTTTCTATTAATTAAATTGATATAGTATTTAGAGTTATTTTATCAAAATGCAATATCGTATTTCTTTTGTTACTGGGTAAATAAAGTTTGTCATGAGATGGGGGATAATAATAATAATATTTTTATTTCCACAATGTCAACTGAATGACAGGAATAAGTCACAATACAGAATACAAAAAATACAAAAACATTGACATTAAAATAAATACAATTACAGTTGCAAAAATATGATATTAAAAAATAACCAATTAATAAGATGCATAGATAAAATATTCCTCAACGGAATAAAACGTATTTTTAAGCAAAAAATGTAGATTATTATAGTAGTAGATTATTTGGAATTTAAATTTTGCGAGATTTAGCCGCCAACTTATCTATATGTATATTTATCTGTTTTTAAAATTTTTTATTAATATATTTTACTATTTATTTATTATTAATATATACATATTTATTTAATATCGACAACCACCATAACACTTCATACAATTTCATAGGTTAAATTTTGTAACTGTTAACTTAATTCATAACATGTATTGTGTCTGGTTTTTATTAAAATAAATTTATTCCATTTTAATTATAATATTTGATATATTTAACAATTAAAATAATAATAATAAATAAATAAATTTATATTTAATATAACAGGATTTATTAGATACGTAACTTTTTAATAATATTTAGTTTATAAATAATAGTTCGCACGTTGGCGCTAGTGTTGTCAGCCATCTTGGGGACAACAAAACCAATTTAAAAAGTCCTGACTTACTTAGTATCTCTTATGTCTATGGGACTCTAGTTCAAAGCATATCTAAGAGATGGCTGTACATGTAATATATATTATATTTTCATACAATACTCGTCCTTATGTTAATATACATTAAGGGTTATTTTCGCTTGTAACTTTCTACATATATAGATTTATTTTATATTTATTATATTTTTGAGCCATCCCCCCTCCTATTAATTATAAATCATGTTTTTATCGCGTTTTTCGCATTTATATACATTTTTCTTGAGTTTTATTACCAAATAAAATAATAAAATTTATTATTGTCATATATTTAACATAGCTGATATGTGACCAAGATGGCTGCTAGCTGTCAGTTGCAAATCGAATGCGGCGATATTTTTCGTGTATTTAATAGCATTTTATTACAAATTATGACAAGTAATATTTAATGAAAAACGAAAATATACATTTATCTACGTATTTTTATTGGTAAGTTTGCTCGAAATTGCTTTTATGTTATATAATCGCGTTAAATAAAAGTGTGTTGTCATTCAAGTCACAATGTAAACAATCAAATATATTTCGTGTTTTTATGTTTTATCGGTATATATTCAGTTTTATTTGCACATTTATCAACTTCTAGTTTATAGTTTTTACCTATTCTATTACACAAATGAACGAAAAAACGCTATAAAGATAGATTTTTAGTATGTCAGATAAAAATTGGCATTCGTAAAAGTGTAATGAAACTACTTTATATATATATTATATATAACCTTCCCTCCTCATCAAATATGCATCTATACCATCATATATCATAACATAATGATGATTAATCTGTAACCCACCCCTTCCTAGTGAAACTATAATAATATTTATTCAATTAATAATTAATTTGTGTGTTATTACAGTGTGAACTACTACTGCTGCTACTACTACTATGCAAGATACGAAACAGTGTTCCAGCCCCAATATCGATGTCGGATGGACAGGCGATTGACACCAATGTGTTTTTCTTTGGGTAAGTGTATCTATATCATACATTTATATATAATATATATAATTAATAATTATATATATATATATATATATATATAATTTACTGTAATATCTACCTACCAATTATTAAATATAGATTTATTGATTTGCAGTTTTACATCGAGACTGAGGTGTCTAGATTTCCACTACAAGATTGTTATCCATCTCCCAGGACTAAACTGTGATTTACAGAAATGGATTGAAGATAAATGAACGATTTTTCTCTTTTATTTTTCTCGCTTTTTCTTTTTACTTAACTGTTGAAATTTTTCTATTTCATTCTATGTTCTTTTAAAAATCTCCATCTTTTCCCCTTTCTTACAACACAAATTATAATTTATTTTTCAAACTAAATATACTAAACTTCATACTTTCATTTCTCTTACATTTAAGGAGAGGGTGCTCGTGAGGAAAGAATAGAGAGAGAGATGTACTTGTGATGAAAATTCAACTGAGGATTAATGAAATATTCCGAAAAATATTGAATGATAAGGTGAGATATTTAATTTCTTATTTTTAAGTAAATAATTTCATTTTAATATTTATTTGTTATAGAGATATTAATGTGAATTTTTCTCTTTTGTTACAGAATTGGGAAATGAAGTAAAATAATGAGGAGATAGAAGAAATTTGGTTTGGAGATAATTGTAACGGAGGAAAAGAGATAAGAACATTAGTAATTAAATGGCTCATAAAGTGTTTGTCCGTCGATATATATTTATATTTTTTTGAAATATAACAGTAGCATAGGTGGTACTGGCAGTTAACTGGCCCGGCAGTTCTGTTTCAGCCACCTCGGTTCTTAATAGCTTTTTATTTTCCACCCTCGTGGTTTCGGGTTTGTTAAGTCCATCCCATTTTTTCATCAGCTCACAAGTGTGTTGTTGTTTCGTATGATGTGATGATATTGATACACATTGAGTTGTATTTGGGGTTATTCCCGTATGGGGTGGGGGCAAAGGCTTACATTTCTGTACTTCGTATCCAGTCAGGGCCTCTCTGATTACTTTTGATTTTGCGTTTTGATGTCCGACGAAGAACTGTTCGGCTCAATGGCGCGGTCTCAAGGAATCGCGGGCGTGTACTGGTTCGTTGTACCAGACGTGTTAAGTCTTGGGTGACACAGTCAGGACTATTCAGACAGGACGCGTTCTCGTGCCTTCGTGCAGTCTGAGCTTCTCTGGTTATCTTTGATTTTTGTACAGCCAAGCTGTGCAGGTCTAAGAGAATCGCGAGCTCTGTAGTTACTGTTCTGTCGGGACTTGAATTTGCTCCTGTGGTCTTGGTCTGTCTTTCGTCGAGAGTGTGATTGAGAAAGGGGCATCTGTTGTCTGACAGTGTCAGCTACTCTTTGGGGGCTTTTAGCAACAGGCGAATTGTGCTCCAGGGAGGGTGGCCTGTCTAATACATGGTGTACTCAGGGGTTGCGAACTGATTCATTTTCCGTATTGGAGTGGAAAATGAGAATGATTGTTGCGTGGTCCGAGCATTCAAAATATTAAACTACGCGAATTGCGCTGGCTCTCAGCGCATACAAATGATGCCGAAGATTGTGTCCTTTTAATTACACGCGTGCGTTGCATATTTAGATGAAGAATAAGCTCACTAAATATATTAAAGTCGTCGTCGTTCATTCGTTGGGTGATTGGGCAGACACATGGTTCGTTGAAACCCACGGGTAAGGTATTCGGTTCGATGCATTTCATTTCGTTAACATTTTTACGACAGTGCCATGGCAGTGTTGTAGCAATGCTAATTAATGCGATGATTTTCGAAAATTGGCCTGCGCAATCAAAGGTCCCCGGGTATCTTATTCAACTTGGTTACACGTCTACTACGCGGCCTATGTGCGTTTTTCGGGTCGTACTTCTCTGAGGCACTTGACTTGCTGCAGTCTCGAGCCGAAGCGAGTTAATTCCCGATTGACGGTAGCTTAGAACCGTTTAGTTTTTTTGTGCCCATAAGGGTGGTCAATTTCAACGGAATTTGCGTCAATGCACCTGCCATTTGTTCTCCTTGTCCGCGTTCAAATCAGTAACAAATCTTAGGGATGAGCCCGATATTTAGTTATCTAGTGTTAATATATAATATAAATGGATGCATTTCTCTTAACATTTATCTCCAATCAAGAAGAAAGAAGTTGCTACGCGCGGCGCAGTATTAGGTAACTTATAAAGTGTTTGTTCGCCGAATATGTTTTTGCTGGATTAGACTGATACACAGATAGAGTTTCCGAGGCTTTCTATTTTGTGTATGTCCGCGTTTCTTACTGTAATTGCTGTGTCCACCCTCGCGGTTTCGGTTTTGTTTTTTTATCTCCTCCGTGATAGCATCTTTTCCTGCTCCATTTTTTAAAGTGTATGTGTGCAGCCAAGTATGGATCCGAATGGGGATTAACAACGAAAAACTTAGCTGGGGTGGAGCTTGGGACTCATGCATTGGAAGTATCCTCGTGACTTCGTCTAGCCACCACACGTGCTACTCTGTCGGAACTTGGATTAACTAGAAGGTGCATGAGTGAGATAGGGACAGAGACAGAAAACCAAACTGACACTGCGTTCCTGTGCCTTCGTACAATCTGCCGCGTTTACGCGCGCGCAATTGCTCTGTTGGGACTTGAATTTGCAGCAATGTGTCTTGGTTTCTCTTGGTCTCGCCGTCGTCGTGCATGAATGAGAAAAGGGCTTTAGGTTGTCTGGCTGATCACTACCTTTTGGAGGCATTAGTTGATGTGCTCTAGGGGGGCGATTAGTTCTAAAACTTGGGTCCTGGGAGTGTGAAATGATTCGATCCCCTATTGGGTGGGGGATGGAGTATGGGCAAAGGCTTTTTGGGCGTGTGAATCTTTGTTATATCCCGGGCAGGACAAGTGCTCTATTTTTCTAAATTAAGTCGTGCTGCTTCTCAGTACGCATAAAACACATATTAACGAGATGTCCCCGTTCAGTTCAATAAAAAACTATCGCGCGCAACTCCTTCGTCGTTCTGTCATCGTTGTCTAGGTGTTTGGGTAAGCCCAGTTGGAGTACTACGAATGGCGCATGAGGCCGCGTCTCTTCTCCTACATTGTACAGTGCCATGGAACCGTACAATCTAGGGGGCCGGAGCAAAGCGTATATTGTCCGCATTGCACGATTCAATTCGGTACCGAGGTGTTCTAAGCGGCCTAAGTGCGTTTTCCGAACCGTGCTTCTCTGCGGCGCTTGATCTCGCCACGATCTCGTGCCAAAGCGAGCCAGTTTTCGGTCTTCGTTAGCTTAGTGTTTCCGGCTGGAATTGCCTCGTATCCGTAAGGGTAGCCACTCCAATTGGAAACTCATGCCAATCACCTCATTTTTGCAAAACCCACGATCGCGATGCGATTAATTAGTAGCATATTTTGAGGGTTAAGTTACCGACGTACTTGGAAGATATCAGAAGACCAGATACCACCAAATACTTACAACAGAATTTTTTAAGGTAAAACTTCAACTTGAATCGTCGAATGTGTTAATATATATTTAATAATAATTTAAAAAAACACACACACTCACCACAATTCTCTCTTTTTTCTCTCTCTTTACTCTAAACTTTTTTCTTCTTTGTCCTGAAACAACCGAATGATACATCATGTGTTCTTAATGAAGAGATGGAAAACCTATATATGCGAGCAGAATCCAGCCTCGATGGAAGCGATAACATCGCGCCACAGTATTATTTATAATATTTATTATATTGTATAATTTTTATCAAGCTATTTGAAAATGTTCTCTGTAATTTAAATTTATTAAATTATAACTTTAATGTGAATGTAAATGAAATCATTTTCAGTTTTACACACATACTTGTTTTAAAATAAAAAAAATTTTCTATTTATGTATGAAAATTGTGTGTTAAATATTTTTCACATATCTGATTACATTTGCACGTGTATATTTGAATTTGTTTGTAAACATATATCACACATAAGTGTGAAAAGTGATAAAGTGATAAATGTCAGATTTTCCAATTATATATATATATATATATATATATATTTAGTCATTTTAATTTTCTGTATATGTATATATTGATTTTATTTATAAAAATATTGATCAGATGAATTTACAAACTTGGAAAAAGATTGTATTGTATTTAAAAGCTTTTCCACATATGTTACACATTTTGGAGGAAAAAAATGTTAATATTATTTTTTTATATTTATACTTTCGAAAGTATTAAAATATAAAAAAAAAATAACAATTTTGTAAAATATTAATTATTTTTATACCACGCTTATATTAGCTCACAGTGTTGTTGTCCCGGTCAGTAAAATCTTGTAACCAATTTTTAGACCATTTCCTATTATCTGATCTCACTGAAATATTGTTAAATATATACTAAAAACAAATATTAATTAATAATAATTATTAATGAATTAAATAATTTATATAAATTGAAGATTTTCAAATTGTGAAAAAGCTTATATTGAAATTTATACATTGTATATATATATATATATGTTAATAAGTGTATTTTCGATAATTTAATCACATAGTTAACAATGTGATTAAGTTAGTAATTTTCTATTTTATATATTATATTTTTATGAAATTTTTACATTGTTAATTATGTAATTATTAAAGTGAGTTTTGATAAACTAAATTACATTGCTAAGTTAACAAGATAATTAAGTGTGTTTTAACAATGTAATCACATAGTTAAACACGCAATTAAGTAATTAATTATACAATTATTAAATAGAATAAATTATTAATAGAAAAAGAATTTATTTTAAAACAAGTGTGTTTTTAGATTATCTCAAAAAAAAACACAATACTTTAATAATATTGCGTAATTAATAATTTAAACGCGTGTTTAACTATGTGATTAAGTTGTCCAAGTACACACACACACACACATAATTAATTTTGAAGGAAATATTTTGAAATTTTGGTGAAATGTATTTCTTCTTATTGTTGAATAAAGTTCGTTAAAAACAGATGCTGTGTTGTATTTATTTTTTTCTCAATTTCATCCCTTAAAATTAGTTAAAATCTTCAATCGCAAATATCTCGAAAACGGCTGGGAATTTCGCAAAAATAACAAAATTTGTCGTCCCCTTACGAACCTCTAGATGATCCAGGTACGTACTACAACATATCCAAAAATCAACCCCCTAGGACACCCCCTTATTAATTAAGCCAACCCCCAAAACTTTAAAATCTTTAATCGCAAATATCTCGAAAACGGCTGGGAATTTCGCAAAAATAACAAAATTTTGCCACCCCCTTGCCAACCGCTGGATAGACCAGCTACGTACTACAACATATCCAAAAATCAACCCCCTAGGACACCCCCTTATTAATTAAGTCAAGCCCCCCCCAACAAAACTGATGAAAATATTGAAATTGAAATTTTGGTGAAATGTATTTTTTCTTATTGTTGAATAAAGTTCGTTAATAACAGATGTTGTGTTGTATTTATGTTTTTCCCAATTTCATCCCTTAATTTAGTTAAAATCTTTAATCGCAAATATCTCGAAAACGGCTGGGAATTTCGCAAAAATAACAAAATTTTGCCACCCCCTTACGAATCTGTAGATAAACCAGGTACGTACTACAACATATCCAAAAATCAACCCCCTAGGACACCCCCTTATTAATTAAGCCAACCCCCGAAATAAATATATAAGAAAATTTTTTTCTCCAAATGTTTCATTTGTTGCGAAAAATCAAAAATAGTATCAGGAGAACATGGTCGTTTGCAAACATAACTTGTTTTCTCCAAATGTTTCATTTCTTGCGAAAAAATCAAAAGTTGTATCAGGAGAACATGGTCGTTTGCAAACGTAACTTGTTTTCTCCAAATGTTTCATTTCTTGCGAAAAAATCAAAAGTTGTATCAGGAGAACATGGTCGTTTGCAAACGTAACTTGTTTTCTCCAAATGTTTTATTTGTTGCAAAAAAAAATCAATAATAGTATCAGGAGAACATGGTCGTTTGCAAACGTAACTTGTTTTCTCCAAATGTTTTATTTCTTGCGAAAAAATCAAAAGTATCAGGAGAACATGGTCGTTTGCAAACGTAACTTGTTTTCTCCAAATGATTTATTTCTTGCGAAAAAATCAAAAGTTGTATCAGGAAAACATGGCCGTACTACAACATATCCAAAAATCAACCACCTAGGACACCCCCTTATTAATTAGGCCAACCCCCAAAACTGTGATAAAAAAAAATCTCAATTTTTTTCTTGTTTTTCTGATAAAATTTCGTTAAAATGTATCATTTTTTGCTTTCCTGATACAAATCTTGCATTTAACGCTTTCCTGATACAAATTTCGTTAAAACCCCTTAGCTTATACATACCCGCAATGAATCGATGTTAAACTGGTTGCCTATAGGCAAGTGTCAAAATGTATCAATGTATCAAAATGTATCAATGTATCAAAATGTATTAAATGTATTAACGTTAGTTCACAGGGTTCAAATGGCGCGTAACGCAAATACAAAAATAGAGAGAGAGAGAAGAAAGAGAGAGCGAGAGAGAGAGAGAGAGAAAGAAAGAAAAAGAGAAAGAAAGAGAGAGAGAGAGATAGGAGAAAAGTATATTACTTGTGTACTATTATAGTAGGTATTGTTCAATAAAGATCCTTAAACAAAAATGCATTTTATATAGAATCAAAGAGAATTTTATTTACAAAAAAAAAAGTTTACAAAGTATAGTTTCATTGCAAAATTATATATTAATAATTACAAATAACTTAATTCTAAACAATTTTCTTAGAACATTTTATTTACATTATGTTTTCGTATTATCTTTATGGTTTTTTCTTCTTCTTTACGCTTTTCCTCCGTTTTTTCATCGCTTTCCAAAAATTTCTCCCATTCGTTGATTCGTTTCGATATCTCCGAATCTGTTTCGGCAATTCTGAAATCATACAAATGAAGATGCAATTAGAGACTTGTCATGTTTTTATTTTAAAAATTTTGTTTATTGGTGTGTGTGTGTGTATATTTAGAGTAGGTAGATGAATTTGTTTGTATTTGTGTGTAGTTTATTGTCTAAGGATGACCGAGAGAGATCGAAAGAATAAATGCTAGTTGCAAGATCAATTTGGACTCCATTGTTGGTGTTAGTTTCTAAATAGTAGGAATAGAAGAGCATGGTATCAGAGGAATTATAAATGTGGATGAAGCTAAAGTTGCTTGCTTGGATAGGAATGTTTGGAGAAGATTGATTTCGGGATAATGGAAAGAGTTTGTGCAACACCCTACTGGGTATATGGCGTGATTGTGTATGTATGTTGGTGTTAGTCAGTTACGATAGTTCGGTATTAAGACTATGTTCCTAATACATATCACATACTGGAACTTACTTGAATTTCGTTTTTCCATTCCATATTTCGGCGGTGATTTTCCTCTGCCCGAACCAGCGATCATTCAAGAGACTTACACACGCATCAGCTTCCTCGGGATCCTTCATCGTTATTTGTGCTACACCTTCCGGATGTCTCTAGTGCAAAAACAAAACAAACAAGATTAGAAGTATATGGGTAAACCCATATATAGACTACTTTGACATTTCTCGGAAAGTTGGCAACACTGTATTTTAATAATATTATAATTTATGTGGGCAATAGGAGATACTTTTCTGAAAATTTGATCAAAATCGAATAAATAATGTAGCCACAATGAATTTTTTAAAAATTTTGTGATTTTTTTTTTCGATAAGTTGGCAACACTGTATTTTGTTAAAATTGCATAATTTATTTAGGCACTAGGAAAAACTTTTATAAATATTTGATTAAAATCGGTTAAATAAAATGGTCAAAATAAATTTTTTAAAATTTTACTAATTTTTTTTTCGGAAAGTTGGCAACACTGTATTTTGTTAAAATTACATAAATTACATGAATACTAGGAGAATCTTTTGTGAAAATTTGAGTAAAATCGGTTGAATAACATGGCCATAATAAAATTTTTAAAACTTTAGTAATTTTTTTCTCGGAAAGTTGGCAACACTGAAAATTAATAAAATTATGTAATTAATGGGAGCATTAGGGAAATCTTTTCTGAAAATTTGATCAAAATCGGATAAATAACGTAGCCAATATGAATTTTTAAAAACTTTAGTAATTTTTTTCTCGGAAAGTTGGCATCACTGGAAAAAAACAAAACCACATGACCATCTTGGGTACTAGACAAATTTATCCTGAAAATTTCATTAAAATCGGTTGAACCGTCTAGGAGGAGTTGCGGCCACAAAATTTTGACTTACGACCGAGCGAGCTGACGACGCACACACATACACCCACATAAACTAAGTTCAGATTCGTCATCTACAAGCTATATGAAGGATTTCTATACAATTTTTTTTTTTTTTTGAAAATGTTACAGACACCGTACCAAACGCTTTACTACTTTTCCTTGCAGTCAAAGTAGTAAAAACACATTAGAAAATCAAAAGTCTAGTACAGTTCAATATTTTGACAAATGATTTATCAAAAGTTTAAGCTGGAGGTATTCTAGTTCAGCAGAGCTAAGAGAAAATGCTCATTTTCATATATATATATATATATATATATATATATATATATATATATATATATATATATATTACATAGTTAATTATATTATTAAGGTAATTAATCATGCAGTTAACAATGTGATTAAGTTACTAAATTTGTAGTTTAATTCACTTTGTGTTTTGACAATTTAATCACATAGTTAAACATAGTTAACAATCTGATTATCCAAAAATAATAAAGTTATATACGTATTATACTTATTTTTTTGTAATAAATGTATTTTTTTCTATTTTTCAATAAAGTCCTTAAACAAAAATAACTGTATATTTCTGATTTTTCCCCAGTTCCTCAAATATTAAAAAAATAACAGCGCGTTCCATTAAATTTAAGTAAATCTTTCAAAATTGTCAAATTTGTTAAATATTCTCTAAAAAAATTGTTAAACACAAAAAAATGCAGTAACCCCTTGCTGCAGCGCCTATAGGCAACCAGTTTAACATCAATGCATTGCGGAAATGCATAAACTAAGAGATTTTAACGAAATTTGTATTATGAAAATTTAAATTTAAGTAAATCTTTCAAAATTATCAAAATTTGTTTAATATTTTTAAAGAATTGTTAGAAAACTAAATTTTTTTATTTTATTTTTAATAAAAAACAATCTGAAAATTTGTCTTAATTTGTAAAACGGCCGAATGAATTAATGGCTTCCAAAACACTCTCGACCGAACACGAGACTTATATAGAGTGTCTCAGTATATAATTGTGTGAAGTATATAATGTACTTATTTATCTAATTTATTCCAATCAAATTTGATAGTATAATAAGTGTTGAATAACTATTCAACATGAACACGTGAATTAGCACTCAGTATTAAAACAAACGTCTAGATGTATAAGCAATAAATATTACAGCTATTGTGATTTGTGTGATTGTAATTATTACTATTTTTGATTTTGTGGTATTATAACTTTCAAAAAATTAGGTAAATAAATATTCTAATATTTTATTATTTATTTTCGGAAACTCATATTAATATATAAACGGCTTTAGGTTATAGTTCTGTATTAATATTTATTAATAATCGACGTTTCGACGAACTCAACGTTCGTACATTAATAAATATTAATACAGAACTATAACCTAAAGCCGTTTTATTTTTATTTTTAATTATGTTTTAAATAAGAATTATTGTTTAAAAAGATATGTGCAGTGAATACTTTGTGCTTTGAAACGAAAATTTTTGAAATTTTGAGAAGACCAGTAAACCCCGGAGTTTTTTAAAAAGGCACACATATTTTTCGAAAATGGATAATAATTTTTGTACAAAAGTGTAAAAAAATATTTATTTTACTCGGATTTTTTTTTAAAAAGCACACGTATATTACGAAAATAGATAATAATGTTTGTACAAAAAAGAAAAAAAAATTAATTTTACTTTTCAAAACAATAAAATGGTTTTAGAATGTAGTTTCTGTATTAATATTTATTAATAATCGATGTTTCGACGAACTCAATTAGGAAAAATGATACAAATGATATTTAGGTACAATAAATAAACAGAACATAGAAACAACTTACTAGGTAACAATTAGATCATAAAATTTATAAATTTTTAATGAAAAGAAGCCAAATTTTATTATAAATCACTTACTAGTCACACTGACTAATGTTATCTTTTTTCTTTATAAATTTCAATTGCTTCTTTTATCAATCTACTATAATATTTTCAAGATCAATCAATAGTAGATTGATTGATATAGTCAAGCCAACCAAACAAGTCTCGTGGGTAGGCCGTGGTTTGTTGTCTCTGTATTCTAGAGGTACACTCAGTGCCAATAGTACTTTGACATATAAAATATATATTTTGAGGTTATGCGATAATTTCATTTTAAAAATACTTTAAATTATCTATAAAATATATGCCTACCTTATTTCAAATAAGATTAAGTCTTAAAAAAGACTTATTTTTTTAATAAAGATGAGCAACAGCAGAGAAAATTAAGAAAAACAAACACGCGATAATCTGTCAGTTTGCTAGCTACTTTTACTTTTGTTACGGAATGTACAACGGCGCCAGAAATTGTTTTTATTGGCTTAAACTTTTACCGCCACGAATTGTCAAAATTAGTTCGCATATTTTCCGATGGACTTGTTTGCTTGGTGGAGCTATAAGAGAAGCAATAGAAATTTATTAAAAAAAAAGATAGCACTAATTTCTTATCAATCTACTGTTACTATAATAAATAATCATGTACAAAAAAAAAATCATTATATTTTATAATAATGAATATTTTGCGTAACAATACATAAAAAATGTGTTTTACATTTGCAAAATTTAAATCAATATTTGCAAGACTTGCGCTTTGTTTTCACTACAGATTTGGATTAGCCCAAATACATGATCGATAACATTATTCATACATATAAAACTAAAAATGTACGCTAGAAATATAGACCAATTTGTTTATGAGAAAGTGCTTTTATTTTTTGCTGTAAAATAAATTTTTACTTCTACCTCTTATCAAATATGAATAGTATTTCTATTTTTGATATATTTTTTGTAATATCTAATATTATAAAATTCATATAAACTAATTAAAATTGCTTAATAAGCAATTTTAAGTGAAAAAGTGAGGTGAGAAACTGGGCCATCGATTCTACGTCAGAATATTTCAACTACAACCCTGTTTTATTGGCGAGACAGTAGCAGAATGCGGTATTTAGCTGAAAAATCTACCTCTAGAATGACTTTGAACTTGAATTTTAGTTGTGTTGCTCAAAATATGATGACAACTGACATGTTGATATATAGATGACAATGTCAAATATATTCTATAATCGTTTTTCAATAAAGTGTTTTATGAAATTCTTTTATAAACATAAATTTGTTTAATCGTCGTACAAAAATATTTGTAATTGAAATGAAATGTAAGTATTTTGTTTTTCCATATTTGATTATGTAATAAGTTGAGTTTGAAATTTATCGAATTTTACGTCTGTATTCCCACCTCTCTTGTTTATAAAAAAATGCTTTTTTTTTACTTTAAAATAAATTTTTACTTCTACCTTTTATCAAATATGAATAGTATTTCTATTTTTGATATATTTTTTGTATCTAATATTATAAAATTCAAAAGTAATTTTAATTAAACATTAAAAATACTTTTGGCAAAAATCACTTTTAAAAGTGAGGTGAGAATTCGTATACATTTAAGTAGGAAGTAAACGATAAAAATTTGAGTTCGAATCCCGGTGAGGCCAATATATTGTTCTAAATTTATTAAATTTACTAATTATACATTAGTTTATTGCAATTAAATGGTTATTTAAATTTTTGTAAAATTCATAATACAAGATACATAAGCTGTCGTTGTCTCACGTTTTTATTAGCTAGTCGAAAAGACTAGCTTATAAAACCGTCAATACGGCTGGCTGGCTGGCTGGCTGGCTGGCTGGCTGGCCGGCCGTGTCCAAAAAATACGATAAATATGAGTGTTAATTATAAGTATAAAGGAGAGCTCGTAGAAAGCTGAAACTTGGCAATTAGATAGTCCATACCAAATAAAAAATTAAGTTCAATTTTCAGACCGCAGTGTTGCCAACTTTCCGAGAAAAAAATTACTAAAATTTTTAAAATTTATTACGGCCATATTGTTTAACCGATTTTGTTCAAATTTTCACAAAAGATTCTTCTGGTATCCATATAAATTAGATAATTTCAACAAAGTACAGTGCTGCCAACTTTCTGAGAAAAAAATTACTAAATTTTTTAAAAATTTATTATGACCACGTTATTTAACCAATTTTAATCAAATTTTCACTAAAGATTCTCCTGGTGCCCGCGTAAATTATGCAATTTTAACAAAATACAGTGTTGCCAACTTATTGAGAAAAAAATTACTAAAATATTAAAAATTTATTGTGGCTACATTATTTATCCGATTTTAATCAAATTTTCAGAAAAGTTTCTCCTAGTGCCCACGTAAATTATAATTTTATTAAAATACGATGTTGCCAACTTTCCGAAAAAAAAATGAATAATTTTTGATAATAATAATGAAAATAATAATGAAATTTTTACAGAAGATACCCTTAGCGCCTATAATATTATATATTAGCAAAATACAATGTTGCCAACTTTCGATAAACAAATTTTTTATCCCTCTATTTTATCATTTATGTGATAATGTCAAAGTGGTCTATATATGGGTTTACCCACATACTTCTAATCTTGTATTTTGGCTAGTCGAAAAACTAGCTTATAAAATCAAACCACATTCGACTAGCTCCATTCTCGCTTTGCGAGAATATTATTCTGTATGGATGTTATAAATCTGTATTGGTATATTAAAAAAATTTTAATGTAGTTTTTTGCAATTTAATGTTTCAGAATGTTGCGAGCAGCTTTCAATAAATATCCAATTGTTATGAATAGTATTTTTTATGGTACACTATATGTCGGAGCCGAATTCTCACAACAAACTATCACAAGAAAATTATTGGTAAATATTTTTTCTACGATTAAAATTTTTTTACTTTATTACGCTTCAAAGAAAAATAATTTTAAAATAGTTATACTGTTATACTATTATTATTTTTTCTATTAAAATTTTTATTTCTATTTGAAAAAACGAAAGTTTACTTTTGAGTTAAAAGTCGACTTTCGGTTTAACAAGAAGTCACATCTTATTGCCAATATTTTAATTCAACTGAGCATATATAAAAAATTTTGTCACATAATATTATATAGTTTTTTTAAAATACAGATTACGTAAGCTTGTCATAGGACACTCTTATTACTATATTTTATTTATTTTTGTTATTCGACTTGATTCTCGAACAGTTGCTAAATTTTAACAACATTGCTAACAACATTAGCCAATAATATTAGCTGACACTAAATAAAAAATGAAAATGAGATCTTAGGTACTTGTTTCTATTGGTTAGAGTTGATAACAACGTTGCTAAAACTTAACAACTTTGTTAGAAAATCAGGCCGATTGTGTTTTAATTTTGATTTTTTTTCCTCTTTTAAATTATAGACAGATAATGTGATCGATTATGACAGAAGAACATTAGCAAATTATTTTATTATTGGATCGTGTGCTCTAAGTCCGACCCTTACATTGTGGTATTTTTTTTTTAATTTTTATTTTAATTAGTGCATGTAATTGATACAAATATTGATTAATAGTCAGTCAATATCGAGAACTTTATTTCGGTTTTTATTCTCTAACCGGGTTTTTGATATTATAAACTGGTTTTAACCGGTTAGTTTTATAGATAAATAATGAAATGTTAAAATAAAATTACTTATATTCCGTAAGAAATTTTGTTGCAAAAAATTACTAAAGTTTTGAAAAATTCATTATGGCTATACTATTCCACCGATTTTCATCAAATTTTCACAAAAGATTCTCCTAGTGCCTATAAATTATATACTTTTACTAAAATACAGTATTGCCAACTTTCCAAGAAAGAATTAGTAAAGTTTTAAAAAAATTCATTACGGCTACATTATTTATCTATTTTCATTTAATTGGAGTTAATAATCTAACGTTTCTAAACAATTTAGTCATCACAATGAACTAATTTAAATTAGTTACAAATTGAAAAAATTTATTGACTTTGCCGGCAAAGTTAATAAATTTTTTTCAATTTGCAACTAATTTGGAATAGTTCATTGTGATGTCTAAATAGTTTAGAAACGTTAAATTATTAACTGTAATTATTTATAACGTCGTCACCGAGTGTTTAAATCTTAACATACTTAATATTTTCATATTTAATTTTATATCTTTTTTCATCTGATCGTTATTATACGAACAATTAATTGTTTTAATCTAAAATATATTTGTAATCTGTCTTTGTGGAATGCAGCATCAAGGCAAACCGTCAGCTTATGATCTTTATACAATAACTAGAGTTGGAATATTAGGAGTGACAATATATCCGCCGATTTTTTACTATTGGTAGGTGTTATGATTAATGATGACAAAACTTGTTCAATATAACGTGGTCTTTTTATTACCGTCAAAACATATATTGTATATATATAATATCTTTTACATACAGCTTTTAAAAAGTAACATGTAACGTCATCTAGTGAGCGAAGAATAAAACACTCAGCTACCGCGAGATACAAACATTGAAAACAAAATTATAAAGAAAAACTTAATTTCGCAACAGTAGGTTTCTCATTGACAAAAGAAAAAATAAATAATAAAACAATTACTTCAAGTTTGATTATTGGAAATGTGTAAAATAAATCAAATAAATACTTGTCAACTCCACTTAATTTGACATCTTTGACAATCATCTTGAAAATTATTTAAGTTAAGTTAATTAATAGTTGTATTGTGTTTGGTTTCGTTTGAATTTGAATTTGATTATTGAAAATGTGTGAAGAAGTGCAAGAAATGCAATGTGCATCTCGTTCAGAGTGGTCAGAAACTGCATATTCGACCAAAAAATCATTAATTTTCATAAATCACGTAACAAATATAAATAATATGTACATATTGTTGTACAACTGTTAGTAAAGTTAAGATTACTTGATATGTATTTTTGGTTTAGTTTCATTTAGAACCCATGAAGCAAAAATAGTCGACGAGTCACTCGGAGCAGAATGCTCTTTTTATGTTTCACTCAGATTTCTTAGCCTCGGCCGCAAGTATCTGGGCTCAACACAAGAAAGATCGCTTTCTGCTCCTCGTAACATAATATATTATTAACATAGTAAAAATGTTTCAGAACTGATTATATTAAAATAAATCGGCTTTAGGTTATAGTTCTGTATTAATATCTATTAATAATCAACGTACGTATCAGAAAAAAATAAATAAACAGAACATAGTAACTTGTTTCTATGTTCTATTTATTTACTGTATAATGTTATTTGTATCATTTTTCTTGATGAAGATGTACGTTGCGAGTAAGTCGATTATTAATTATTATTAATACAGAACTATAACCTGAAGCTGTTTTTATATTAACCCCTTTAGACCTGAATTATTGTTCATGGATAAAAAAAATATTTTTGATTAATTATTGGTAAGAATGTCATAAAAACACATGTGTGAAAATATAAACATATAAATTATAAAAAAATATAAAATATAAAAAAATAAAAATATATAAAATTATAAGACTTAAAACATTATGAGCATAATTCTGCACATGGGGTCTGAAGGGATTAACGTACTATTACTGTTTATAAAATGAAGCCTAAATTATATTGTCTATATGTTTTAAATTTCAAGTATAAATGATTGGACAGACGTTTCGTTAAAATAAAACGGCTCTAGCTTCTAGTTCTGTATTAATATTTGTTAATAATCAACGTACGTCTTCATTAGGAAAAATGATACAAATGACATTTACAGTAAATAAGCAGAACATAGTAACTTGTTTCCATGTTTTGTTTATTTACTTGTACATTTTTCCTGATGAAGACATACGTTGAGAGTACGTAGATTATTAATAAATATTAATAAACAGAACTACAACCTAAAGCCGTTTATTTTAATATACTATTATTGTTTTTGAGATCAGCTCTAAATTATATTATCTATATGTTTTAAATTTCAGGTATACATGGTTGGACAAACGTTTCGTTGCGAAAACAGTAAGAGTAATAAGCAAAAAATTAATATTAGATCAATTCTTACTAACACCACCGTTACTAGCTATGTTTTTCGTTGGTAAGTTATGAAAATATTATTATGTAAAATATGTAAATAATAAAAAATAAACAATATAAATAACTATTACAGGTATGAGTATTTTGGAAGGTAAGAAAGATATATTTAGCGATTGTCGAAAGAAGTTTGTTCCAACATTCGAAAAAAGCTGCATGTTCTGGTTACCGGCACAAACTCTTAATTTTATATTAGTACCGCCCGCATTTCGTGTTGTTTATATCGGTACATGCGCATTTATTTGGGTCAATATATTATGCTTCGTTAAAAGACAACAATAATTATTTATTATTACTTCCAGAATTATTATATTCGAAAATTTATCATTTGAAAATTGAATACCAATTTTTTTTTCTTCAGACGTATCATACTATCAATATTGCTTGTAGAAAGAGGTAATTATGTTACTAGTACAATAATGTATATTATTATACAGCAGTTTGTTACTATATACACAATTGGTGGCAGTACCAAACAAAAATGAAACGACAAGTGTATTTAAACTGATAATTTTTGGCGGTCATATTGCGAAAATTATTTCGTCAAGTTAACTTGATTGACAATTTTGCATAGTTTATTTTCGCCTGAATTTGAATTTGATTATTGAAACCTGTGTAGCAAAAGTTGGTGTTAGTCAGTTAAAATGGTTCGGACATGTTGAGCGAATGTCTAATGGACGTTTGGTTAAAAAGATTTATTTGAATGATTTTGATGGTATAAGTTTGCGTGGACGTCCGATGAGTAGTTGGAGTGATATGATTGAGAGTGTTTTGCGTGAGCAAAAGTTTCCAAGTAGTAGGAATAGAAGAGCATGTATGAGAGGAATTATGAATGTGGATGGAGCGAAAGTTGCTTGTTTGGATAGGAGTGTTTGGAGGCGACTGATTTCGAGATGATGAAAAGAATTTGTGCCACACCCTTTTGGGTACATGGCGTGATTGTGTCAGAAACTGCATATTCTACCAAATAAACACGATCAAGTGTATTTAATTTGACATCTCCGACAGTTGTGTTAAAAATAATTAAATCAAGTTAAGTTAATTGACAATTACATTGTTCATTTTCGCTTGAATTTTTATTTGATTATTGAAAATGTGTGTATATAGTATATAGTAACTAACTGCTGTATAATAATGTACATTATTATACTAGTAACATATAATAACCTCTTTCTACATAGACAATATGGTAAAGTAATATTAATATTATAATAAGCTTAAAGAAAAACACATTGATATTTTTAAATATTAGTAAAATAAATCGATTTTCAAATATAATATATAAAATATAAATGTAAATTTAGTTACAAAATTTATGACAAAAGTATTTATAATATATCTACAAGTTAGTTGATAAATTTAGATAGGCCTAAAAAAATATTAAATTTCTCAAAATTTATCAAATATTTTCTTAAAATTTTCCATTTTACACATAAACTAGTAACAGTAGAATTTATTATAATACTGTAAAAATTTTGGAACTAATAATATTATAGAAGTGGCATAAAGGTCGTATCTTATTTCAACTAAGGAGTCAGGATATAGACTCTTTTTGAGGGGTGCTATCGCCCCCCTTAAAGGACACAAAGAAGACCGTAAATACATAAAATATGTATAGTTTTAATAATGTAAATTAATGAATAATGACACTTTTATAATATTCCTTATTCTAAGGTTAAAATAATATAATATTTGCAATATTTTGTCGCAGTCAATTTAATTAAAAATGCATTTTTACAGTAGTTCATCTCCATTTGCACTGGTAATTGATTTCACAAAAATATCGCGTAAGATAGCTATTTTAAATATGTATGAATATGTTTTACATTTCATATATTTTATTCTTACTGTTTTTTTTTAACTGATAACAAAAACAAAAAAATATGCTTTTTGTTCATATATCATTTAATGAACGTTTCGTTAACAGAATATATATGCGAATGATTTTGAAGGTATATTTTTGCCAGTGGACGTCCGATGAATAGATGGAGGTGGTATGATTGAGTGGCTTGCGTGAGCGAATGTTTCCAAGTAGTAGGAATAGAAGAGAATGATATGAGATAGCGTAGATGAATGTGAATGACGCTAGAGATGCTTGTCTGGATATAGGAATGTTTAGAGAAAACTGATTTCAGGATAGTTGAAAGAGTTTATGCCACACCCTTTTGGGTACATGGCGTAATTGTATATGTATGTATGTTTTTTTTAACAGTTGTAGAAAAAAAAAATTATACAATTTATTTAAAAAACAAATCATTGTTAAATATTTCCAATTTAAAGAAATAATACTGCATTTTAAATGAGTTTGTGCCATAATCTTTTAGGTACATGGCGTGATTGTGAATGTATGTATGTATATTAGGGTGTTCGTAAAAAAAATATTTTTCCAGTAAGGCTAAAATCGATAAATTCACATCAAAAAAACATCAGAAATAATATTTTTCTGCTTGTTTTTACGAAAGTAACAAATTTCTCTACTCAAGTAAAATTTTCGGAAAACGCGTGTTAATATATACGCGATATAAACGATATATGTATTAACTCGAGTTTTTCGAAAATTGTCGTTGTGTAGAGAAACCTGTTACTTTCGTAAAAACAAGATAAAAATATTTAGCCTTACTGGAAATTTTTTTTACGGACACCCTAAATTGTAAATACACTTTAAAAAATATATCTTAAATTTATATAATTTTACATAGATTTTTAACCGAAAAAATAACAACATTTTATAATTTAACTGTGACAATTTACGTAATATTAAATTTTTTATAAAAAATTACATTCACGAAACATGCAATATTACATAAACTTTTTTACATTAATTTTTCATCATTTTTTTCTACCGTTTGAATAATTTCCCATTTAATTTCTAAACTTATCATTTGTTATTAGTCGTAAGTACAACCCGCGTTAGAGTAATTTCGCGAAATTGACGACCGTGAAAATGAAGAGATATTACTGTATATAAAAATTAAAATAAAAACCAATTTTACATTGTAAATATTTTTGTGACAAGATATTGTAAGCAAGTACCTCACAATCACGGGCTTCCATCCACTTAAGTAAATTTTTAATCACAAATTAATAGACAAAGCGAAAAATATGACGCATCGCAGATATAGTGAAATTTTTATTCAAATAGGATTCCAAAGCTATGAGTTATTTACTACGGTTACATGATACCCTGTAAAAATTTTCATTTCACAAAATCGCACAAAATCTCGAAACTTTGACGGCTTTGACGTTTAGAAAAAAACCAAACATTATTTATTTTTTGTTTCGTTGCTAGGATATGAGTTTAGGATTGTCAGATATGGGAAAAAAAATAAAAGCACACTTACCATTTATATTGATTGACAGTTATAATTTTTTAAACGTTGGAAAACTATGCATAAACGTAGCACGTTGAAAGCAACAAGCTAGTTCGGTTGAATCAAGCCACGAAACACGTAATTTGTTTTCATCGTTCAACAGAACGGATTAAAAGCAGTTATTATGTGGAGACGTAAGTCAATTATTAAAAATTCCTAATTAGCTTTGGAATCCCATTTGAATAAAAATTTCACTATAACATTGCTTTAATATCATAATACTGTAATACAAATCGACTTGGTTAACCCATGACTTAATCATGACAAGTCAAACATGATATAATTGGAAAAAATGTGTTGGCTTCGAGGTGGTATCGTAGTTAACATTTTGTATGTGAAAACAATAGATCCCGAGTTTGAATCCCGGCAAGATCTAATACATTTTTTTCAAATTTACTAATTATATATTATTAGATTAGAGTATTTTGTTTTCTTGCTTAAATCGTCATTAATTTATTTTGATAAACTAATTAAATTATTAGTTAAATTTTTGAGTGAAGAAAAGTGCATTGACATTGCCGGGGCTTTGAACCCGGGACCTTTTGGTCCAAGGTAATGCATTTTTTTATATTTTTGACTGGTCATGATAAACTCATGAATTTAACCCAGTCGAGGTACATCACATAATGAGTCTATAAATCTAGCAATGTTTAGTATATTTTATATTCTTAATTACACATGGCGTATTATATATTAGGTAATAGTATTTTGTTTTTGTTTAAAATGGCCATTAATTTATTTTGATGAACTAATTAAATTATTAGTTAATTTTTCTTCATTTAAAAAAAATTAGCTAATGATTTAATTAGTTCATCAAAACAAATTAATGGCGATTTTAAACAAAAGCAAAATACTATTACCTAATATATAATACGCCATGTGTAGTTAAAAATATAATAAGTGGAAATTAAAATGTTTGTGAAACTCACATTATTCAAATAATTGAAGTTACTATTAAATATCCACACGCTTGTCTATATGCAATATTTGGAATGTTTTTCTTACGTAAATTTGACTATAAAACAAGATTTTATAAAGCATTTAATGCAGAAATTTTTGATTTTTATAATATTTTATTTTTTAAATAAAATTCAGATTTGTAATGAATTGCAACACTACAAATACTCCGTGTATAAATTATTATATTGTATTTAAAAATGATGCAATTTCTGTGATATAATGACACAATAATCGCCTATCCTATTATATTTAACTACTATTTGAAACTAATATTGTTATATAAATAAATTCACATTCTTAAAATCAATAAAGTTAATATATACGAGTACCAATTTAAATGTTGTAGTTATTTTTCCTCTTTTTTTTTTCAGAAAACATTAAATTTATATAAACAGTTTTCTCAAAAAATTATTCTAAAACACCTTTTATTTACATAAATATAAATTACTAAATAACTTATTTTTATGGACATCATAACTTAAAAAATGGTCAGATATATTTTCTTGTCGAATTGGAAAAAATAGTTTTACATGTATTTTTAATATATTTCCTGTTTATAAATGATATACATATATATAATTTGAATTTATTGATACATTTTAATATTATTATTTTTTTTTATCTATAATGAAACAAATAATAATTAAAAAATTACAGCTTTCTTGCATATTTCGCATTTATAAGACCTCGTTGTCATGCGTATGAATATGTCTTGACAAGCTTGATCTGTTATTATACGCTTTGTTACACATTTCACATTTATAACGTCTTTCATTAGTATGTGTATTAATATGCATTATTAGATGCTGTTTTTGTAAATAAGATTTTTCACATACCTCACACTTATAAGGTCTCTCATTCGAATGGGACCGCATATGTAATCTTAATTCTCCACTTTGCATGAAAGATTTATCACATATCTCACATTTATGCGGTCTCTCATTTCTATGCGCGCGAACATGCCGCAATAAACTCGATTTACTGCCGAAAGCTTTCTCACATATTTCACATGCAAAAGACTTCTCGCCTGTATGTGTATTAATATGAACTAGTAAATGCTGTTTTTGCAAATAAGATTTCTCGCATATTTCACACTTATAAGGTCTCTCATTCAAATGAGATCGCATATGTAATTTTAATTCTCCATTTTGAATAAAAGCTTTATTACATATCTCGCACTTATAAGGTCGTTCATTTGAATGTGCACGAACATGTCTCGATAAACTTGATTTCTCATTAAAAGCTCGCTTACATATTTTACATGCATGAGGTTTCTCACCTGTATGCGTGCGAATATGAGTTTTTAAGTGTCCGCCATCACCAAATGCTTTGCCACATATTTCGCATATAAATGGCCTTTCTTCCGTGTGAGTCCGTACATGTACTTGTAAACTTCTAGTGTATCGAAAAGCTTTTCCACATATTTTACATCTGTAAGGTGTCTCATTTGTATGCGAACGAAGATGTATTTTCAAATATGTATTGATAACAAAAGCCTTCTTACATATTTTGCACACATGTGGTTTTTCATTTGTGTGTATAAGAGCATGCTGTTTTAAATTAGAACTGCTAGAAAAAGTTTTATCACACAATGTACATATATGAGATTTTCTTTTCTTTACAGATTTATTATTTTTAGTTGCTTGACAAGTTTTTCTATCGGTTTCATTCTCAAAATCAGAATTGTCTTTCTTAATTATTATTTCTGAATGTAGATCTAAACATTCTGATTTCAAACTATCTTCAGTTTTAATATTTGTATCAGTTTTCAAAACTACTTTAGTGTCTTCATTGTTAATCGTAGTTTCTTCTTTAATATAAACAGTATCAAAATTTGTGCTATTTTCTGATTCCACACTTTCTTCAACTTTGATATTTGTATCATTTACTAAATCTAGTTCATTGGGTTCTTCATCAATATTTTCTTGTTTAATGAAAACAGTTTCAAAATTTTCATTATTTAAACAGCTATTTATATCATCTTCCACGATTTCGTTTTTAATTTCATTTTTAATAACTTCGCTATTTTGCAACTGTTCTTTTGCATAACGCTTTAAAATTTCTTGAGATTTAAAATATTTTTCTCTGAGTTTATACGTTTCATTTAAACGTACAGAACAAACTGAGCAAATTGAATCCGATAAGTTCTCATTACATTTCAGCTAAAAATATAAATTACAAGTATATTACATTTAATTAATTAATTAATTATTATGTTCAATTTAATCATTACGGAAACTAGTTAAACAGTGTGTATATTGTTTTAAATCTGACCCTTACTTACAATTTCCGTTGCAATGGTTTCCAATTTATCTGATATTAATATATTATCCGAATCCATACTGTTTAAAGTTAATAATAGATTATTATTATCACTAGCACATAAGCGACAAAGTTGTTTATCTAAATGTTGTTCTTTTAATGTGATTTGAGCATCGAAACATTGTTTTATAAATTTGTCAGCTTCGTTTAATTGAACAGCGCAAATTGTGCATAGACCATTTGGTAAGCTGATATTGCAATCTACCTATAAATATTAATCAAATGAAAAATGAGATACATATTTAATTTATGAAAACTAGAATATAATTACTAATAAGTCTTACAATTTCTGGCACAATTGCTTTTAATTTATCTATGAAACATTTGCCATCGAAATCTAGGTTATGAATAGTGAATGATACATTATTATCACTAGTACAAAATCGACAAAGTTGCATAAAATGTTTCATGTTTAGATTTATCTACCAAAAACAGTTTTTCGTAATAGATAATACATAAAAGTTAACTTATAATTAAAGCTGTGATCTTTGTCTTAAACGTCACATGATAAACGAACGTCACAGATACAAGGTCAACTTTAAAATGCTTCAGTTAGTCAAATATTATCTGATTAACAAATTATATTATTTATATAATTTTTTTTTAACAATATTTTGTGTAATATTATATTATAAGCCTAATAAACATAGGATTGAAAATGATTTTTAAATAATATCAGATTAAGCGTTTAATATTTAGTTGGGCGACTGTATTATATCAAAAGTGAAATGAGCTGAAGAAGGAAAGCGAAAAATAATCATCAAATTTTTTTTATTGATGAAAAGCGGCCCGACTGCTTTGGCCTTTACCGCAATGATCTAATTTAATATCTTTATTTTATGATAATAAAATACAATATATGATTTCAGAGCTGGAAATTTCAAACACAGCTTGTTTTAAACACGAAATATTTTGATATTTTTTTGTTGTTAAAATATGTTTACTTACATTTTTACTTCAGCAGCTCTTTAAGATTCTATATCTCCATCAATTTACGAATCTTAGTTAATACAAAATTTATCACACAACATAATAACCCTACCACTACCAATTAGTTATTTAACTTAACTCAAAATTAATTAAATTCAAACCATATCTGACGTCTTAAAATAAATTGAATCAGAAATTATATTTGGAAAGAAAAGAAACTATTATTTATATTCAAGTTACTTTGTTCTTAAAGTTTTTAAATTTAAAAGTTTCTTTTATATTTATATTATTACACTTGCCAAATTGATTAATTAAATATCTATATTTATTTACATCTATTTCTATATTATATTGATTATTCTATTATGGTATCAATGGTAATATTATATCAGTTAATATATTTTATTGAAGTAGTAATTTTACAGTGTCATATAACTAATTTAAGTTTCATAAAAACTAATAAATTTATTTATTTATGATAAGGTCTCTCATATAATTTCGGCGTAGTTTTCCTGACGATGTCACTGGAATATGATCTACAATATATACACCTCCGCGTATATGATACATATTAGAAAGACGTTCTACAACATAAAAAATTTACAAAAAATTGTTGGTTTATAATATATTTGATAAACTGAGGATGTACGGTCGACCACAAACATTAGATAATTTTTTGTATCACAGATTTGAAGCTTCAAAGCTGTGATACAAGGTATAACAAGATTAGAAATATAAAAATTTGATTAAAATCGGTTAAATAAAATGGTCGTAATAAATTTTTAAAAATTTTACTAATTTTTTTCTCGGAAAGTTGGCAATATTGTATGTTGTTAAAATTACATAAATTATATGAATACTAGGAGAAATTTTTGTGAAAATTTGAGTAAAATCGGTTAAATAAAAATTTTAAAACTTCAGTAATTTTTTTCTCGAAAAGTTGGCAACACTGGATATCAATAAAATTATATAATTAATGGGAGCATTAGGAAAATCTTTTCTGAAAATTTCATCAAAATCGGATAAATAACGTAGCCAATATGAATTTTTAAAAACTTTAGTAATTTTTTTCTCGGAAAGTTGGCATCACTGGAAAAAAATAAAACCACATGACCATCCTGGGTACTAGACAAATTTATCCTGAAAATTTCATTAAAATCGGTTGAGCCGTCTAGGAGGAGTTGCGGCCACAAAATGTTGACTTACGACCGAGCGAGCGAGCGAGCTGACGACGCACACAAATACACCCACATAAACTAAGTTCAGATTCGTCATCTAGGGACTATATGAAGAATTTCTATACACAAATTTTTTTTTTGAAAATGTTACAGACACCATACCAAACGCTATACCACTTTTTCCTCGCAGTCAAAGTGGTAAAAATAGTTTTTCATACCATGTGCAAAATTTAGGATATCATTAATTTCGGTTATTGCATTTTTACGAAGAATTAAAAGCGCTGTTACAAGTTCTCCATCGGAATCATGAGGTATTCCAACTACCGCTGCATTTTCCACATCAGGATGTTTTAGAAGAACGTCTTCAATTATTGTTGGTGAAATCTATAAGAAGCATCAGTAAATGCACTAAATGTACTAATGATGTAAAATTGATCAATACTTACATGCCAACCTTTATATTTAAATATTTCTTTTAAACGATCCACAATGTAAAAGTTTTTTTCATTATCATAATAAGATATATCGCCCGTTTTTAAATATCCTTCACGATCAAATGCATTTTTAGTTAAAACCGGTTCTTTATAGTAACCATTTGTAAGAATTTTGCTTTTAATTCGGAGTTCGCCTTTTCGATTCGGGCCCAAACATTTTTCAGTTTCTGAATCAACTATCTGCAAGATTTCATTTCAGTTTAAACACAATTTGACAATATAAATTTGAAAATGACAAATGGGTCAGCGAATTTATTCGTTTATTTAATAAATAATTTAAATGAATAAAATTAGAATTTTTGTATTGATTTTATTTATATAAGACAACTGTAGTTTCAATGAATTGTTAGTCATCTTTGGGTCTGCACAGTTAAAAAATATATCATAAATTTATGTAATTTTACATTAGTTTTAACAGTAAAAATAACATTCTGTAATTTTACTGTAATAATTTACATAATATTACATTTTTTTTAGGAATCAATAGTGATAAAGTTAATAACATTTTTTTTCCGGTTGAATTTTTAAAAGTTTAAAAAAAAAAATCAAAAAATTAGTATTGAAAATATCTCAATAATATGTATAAAAAATCAGTGTGCATAAAATTTTCCCATATTATTTCATACCTTATAGTAAATTCCAGGAATTGGTGTTCCTATACTGAATTGTTCAATCTGCAATAATTTTCCATATTCGTATTCTTTAAAATAAAAACCCATACCGCCTAATTCGGTCATGCCATATCCGTGCGCTAATATAGAATGGGGAAAAAGTTTGCTTAATTTTAGAATTTGATTTTTCCCAACTTTACTTCCACCGAATAATATATATTTCATTGCAGACATATTGTATTGGAAATTTTTCGAGTGTTGAACAAGTTGCGTTATCATGTTTTGTGTTAGAAGTATTAATTCCACCTATTTGATATATAAAATAAAAAGGCTTTAGGATATAGTTCTGTATTAATATTAATAAAAACTGATACAAATGATATATACACTAAATAAACAGAACATAGGAACAAGTTACTAGCTAACAAAACAAGTAACTATATAGATCATAAAATTTATAAAATATTAATGAAAGGAAGTCAAATTTTATTTAAATCAGTTACTAATTGATGTTATCTTTTTTTAAATAAATTTATAGTGCTTCTTTCTCAATCTATTTTATACAAAATGCTTAAAAATATTGCATTAAAATATAGGTAGCTTTGAAAAAAAAAATCATTGGATTTTGTCGTTAAAAATGTTAAAATAAATGTTAATAAATAAAATTTGACTTTCTTTAATTAATAATTCATAAATTTTATGATCTAGTTACTTATTTTGTTACCTAGTAACTTGTTTCTATGTTTTGTTTATTTATTGTATATGTCCAGGGCCGTTCCTGGCGGGGGTGCAAAAGGTGCATCCGCACTAGGGCGGCCAGCCGAAAGGGCGGCCGTGGTCCACTTTTAGCCTCAAATTAATAGTAAAATAAATCATGTTAATTTTTAAGGGCGGCTATTTCTTTTTTGCACCTGGGCGGCTATCATTCCAGGAACGGTCCTGTATATGTCATTTGTATCATTTTTTCTATTCTACCTTATATTTTTCTAATATGTTTCCTATAATGTCCTTATCAAAATATTTATAAATAATATTGATTCGTCCGCTTAAAAGAGATGCACATGAAAACATAATATTTGATATCCAATATGGCAATGATAGATATAAATCACTATTTATATTCGGCATACATCTACAAGAAAAAATTAGTTATATTGATACAAAATCTCTTTTAAATCTTTTATCATCAAAAGTTGGTGTTAGTCAGTTAAGATGGTTCGGACATGTTGAGCGAATGTCTAATGAACGTTTGGTTAAAAAGATTTATTTGAATGATTTTGATGGTATACGTTTGCAGGTGGACGTCCGATGAGTAGTTGGAGTGATATGATTGAGAGCGTTTTGCGTGAGCGAAAGTTTCCAAGTAGTAGGAATAGAAGAGCATGTATGAGAGGAATTATGAATGTGGATGAAGCGAAAGTTGTTTGTTTGGATAGGAGTGTTTGGAGGCGACTGATTTCGGAATAATGAAAAGAGTTTGTGCCACACCCCTTTGGGTACATGGCGTGATTGTGTATGTATGTATGTATGTATGTATGTATGTATGTATCATCAGAAATATGTACTATCTACAAAATAAAAAAATAACTATTTGCTCAATCAATAAAATAATTTTATCAATATCCGTATTAAAAATTCTCTGTAAGTTCGTATTTTAAAATATAACAGCTTTAGGTTATAGTTCTGTATTACTATTTATTAATAATCGACGTTTCGACGAACTCAAAATCCATCTTCATCAGGAAAAATGATACAAATGACATTTATAGTAAATAAACAGAACATAGAAACAAGTTACTAGCTAACAAATAAGTAACTAGATCATACAATTTATAAATTTTTTAATTAATGGAAATTAAATTTTATTTAAATGCACTGATTATCTGTTATAGATTTCTATTGCTTCTCTTATCAATCCGCTGTTAATATTGTTGGATCTTGCAATTATATACAGAATTATAACCAAAAGCCGTTTTATTTTAATATAATGAGTTCTGAAAGATTTTTTACTATAAAATAGTAGTAATAATTACCTTTTCAGTGCCATTAAATCAAAATACATTGCAAGTTGTGTGATCTGCGCTGCTTTGATTGTTCCAGAAGTACCGCTAGTAAAACACAGACACACTGTATCTTGAATTGTTGATTTTTTATTAATTTTATACTCTTCAGTTTCATCAATATTACTTATGAAATTGGAGAACGTTATATGATTGATACTTTTTCCGTAAACAATTATATCAATATTTAAATTTGCTTTTGTAACGGCTGATTCTACTAAATATTCATTTTCCGCATCGCAAAACATAATTCGCGGCTGTATTATATTTAAACAATTTATTATATTTTCTAAAAATTAATAAAAAAAAAACAAAAATAAGATATATACATAAGACATAAGTTTTTTTCAAGCTGTTTATATTTACTTACCTAGATTTGTACTTGGGTCAAGTGGGGAAAATTTAGCTCCAACAAAGATAGATGCAATCATTGTGACTTTGTAATCCATATTGTTAAAACAACAATACGAAATAACATCACCAAATTCAATACCTCTTCTTTCTAAAGCTTGTGCTGCACAAAGACATCTCGACAGAAATTTATCAAAGGTTTCTTCTTTGCCTGTCGCTGCATCTATCTAGAAAATGAAAATCTCATTTATTATCGCCGTTAAAACACGATGGCCAAAATCAGGAAAAACCGGGAAAAATCAGCGAATTTCATTTGTAGTCAGGGAAAAGATTTGTTTGGCGAATTTACAAAATTACACACATGTATCATTATTTAATTTTATTATTCTATTACCTGACAAATTTTATCTTTATGATTGTTTAAGGTCTCCAAAATATATTCTGCAATAGTTCGTGTTGGATAAAAACTTTCATCTTCTGGTATATGAACGATGTATTCATCTAATATAAAAATAAACCAAATTTTTGTATATATCGCATATAAATTACATTTGTTATTTACTCACTATCAAGATTCGACATTTTGAATGTTAAAAACACAATATTGATGCAAAACAAACTATTTATTATCTTAAAGTTCTTTGTCTTTTATATTTTTTTCTTATCAGTCATTACATATTTTTATTGTGTTGATGAAAGTTTATATTTGTATTGCCTAGTTATTTCTATTTTAGAAATTATCTGTTTACAACAAATAATGTTTAATATCTTTCTTTGTACGATTTTAAAACGAAAACAATTTAATATTATTCTTTCGTCAGTATGAACGCACAAAATTTTGTGTTTTTTCTCGAATGTTCGAAAAAAATTTTAATATTTTATACAGAGTTTTAAATATCAATTCAAAAATTTTATTTTATTTTATTATTTATTATTTATTTATTATTTTATTATTTGACTACAACTTCTTGTGTTACATTTTATTATTATTAAACATTAGTTTGTTAAGTTTAAATTATATTTGAGTTTATGTTTCCGTATAATTTACTTTTCTATGATTGCTGTACCATTTATGTTTAATTTTTATATTTCTTCAATTCTAACAAGAACATGTCCTGAAGAAGGTGTAAAATAACACCGAAAGCTTGGCAATTGAATCTTAAATGAGAATTTGATTTTAACATCTAACCATTGACTATCTTCCCGTTAAAACTTTTTACAATATAATATCGTCTAGTCGTGAAATTTTCAATTTATATTTAGTATTTAGTAATTAAAAATTAATTATGGGTGCAACGTCGTATTATTTGGTATTGTGAAAAAATTAAAATAATTTTAGATTACTGACATTAACTTATTAACTATTTTTTATTTATATATATAAAAAATTCAATTTTATTTATTGACGTACAATTGTTATACATTTAATAGTATTTTCAATCTTAATTTCAAACTGTATTGTATGTATTGTATTGGATTGGTTTTTTCATTGTGGACAAAAAATTTCTAAATATTGTTGATTAATATCACACAGAATTCTCTACCATTGTCAGCCTGATGAGGGAGGCAAGTAACCTCCGAAAGCTTGCAACGTATACAATGAAATGAGTTGTTAATTTCATATTCTGTATTGACTTCTAATCCCAATAACATCCTTATCAACATTTATATAAAGTCAACATTAAATATTATATATATATATATATATATATATATATATATATATATATATATAATTTTCAATGTTTTTCTCTGTAAAATTAATATGACAAAAATTTAAGTAGTTTCTTCAAAGAAAACTAAACTAGGCAATGCTATGTGGAATAAAATATTGATTGCGCTCTCTTTTTAATATTCATATCAAAGAGAGAAATCAATAGTAACTGCTAGAATAACCGTAAATAAACGCCACTGAATAAAATTTTAAATTAATAAATATGAATAAGTTTGCGTTAATATTCTGCATTATAAAGATTCGCTGATTTAATATAAAATAATATAAATTTTTTTGTAACTTTTTAAATAAAAAACAACATACTTATGTTTGGAATTTTGTAATGCAAAATACAGCTGGTCAACTAGATACATTGACAGTTCCTCCGTTAACTTCTCAATATTGCATTTACTTGCGTGGGACAAATCAGTTTTAAAAGAGTATTTTTTAAAGAAATGGATTATTTCACGCAATGTTGTCGATTATGTACTAGTGATCAAAATGTATCATTCACTATATATAATCTAGATTCCGATGGTATCAGTTTTATAAACAAGTTAGAAATAGTTGTACCAGAAATTGTAAGAATTAGCCAACTTATTTTGATTGTTAATACATAATATTAGATTTAAATCTTTTTATTTCTTTAGGTAGATTGCAATATCAGCTTACCAAACGGTCTATGCACAGTTTGCGCTGTTCATTTAAATGATACTCACAAATTTATAAAACAATGTTTGGATACGCAGATAATATTAAAACAACGCCAGTTAAATGAACAACTTTGTCGTTTATGTGCTAGTAATGAAAATATATCATTAACTTTAAGTAGTATGGATTCGGATAATATATTAATATCTTGTAAATTGGAAATCATTGCAGGAGAAATTGTAAGTAAAGCTTACATTTAAAATTATATATATATATATATATATATATATATATATATATATATATTAAATTAAGCTCTAAGTAGAGTCTTTATTATATGTGATTAAAATTTATATTTTTAGGTGAAATGTAATGAAAAGTTATCGAATTGTGTTTGCTCAATTTGTTCTGTTCGTTTAAATGAAATATATAAATTTATAGGAGAATGCTTTAAATCGCAAGGAATTTTAAAGCGATATTTTAAACAACAACTGCAAAATAGTGCAGATATTAAAAACGAACTTGTAGATGATACAAGTAGCCGTTTAAATAATCCAAATTTTGAAACTGTTTTTATTGAAGAAGAGATTATTAATGAAGAATACATTAAACTAGATTTGGAAACTGATAGAAATATTAAAGTTGAAGAAAGTTTAGAAACAGAAAATAATACAAATTTTGATACTGTTTGTATTAAAGAAGAATTCAATAATGAAAATTTTGTTAATTTGGATTTGGAACATGATACAAATATTAAAATAAAATTTGAAGAACGTTTGAAATCAGAATCTTTAGATTTACATTCAGAAATAATAATTAAAGAAGAGAATTTCGATTTTGCGAATAAAACCGATAAAAATTGTTATCAAGCTAGTAAAAATACGAATAAAACTAATGTTGTTGGCTCGGAAAAAAATGATAAATTTTCAAAGAAAGAAAAATCTCATAAATGTACATTATGTAATAAATCTTATACTGACAGATCTAATTTGAACAAGCATATACGTATTCATACACAGGAGAAACCTTATAAATGCAAAATATGTCCGAAAGCTTTTAACACCAGTGGATATTTAAAAGTTCATAGTCGTGCACATACAAAGGAGAGACCTTATAAATGTGAAATATGTGAGAAAGCTTTTAACACCAGTGGCTATTTAAGACAACATAGTTTAATTCATACACAGGAGCGACCGTATAAATGCGAAATGTGTGAGAAAACTTTTTCTCAATGCGTACATTTAAAACGTCATATTCGATATCATAAAAATGAGAGACCTCATAAATGTGACCGGTGTGACAAAGCATTTTTTGAGAGTGGACATTTAAAAACGCACATTCGTAGTCATACGAATGAGAGACCTTTCAAATGCGAAACATGTGAGAAAGCTTTTTCTCACCGTGAAAATTTACAAAGGCATATACGAACGCATACAAATGAGAGACTTTATAAATGCGAAGTATGTGAGAAAAGTTTTGTGGAGAATGGGCATTTGAAAAGACACATGGTTCTTCATACAAATGAAACATCCTTTAAATGCAATATATGTGAGAGAACATTTACTCATAATGGAAATTTAAAAAAGCATATGGTTTCTCATAAAAACGAGCTTAAAGCTCAAATTTAGGAACGCATATTTAGTATTCATACAAGTGAGAAACTTATCACTTATATGTAAAATACTCTTGTTACTTGCACGATATAACAGCACAAAATTGGTCTAAACTATAATTTCACAAAAAAAAAAAACATTATTTACAGCAATTATACCATAAAATTGGTATTTCGAATTAAGGAAGCTATGGCACGAAAAGAATGGAAAAATTTTGGACAACATTAATATTAAACGACAAGAATGGAAAATTTCACAATAAATTTATTATATTAAACGACAAATGTACTATGACAAAATAATAAACACTTTTTTTATTTGTTAATAGAATTTTATTTTATTTTACCAAATTGATTGTGTTAAAAGTAGTGATGGGATAATTTGAATGAAAAATAATGAATCATTATAAAAATTATTCGAGATATCGCGAATTAAATTGAAATCATTCAAATTAAATTAAAATCATTTGAATGATAAACAAACAAAAAGTGGCAGATTTCCATAAAAATATACAAAATAAATTATAAAATTGAAGGCTAAAATTTAGTGGGGAGAAAAAAAAAAGATGCCAACTTATAACTTATAAATAATTATTATTTGTTTATAATTTATGAATAGATATTTGAAATAAATTATGAATAATAATTTGAAATTGTTTTATTTTGCACTAAATATTCGTGATTGATTTGTGAGAACAAGTATAAAATCATATACAATATATAAGAATATAATACACTAAATAAAAAAATAATAATGTACACTAAAATCAACAAAATTTTGTCTTCAAGCGTTCTAAAAACGAAACTAAACAATAATGCCCAAGTAACCTTAACCAATTACCAACAGTTGTAGAATAGTTTCAGTATATATATATATATATATATATATATATATATATATATATATATATATATATATATATTTGTTACGTGATTTGTGAGAATTAATTTTTCTTTGGTCGAATATATAATTTCGGATCACTCTAGACGGTATACATTCCATTTCTTGTACTTCTTCACAAAATTTCAATAATCAAATTCTAATTCAAGCGAAAATAAATAATGCAATTGTCAGTTAACTAAACTCGATGTAATAGTTTGTCAATATAGTCGTCGAAGATGTCAGATTAAATACACTTGACATTGTAGTTATGTTTGGTACTGCCACCAATGGTATATATAATAACTAACTGCTATATAATAATGTCATTATTGTACTAGTAACGTAGTGATCTCTTTCTACATTGACAAGGTAACGTAATATTAATATTATGATACGCTTGAAGAAAAATTCATTAACAAAATAAAAATAATGTGATATTAAGAAATTATGTACTTAACAGTTTTTTTTTTTATACGATTTTAAAGTACTATCTCTAATATTAATTCTATTTAATTCTAAAATAAGTTTTGGAGGTGCATAACAATTCAAAACGAACATAAATAATTTTAAATCCGATATATTTTTATGTTTTTCTTGTAGTATCTGATCTCGAATTAATTAGGAACATCATAAATGAAAATGATGCACGCAGAACCTAAAAAAAATATTAAACAATAAATATTGAGTGAAATAATAAAATACTACAATTTTTTTTTAATTATTTAATTCGGAAGACCTTAAGTATTTATAAACATAAACAACCACATTTTTTGTATTATTATAGTCGTAATAGACCATTTGCATTTGTGAAAAACATGACTGAGATTTTTTTTGTAAGCACCAGAATACTTCTGTGTACTTCTTATGAAACATCTTACAGTTGCTTGTCTGAATAGTGTTTGGAGAAAGCTGATTTCAGGATAGTGGAAAGAGTTTGTGCCTCACCCTTTTGGGTATATGGCGTGATTGTGTATGTAAAAATTCAGTAAAATAGAGAAAAAAATTAGCTACTTAGTAACTTTTTTCTCTAACTCATTTTGGTTTGACAGGAAAGAAAAAACAAATTAAAATGCAAAAAATATTAATTTTCAATAATTTTTCCTACCAAACCAGATGAGATAAAGAAAAAAGTTACTTAGCTATTATGTAGCTAATTTTTTTTTCTCTATTTTACTAATTTTTTTCAGAATTTTTTGAGCAAATTTTGAAAAAAGTCTTATTTTGAAAAAAAAAAATCCGAAGGTCCCCCCCTGAAAATTTTTCAAAAATTCAGTTTTTAATTTTTTTCTACTAAACGATGCATCCTATAATAATAGTTTCTTCACTCCATTATAGTACTCATTATTCCTCATTTTTCATACCACGCTTATTTTCCTACACCTCATAGTTTTTGAGAAAAAAAATAAAAACGAAAAAATCAAAAAAAAATTCTATCGCCAAAACGGCATATGCTAATAAATTAAAACTAAAACCAGATTATATAACTTTTTATGTTCTATCGAAAAGTACTCCAAGTATTTTTCCGAATTTTACTCGAGAAAGAAGTATATCGCAAATTATCGAAACTGCATGTTAAACGCCCATACGAACTTGACGAACGAACACCCGGTATGTATTTTAATTGTGAAATATATCAATTTGTAATAATAATGTATATTTTTGATAAAATTTTTTTGAAAACTGTGCAACACCATATTTAAATTTTGTGTAATAACCCCCCCCCCCCATTAAACATAGTTTCTTACCCTTCCAAAACTGTAAATGTTCAAATCCAATAAACCACCAATGGAAATAACAAATGATTTTTGACTTTGCATCATTATATTAATCAAAATCTTCTGTACACCATTGTTCACATCATACCATATGCAATTATAGGCAGAATCGCATATCTTTAAGCCCTGAAAATTTATTATTTATAAATGACATTTAATTAAATGACAGATATATTCTTATTGGCATCCGAAATTGGCGATACTGCTATATATAAATCTGTGTTAATTTTCATATTTTTCTAATCAAATAAATAATGTTAATAAACACTTACAGTCACAAATTTTATATTGACTAGTAAATTTAAACTTTATTTTTTTAATCACATTGAATAAAAGTTCTTAAATTTATCTATGAAATTAATATAATAATGTTTTAAATGTTGAGATTTTTTTCTCAAAAATTTCACAAGTTACTCAATCAATAGCTGTATTCTTTTTACCTAAAATTTACTGAGATCTCAGCTCACTTCAGATAAACTCAGATCATCTCAGATAATACTTATTCTTTTTATCTTAACTGAGCTACGACAAACTGAGTTGGATGCCTTCCCCCCTTACCGATTCTGCTGCACCCGCAAAATAATCTCAAAATGAAGTGAGATACTCAGTTAAGTAGTAGGGGTTAAGCAGGGTTAAGTTTATATCATAGATCTTGTTCTTTTTAAAGCAACTCAACTCACTTCACTTCGTTTCACCTCACTTCACTTGCCAACTGAGCTGAGTTTATTTTTTGGTAAAAAGAATACAGCTATTGAATCGGCTTATTTGCGAAATACATATGGGTACATGGTAATGCAAATTTATCTCTAAGGCGAAATTGTAGTTGAAGTTTAGATTGAAGTTAAAATTGGTCAGCATAAATCCGGGCATAAATGCATCGATGGATTTCATGTTAAAATCTAAGAAAACGCCTATATGTTTAATAATGACAATATTTACCTCATCTTGAATAAATTGTCCAGCAAAGCAATATGCAAGTATTTGTAGAAAACCTGTGATGGCCACAAATGCATGTATCATTTTTCTATTTCTATAATAGTTAAAAAATATCAAATATTTCTTCTTTCAAAATATATATATTGATGTACACTGTATAACTTACAAATGTTCTTCTATTACAAAACCGTAGAGTGATATAGAAATACCAGTGAAAGTTGTAATAATAGTGGGTAAAAATAATTTGGAGTAAATTTCTTCAAATATCTTTAGAAATCTAAAATTATTAAATAAACATTGCATAATAAATAGGTGTATTATTTAGTTAATCATTTTGTAATAATTTCAATTAAAAGTGGATTTAGATTAGGTTAAATAAGCTGAAGTCCAAAGTTAGACTGGCCCACCAGGACACCGAGCTTTGCCCGGTGGGCCGTCATCATTATGAGCCGTGATCGGCGATTGTCAAAAAATTAAAACCGATCCCTGAATTTTACAAAAAATTAAGAACCGATTATCCCAAAAACATCAATATGTATTGAATGACGGTATATAGGTATAAGGACGTTTATTGATTAGTTCCTAACAATTTTCCCAAAGGTGATAGTGGTAATATTCCCGATAAAACTTTTGAATTAATGACAATTAATAGAGAATAATCATAAATATTAAAAAGAACAATTTAAAATCTGAATTATTAGATTTATTCAAGAAAATGTGACACATTTATTAATATCTTCAATGAGGAAAATAAATATTTTATTTATAATAAATTCGATGACGAACAAACTGAAATAATAATACTTGTAGAAATTGCATTGTCTGTTGTTTTTTAGTTTTACAAAAATTTAATTTCTACACACATTGACATACGCTAATTTATGAATTGCTAAATAAATTAAATTAAATTATATTTTAAACAGATTGCGAAATTGTTTAATTCTAGATAATTTCGAGAAAGATATTTTAGAAAAATTAGATAATAAAGATATTAAAAAAAATTCCGAACAGAATCATTTATTAAATCGTTTTTAAACTTAGATTTAAATAAAGAATTACATATATTTAATTTTAAATGTGTAACTTTTACAATTCATTTTTATTTTCCATGTTAATAAATATACGAACATAACGTATTTGAACATATTTGGAATGTAAGGTTGGGCCTATGCTGCAACTTTTCCCGGACCTAATTTTTTATCCAGTCCAATCCTGCTGAAGTCTAGGATCCATACTCGTCTAGAGCGTCCACCCAAACAAAATGTAATATACGAAGAAAATATATTTCTTTCTATTTTGTTAAACAATTTTCAAGAATTTTAATAAACTGATTAAAATTATTTTTAAAAAAATATAAAATCTACTTTAATTTCTAGTTGGTGCGTAACTAGATAGGATAGGATCTACATTCATACAGGGCCGTATTTAGGATCTGTAGGCCCCTAGGCTAAACTTGAGGTGCGGGCCCTTAAGGGGGGGGGGGTTGTAATTTTATAATTTTAAATAAACATGGTAGGAAAATGCAAGATAAAAAAGGAATGTAACAAACAAGTAAATTTTACTTACACATATTTAATTAAAATAAAGTATTTAAAAAATAAATAATAAACTTAGAAATGAAAATATCAAATAATCTTAGTGACAAATTGGTTTGCGCTTACACTTAGTACTAATGAAGCTGTCTGTGTGTACTAGTGAAGTGTATTGTCACTGGTTGCAAGTCGGGTTATTAGAATATTCTGTTTTATGAAAATTTAAGTAAAATACTTAAAAGATTATCGATTAAACAATTATTTACTTTAAATTTGAAACGTGTGGTGCGGGCCCCTTTGTGGTGCGGGCCCATAGGCTGCAGCCTATGTAGCCTATGCATAAATACGGCCCTGCATTCATATGACATTTTCCACTCGAAATTACCTCTAACAAACTATTAAAATTATAAATCACCCTGTAAGGTCATAGCTAAAATTTAGAAAAAAATATATTTCTTTTTCTGCACAAATAGATATCTACAAATTCACAGGAAAAATTCGCGGTTTTGCAGCAGCTGAGTTCCTTATTATTTCAACGGCAAAAAAAATTGACTAACAAGAAAAAAGTTAAAGAAAGACATTTTACCTTAATATTCTGACATGATGAGCAATATTTAAATGAATAATTTCAATGTTTTTCTCATTGTTATTCTGTGGTCCAATTTTTAGCAAATTTATGTTAATCATTTTGAATTGTACACAAATGCTACAGGTTAAAACAATGAATAATCTATCAATCGGACTTAAAAAACAAATAAGTGTTAACACAAGTAAAATTGATTGAACAGTAAATATGATTTCAAAATATGGTGACAGTTTTACATAATCATTGACGAATGGAATCCAGATTTCTATTAGTAATGTTCGATTTCCTTTCAGCCAAGCTTGAGCAACAAGAAGAAATGCAGTCAATGAAACAGCAAATTGATATATCTTACTAATTGTATCAGCCATTTTATATAATGACTGTAAATATTGTTTTGATTGAGTATCGAATGAATCCGTTGAGTAAAACTCATTCCAGACTTTATCTAACATATGCGACATACGTTTTGCTTCTCTCATGACAAAATAAAATTTTATAGTAAACTGAAACGATATTGTACATCGTAAAAAATCTTTGAGAACTTATTATATTAAAATAAAACGGCTATAGATTATAGTTCTGTATTAATATTTATTAATATAATCAATGTTAATAATAATAATGTTAATCGTTAGTTTGGTACTATTAAATGTTTATTTAATACAGTTACATTAATTTGTTATGAGGATATACTTCAAAATGAACATAAAATGCTTGAAAATATATTTCTAAGGAATAGTTATTATAAATTTTTCATCAAGAAATCAATACAATAGAAGATTGTTAGAAATGTATATATAAATGTAAATATATATATATATATATATATATATATATATATATATATATATATATATATATATATACTGGGTGTCCCATTTTAATCCGCCACCTGCAATAACTTTAAAATCGTGCATTGGACAAAAAAATGTTTCGGATAAAAAGTAAATGGTTTTGAGGGGGACATCTGATGCAAAAACTCTTGCCCCCTTTGGACCTCTTGGGGGGCGGGAAAGGGGGGCAACTTTGAAATCTTAAATAGAACACCCTATTTTTTCTTGTAGATTCTGATAGGCCATTAAAAAGTATGTAAATTTTATTTTAAGACTTTCTTTTTATCTTTGATAGATGGCGCTGCAAACAGCATTTTTTTTCTCAGTTTATCAATCTTTAATTTGAAAAAAAAGTGTAACTAAGTACGATATTCAAGATTTTTTCAGTTCTTTGGGAAGAGGGGGGGCAAGGGTCATTGCATCAAATATTTTCCTCAAACCCATTAACTTTAAGTTAATGGTTTCGAGGGGTATAACTTTAAGCTAATGGTTTTGAGGGGATATCTGATTCAGTGACCCTTTTCCCCCCCTCTACCCAAAGAATTGAAAAGAACTTGAATATCGTACTTAGTTACACCTTTTTTTTCAAATTAAAAACTGATAAACTGAGAAAAAAAATGCTGTTTGCAGCGCCATCTATCAAAGATAAACAAAAAATTGTAAAATAAAATTTGCATACTTTTTAATGGCCTATCAGAATCTACAATAAAAAATAGGGTGTTCTATTTAAGAATTCAAAGTTGCCCCCCTTTCCCGCCCCCCAAGGGGTCCGGAGGGAGCAAGGGTCTCTGCGTCAGATGTCCCCCTCGAAACCATTTACTTTTTATCCGAAACATTTTTTTGTCCGATGCACGATTTTAAAGTTATTGCAGGTGGCGGATTAAAATGGGACACCCAGTATACAGGGTGTAACAGAATAACTATTCCTAATTTTAACTGGAGTATCCTGGGCTCAGAATATGAAGATTTAATGCAAATCACTCAGATAAAATGTGGCTCCTTACTGAGCTACAGGGTGTTTTATATAAAAATTTAAAAACGATTTTTGCCCAGTACTTTAAAACTATTTGACGTATCCTTATCATACTTGGCAGGAAATGTAGGTACCGTACACCATACTAAATTATGTTAAATAAAAGTTTCTGGCTACTGTCAGTGGCGTACAACAGGGGCAAGTGAGTGGTTGATCCTTCCTAAATTCTACGCCACTGGCGGAATTGTCATTTTAGCACAATTTTTCGATTCTCCAATACTTGCTGTGTAAAAAACATACTCTTCCTTTGTAACGATAAAGTCACTGTTTTTCGAGATATTTAAAGTTAAACATAAGCTGCACCCTTAAGATTTTTTCAAAATTTGCTCAAAAAAATCTGAAAAAATTCAGTAAAATAGAGAAAAAAATTAGCTACATAATAACTAAGTAACTTTTTTCTCTAACTCATTCTGATTTGGCTGTAAAAATTATTGAAAATAAAAAAAATAAAATGCAAAAAATATTAATTTTCAATAATTTTTCCAGCCAAACCAGAATGAGTTAGAGAAAAAGTTACTTAGTTATTATGTAGCAAATTTTTTTCTCTATTTTACTGAATTTTTTCAGATTTTTTTGAGCAAATTTTGAAAAAATCCCAAGGGTGCAGCTTATGTTTAACTTTAAATATCTCGAAAAACAGTGACTTTATCGTTACAAAGGAAGAGTATGTTTTTTACACAGCAAGTATTGGAGAATCGAAAAATTGTGCTAAAATGACAATTCCGCCAGTGGCGTAGAATTTAGGAAGGATCAACCTCTCACTTGCCCCTGTTGTACGCCACTGGCAGTAGCCAGAAACTTTTGTTTATCATAATTTAGTATGGTGTACGGTACCTACATTTCCTGCCAAGTATGATAAGGATACGTCAAATAGTTTTAAAGTACTGGGCAAAAATCGTTTTTAAATTTTTATATAAAACACCCTGTAGCTCAGTAAGGAGCCACATTGTATCTCAATGATTTGCATTAAATCTTCATATTCTGAGCCCAGGATACTCCAGTTAAAATTAGGAATAGTTATTCTGTTACACCCTGTATATATATATATATATATATATATATATATATATATATATATATATATATATATATGGGTTTATTCATATGCTTTTAATCTTGTTTAAATAAAAATTGTTCCAAATTCAATTTACCTGTATGAAAGCAAAAAGTAAGACACCGTTATCCATAATGATACCAAAGGAGTCAGTAGCAAAAACTAAGTTTAAAATATTTAGTACAACAAAAATTAGTAATGTTATTCCCAAAGAAGAACCAATTATAGTTGCAAAAACTGTACGAATTTTTGGATTGCAACCAGTATATGTCAATAATTTTAATATATCTTCTATTAGTTTTGTTGGTGTACGCTGAAAATATTTGATTTCATTAAAAAATTCAGTAATTTATACACGTATGTATATACCTATTAAAATAAAACGGCTTTAGGTACTAGTTCTGTATTAATAATCGACGTTTCAATAAACTCAACGCACATTTTCATCAGGAACACAGATCCAAATGATCTGCTATTGCTCAAAATGCATTAGAATATCTTCATGATGTAAAATTCGAAGATACTGTAATAATTGCAAGACCCATCAATATTAACAGCAGATTTATAACAGATAACATCAATCAGTAAGACTAGTAAATGATTTAAATAAAATTTGGCTTCCATTAATTAAAAATTTCGAAATTTCATGCTCTAGTTACTTGTATTTTTTTTTACCTAGTTACTTATTTTCATGTTCTGTTTATTTATTGTATATGTCATTTGTATCTTTTTTTCCTGATGAAGACTTACATTGAGGTCGTCGAAACGTCGATTATTAATAAAAATTAATACAGAACTACAAATTAAAGCTGTTTTATTTTAATATAATGAGTTCTGAACGACTTTTTACTATGTTACATACCTCTCGTTCATTGGACATTTTTTTAATAACTTTCTGAAAATATTACCAAATAAAATTTTATATCACAATTTATTATAAATTATATTAATGTCTCTAAATAAAAATACTTTATTTTAATTAATAATATAATTCGGTGCTTCATGTATCAAACTAATGTTAATTTTAATTTGTTTTTCAAATAAGATATTTACAATTTGTAATTATAATATTGATAAAATAAAGTTTAAATATTAATTTATATTATATGCTACAATAAATAATTTAACTTTTATATTATAGATTATTAAAATTACTATTAATGTTTACAGAATAATTTTTTTTTGCTGATGTTTGAAATATAATAAAATTGTAGTTTAATAAAATCAGTTAATTAATATTTTTGTAAGGAAGCTATACTTTAGTATTACAAGTATACTGCCAAACTAATTTCAAATTTAATATAATATTTTTTACAGAAAAGAATACTTAATTATTTTTTTATAATGCCCAATTTAATTATAAGGAAGAGAATTTAAATTATAGTATTAAGTTAAAATAATTTATACATTAAAAGAATGTTTAATTATAATTTTATGATACTGAAAAGTTCTCTTCTGTTTTTTCGTTAATTAAAAGGCAAACTCAAAAGTTTATTTCAAATTTTTATAAGTTGAAAAATGTTTTATGTATTATTCAATATATCATATATTATTTATAGAAATTGATTACTTATTCCAAAAAAAAAATACGTCAGAGTTAAGAACATGTTTCTGTTTTACTTATAAAGAAAAACTGTTTGTGAAATTTTTTAACAATAGCTTTGTTTTTAATTCTGTTTATACTTCCAATTATTATAAATATATACAATTACAATATAGTAAAAAAATCTTTTCGAATTCATTATATCAAAATAAAGAAGCTGTAAGATTAAGTTCTGTATATATCTGTAAATACCGGCGTTTCGATATATTCCATGTATATCTTTATCAGGGAAAAATAATACATATGCTTCATGAAAAGTTAGAGGATACTTCACTTCATATATTTGACAATACATGTGGTTCCAGCATGATGATGCACCATCCCATTTTGGAAGACAAAATACCGTAAAAAAATCAAATAAAACAATACATAGCTACGCATAATCTGTTTAAATCTGACGTTTATTTAGCTTATTTATTTAATTGTTATAAGACAATGAATCGTTTTACTGCAGGCGAATATGGTTGATTATTGAAGTTTGAAATGATCGTCTGAATGCTGAAGGATATGCAAATTTGTCTTAATAATAGACTTCCCATTTTGGCAAACAAGTGACCGCTTTGGCTAAATTTTAACATGGCGCATGGCCAGAAAGATTTGAATCCTTGGAATTATTATCTTTACAGACATTTAAAAGCAGCTCGTGCACAGTGAGAAAATAAACACTCGTAAGTAGTTAATGGAAAGAATTTTAATAGTATTAAATCAAATTCGTTATAATATTCACATGATTCGCGTGTACCATTCTGTTATTCGTCGATGTCATTCTTGCATTCAAATTTAACTTTGAACATTTGTTGTAAAATATCAAATATAGTTCTACTTGCCTCTCGACTATTTTATATTGTTTATCTACAGTAACTTGTTATTAGTTTCGTAAATTTACAATGCTTTATTTTAATTAATAATATAATTCGGTACTGCATGTATCAAACTAATGCTAATTTTAATTTGTTTTTTAAATAAGATATTTACAATTAGTAATTATAATATTGATAAAATAAACAAAACACTTTAATTTCTTGTAGTTGCGTAACTAGATAGAATAAGACCTATATTCATATGAGAGTTTGGTACACTAAGAGTAAATCACTCTGTGTTATTCTTTATTAGTATTTACTTGCAAAAAATTGCCTCAAATAAGCAGAAATATTATTGTAAAGAAATTATTAACATATTAACATAATATTTAATTATTAATACAAGTTTTTGTTTTATTATAAATCTACATAGCTTTATTATTATAACAATATAAGAAGTATAAAATTAATATCTGTTGAAGTAATTTGCCTTCTTTACAATGCTTTTTTTTTAATTTTTTGATTTACATATACAGTGAAAATCTGACTTAAATTTATGTAATTTTATATAGTTTTTAACAATAAAAATAACAATTTATAATTTTACTGTGACAATTTACGTAATATTAAAATTCTTATGAAAAAAATTACATTTATAGGACATGTAAAATTACATAAATTTTTTACAGTGTCTTTAAAAATATACAAAAAAAAATTAAACAAAAACAACTAATAAATAATTATTCGATATACTAAATATTTCAATGTATATTTTCATCAGAAAAAAATAATACAACAAAACATAGAAACAAGTTACTAGCTGACAAAGTAACTAGATTAAAAAATTTATAAATTATTAATTAAAGAATGTCAAATTTTATTTAAATCAGTACTTTTACATTCATTGATGTTATATTTTTCTTCGTAAATTTCTATTGCTTCTCTTATCAGTCTACTGTTAATATTGTTGGGTCTTGCAATTATTTTAATAATAATTATATAATAAGTATTGAAAGATTTTTTACTATGTTAAAAATTATTTATTTTTGACTAACCTACGACTAGATGTTCATAAATATATATTTTCTATTGTTCATTGGAAAGTATAAAAAAAAATATTTGTTCAAAATAAAAATTAAGAATTCATGTTGAATCAGTCACACTTTTTATAAATAATAATTATGAAATTTCTGTATTTGCAGAATGTAAAAGTTCCAGTTCTGTACGAGTACTATTAGTTCGCTGTAAAATTTTCTTTCGTTTATTATTATTATATTTCTTGTATACGAAAGAAGCTATTTTAAAACATATACAGCAAATTATTAATATTATTGATAGATTTATTATTTTCATTATTAAAACATTAAGTTTCTGCAATTCTAGTTCAATAATTTTCAAATGTACAGGTATATTTTCATTATTCTTAATATCTTGATTAGCTTGTATTTTAGATTTTACTGTAATATCTTCATTAATATTATCATTGTTATTAATTTCTATAGTTGTACTTGTTTGAATTTTTGGCTTAACTGATATAATTTCATAAGATTCTTGACATGCAATACCTTCAACATTTTCTCTATCGTATATTTTTACCAAATGATCATTATATTCAATACTCCGGAATTTGAAATAATTTAAAATTAAAGTAAGATTTTCACATGACCACAAATTCTCCGACAAATCTATTTCATTTAAGGTTCGTAGATGTTGTAACAATGACACGTGATTTAAATACGTAATTTTATTATTACTAAATTTAAATACCTGTATTACTTTTAAAGGATAAAATATAATTTCATTAATGAATTTAAAATTATTGTTGGAAATATCTAAATTATGCAAATTCGATAATGTAGAAAATGTTCCAATTTTCAAGCTAGAAATATTATTAAATGATAGATTTAAATATCTTAGGTTTACTAATGATTGAAAACTACATATATCAATAGTTTGAATATGATTTTTAGTTAAAATCAGTGATCCAATTTTATTTCCCTCGTCAAACATGCCACAAGCAAGTGTTTCAATTTTGTTATTTTCTAAATTTAACAACGATAGCGAAAACAATCCTTTAAATGCACCACAATCTATAATCTTTAACAACATATCAGCTAAAATTAATTCTTTAATGCTCGACAAACCATTGAAGCTATTTTCCTCCAGATGTTGCAGCTGATTATCGGATAAATCAATCAATTCTAAAAACCGAAGATCTTGAAAACTATTCGAATATATTGTTGTCAGTTGATTGTTTTGTAAAAAAAGGGTTTTTAGTGAATTTAGACCAGCAAATGCGCCTGCCTTAATCTTTTTAATGCCTCCGTTAGACAGATCAATCTTGTTTACTTTCGATAAACCATTGAAAACGCTCGAATTTAAAACATCAATATTTTTGAAGATTGATTGAACATCTAGCGTTTGAACATTACTTAAACCAGTAAATGCATTTGCTTCAACTAGTTTTATTTCGTTAAAATTTAGATTTAAATAATTTAGATTATTATTATCGCGAAATAAGTTCGAATGAAGCACAGATATTTGATTTGATTCTAAGTTTAACGATTCTAGAAATTTTAGATTATCAAAAGCACCATTTTCAATCGATCGAATATTTAAACCAGACAATTTTAAATCGTGTAAAGTTGACAAATTTTGAAATGCATTTGCATTTATAGTTTCAATAAAGCTATTTTCGATATGTAATTGTCTTAAATTATTTAATCCAGTAAATAATCCAGCTTCGATAGAATTTATTGATAGATTATTTAAATACAAACTAAATAAATTGCTGAGACCAATAAAGCAATATTTTGCCAACACTGAAATGGAATTATTACGAATGGTTAATGTTTGAAGTTGATTCAAATCGAAAAAAGCATATTCTTGAATTTCATTAATTTCACAAAAATTCAAATTTAATTCATTTAATTGTTTTAACCCGCGAAATGAATTTGTTTGCAATATATGAATTGTATTATTTTCTAAACTTAAATGTTTCAAAGAAAGTAATCCTTCAAAAACGTCCGATTCAATTGTAGTCAAATTTAAATTAGATAAGTTTAATGTTCTTATAAACTGTAAACCTTTGAATGTTCCTCTTTTAAGTATTTTAACATGAGAAAAAATTGTATGAAAGTCGAAATCTTGCAAGTTCTGTAATGATTCAAATGCGCCTGATTCGATTTTATAAATATTATTACCAGCTAATTTTAATGATATTAAATTTACAGTAGTATTAAATGTCAACGCATCAAGTGAAGTTAAATTGTTATTTTCTAAATTTAGATATTCTAAATTAAACAATCCATTGAAGCTACCAGGATTGATAAAACAAATTTCCGATTTGGATAAACCTAAAATTTTTAAATTCAATAGTCCGTCAAATGTATTTATTGTTAAAGTTTCAATCGAATTTTCACTAAGTTCAATCTCTCTGACCTGATCCAAACCAACAAACGCATGTGCTTCTAAAATTTTAATACCTGTTTTTCGTAAATATAGTTCAAATAGCTTTAATAATCCGCGAAAGGTATTTGACTTTATAATAGTTAAATTATTATTGTTTAGTGTCAGTATCTGTAAATTATTTAAACCAGAAAACGATTCAGGTGCTATACTTTCAATACCAACGTACGAGAAATTTAAATTTTGCACATTAGATAATCCTCGAAATGTGCCAGTTTGTAAAGATTTTAAATTGCGAAAAATTGCCGGAACATCTAACAGTTTTATTTCGTTTAAATTTGCAAAAGCATTCGGTTCAATTTCATTTATATGATTCAATGTTAAATTAATGTGGGTCAAACGATTCGTACCGTTAAAAACAAATGCTTGTAATCGTTTTATTTGATTATTTTGTAAATACAATGTGTTGAGGGATTCTAATCCATTAAATGCTCCCGGTTTAACTATTTCCAAGTTTAGACTTGCCAAATCCAAAGTTGAAATACTTGACAATCCCAAAAATATATCCTTCTCAATTGTTTTAATGTTGCTAAACAAAATTTTACCATCGATAGATTTCAAATTATGTAAACCGCTAAACGCGGCAGGTTCTACTAATTTTAGTGAATTTCCCTGTAAACTGAGTTCTTCTAACTTATATAAACCCGAAAAAGTATGTGATAAAATTGCTTCAATTTTACAAAATGACAAATTCAAATAAATTAGTGAATGCAATTCGTAAAAACTGGAATCATTTAATGAAACCAAAGTATTTCTGTCTAAATGCAAACGTTGTAAATTATTTAAACCAGTAAAAGCACCTTTTTCGATTGACTGAATATTTAAATCGGTTAAATTTAATGAAAGTAAGTTAAATAAATTATCGAACATTTCGAATTTTAATATTGGTATTACAAATGATTGTACATTAAAATCTTGTAAATTATTTAGCCCGGCAAAAGAATCTGGTTCAATATTCGTAATTTTATTGCCATTTAAATCGATCAGTTGAATATTATTTAAGCCCATGAATGAATTCGATTTCAACTGAGTGATAACATTATTTTCTAAATACAATATTTCAAGCTGGCTGAGTTTGTGTAATATACCAGCTTGTAAATTTGATAATTTATTGAAAGATAAGTCTAAAGTTTTTAAAGATAACATATTATCGAATGTTCCCACTTGTAAATCAGTAATGCTAGTCGAAGATAAATTTAGATAATTTAAATTCTCCAAATGAAAAAAACAAGTTGGGTTGATTATAGTTAGTGGATTGTCGGCTAAAGTCAAATATTGCAAACGTGTAACATCGGAAAACAAATAATCTGTCAAGGAACTTATGTTGTTGTTATCTAAATAAAGTGTATGTAAGGATGATAAACCTTGAAGAGCATGCTTATCAAGAAAGCAAATATTCATATTTGATAAATCTAATATTTCTATATTGCTTAAACCATCAAATATACCATTGTTTATTTGTTTAATATCTTTGTGGAAAAATGTTTTTGGTTCAATTGTTTGAAGACTTCTCAAATCGCTAAATGAACCAGATTCAATTGTTTTTATTTTATTATTTGTTAAATCTAATTCGATCACATTTACTAATCCAATAAATGCATGAGCCTTCAAACTAGTTATATTATTGTTGTTTAAATATAAATAATTTAAATTATACATGTTCTGAAATGTTCCGGAAGCAAGTGATTGAATATTTGAATCGGTTAAATTTAAAATTGTTGTTTCTGCACCGTCAAAAAATGCTTCTGGAAGATTTTTCATATTTCTACATAAATTCCTTATATTAATGATATTAAAATCTGGTATATTATTAAACGCATGTGGTTCAGATTTTACAATAGGATTATTTTCAAGTGTTAAAATTTCTAAATGTAAATTAGAAAATGCCCACGATTTTAATACAGATATATTGTTATTATCCAAATATAATTGGCGTAAATTAGTTAGACCACGGAACGTGTACGATTCAATGGACTGTATGTGAAAAGAAGAAAAATTTAGTAACGAAATTCGAGATAATCCGTTAAATGTATCTGTTTTTAAATGTTTAATATTATGAAATATATTTCGTAAATCTATTGTATACATATTGGATAAACCTTCAAATGCTCCTGCTTCAACAGTTACTATGGGATTATTAGTTATGTTTAGTGTTTCTAAAAAATTCCAATCAGAGAACATGTTACGTTTCAAAATGCTAATATTATTATTCTCTAAGTACAAATACTGAAGATTATTCAATGCATCAAACGCGTTTGGTTCGATTTTTCTTATTGAATTATTTGATAGTTCAAGTGTATGTAAAGATTTTAAACCTAAAAATGTGTGATTTTTTAAAATTGAAATATTATTATTCTCTAAATACAAATATATTATACTGTTTAAACCATCAAATGTTTCAGCTTCTATCATTGTTATATTTATATTAGCTAAATCTAATATTTCCAAACTAGATAAACCTCGGAACATACCTGCTATTAAAGTTTTGTTTATATTGTACCAATCCAATTGAATTGTACCAGAAATTGATTGTAAACCAGAAAATGCATCGGAATAAATGTCAAATATTGGATTGTTTGTTAAGTTAAGATTTTTTAAAGAATGTAACCCATAAAATGCATCTGATTTAAGCGTTTTAATATTAGCATTTGATAAATCTAATTCATCTAAATTTTTCATGTTGCTGAATCGTTTTGATTCTAAAATTTCTATTTCTGTAGATCGCATGTACATATAACGCAGGTTATACAAGTCATCAAATGCATTAGTTTGTATTTCTGTAATTGGATTATTATTTATATAAAGTGTGTTTAAGTAAGGCAAATCTGCAAAAATATTATTATGTAAAATTGATATGTTATTATTATTTAACTTTAAATATTTTAGGATCATGTTATTTGAGTTATATAAAAAACCACCAATTAGGGGTATTATAACATTAATATTATTATTATCTAAATCCAAATAATTTAAATTACGTAAATTAATAATAAATTTCATATTAAATGTATTAATATTATTGAAACTTATGTCAAGATTTTGTAATAGATATAAGTTCTCGGTAAAAAAATCGAAATTATGAACACTATTATTAAATAAATTAATTTCTCCTACAGATGATAACATATTAAAGGTCCCAATTTGAATTGTCTGAATTTGAGAATTGCTTAAATCTAGCATTTTAATTTTGTCACAGTTATTAAATGTTGTAGAATTTAATATATATAATTTATTTTTACTTAAATTTAATTCTTTAAAATATTCAAAAGAAAAACAATTTATATTTAATTGTTGAATATTATTATTTGCTAAGTTTAAGATTCTTAAGTCATTAAGAGGTTCTATTACCTCACCATTAAAATATTTGAAATTATTTCCGTAAATTATTAAACTTTGCAGGCTTATTAACTTTGCAAAACTATACGTTTCTATAATGTTTACGTTACAATTTGTTATATCTAATCGTAGAACTTTATTATATAAAGTTTTATTGAACAAAGACGAATCTAAACTTGTTAAATTGATATTTACAATTTGAAGAACTTCCACAATTTTTATGTCAAAAATTACGTTGAGTTCAGTAGAAAGTTGACTGCGACTCATTTGATCACATTTATAACCAGAAAGTTCTCTGTGACCATAATAATTATAGTCAACATAATATGATTGATATTTCGTACAATGGCCATTAATTACTTTTGGTGTGATAATTATTATCCATAATAAAGTTATCAATCGAATTGGATACATTTTCACTGAAACAAAATATAAAACTTACAAATAAAATACTTATAAGAATTTATATACATTAAAATTGAATTAAAAAAAAAACTTAGATGAAAAAAGAAACAACTAAAAAGTTAGGCACATATTCTCATCTCACTTTTAAAAGTGATTTTTGTCAAAAGTACTGTTAACGTTCACTTAAAATTACGTATTAAGCAATTTTAATTAGTTTATTTGAATTTCATAATATTAGATATGAAAATGTATATCAACAATAGAAACACTATTTATATTTGATAAGAGATAAAAGTAGAAATTTATTCTAAAGCAAAAAATAAAAGCACTTTTTCATAAACAAAAAGGTGGGAATATGGGCCTTAGTAATGTAAATTTACTATGCTATTAATAAAATACTATAATTTCTGTTATTTGTGCAATTAGATAGAATAGGACTTTTGTTCATATGACTTTTTCACTCAAAATGACCATCCTAACAAACTGTTAAAGTTAGTACAATCTAACAAATCACCTGTATATGTAATTTTATTTGTTAGAATATTTTTTATTTAATTATTAGAGATATATTATGAAATAGATGTTACCTGAATTTAAGAATAATATTGAAGAAAAACATGTGGATAAGTTAATTTTTTATATAGAATGTTCCAATGTAAAAGAAAATCTGAAAATTGAAAAAAATTAATTTTGAAGTCAAGATATAAAAATAGAAATATTTGTAGTCTGATTATTATTGTAAGTTCCGTTGTACGTTATCCAAAAAAGTTACTAAAAAATATGGCCCCGTATTCCCACCTCACTTTAAAAGTGATTTTTGTCAAAAGCACTTAAAATTATTAATAATTATTAACAATTTTAATTAGTTTGTTTGAATTTTATATTAGATATACAAAACTATATCAAAAATAGAAATACTATTTATATATTTGATAAGAGGTACAAGTAAAAATTTATTTTAAAACAAGTTGCAAAAAATAATGTAATTATTGTTTTATTCTTTATAATTTTAAAATATTTACAATGCATATTAAATATTGATCAAATTAGTCGTGAAAAAACTAATTTTTTCAAAATATTTCAAAAGATAACGAGAAAAATCTATTTATTTGCAAACGTCAATCAAAACTGATAAAAAACAACAAATGATTTTTGTTTTGTTTTTTAATGTAAATGTACAATTTAGCAAAAATAGTCTTGGTTGCTATGTATAGCAAAAATAAATACTAATTTCAAAATATTATTGTATATATATAATTAATAAATATTTATTTGTAAATATAAGAAAATATTATTGATAAATAAAGTGACTAGATTAAATTTTGATTTTAAACTATTTCAAATACTATCTTATATAAAATTATATGTAAACATATTTTAAAAAAATATGTATATTAAGTATTATGTTATTAGGTACAACGGAATTTACGATAATTGCACAATAGATATATAATACAATAGTATCTATTTGATATATGAATTAAAAAGATACAGGTATTCCTCGACTTACGACTGAGATAGGTACCTAGACATTGGTCATATGTCGAGTAAATCGTAGTCGAGTTTCATAAAAAATAGTAGACACAAAATTTAAATTCATTGTTCAATCTTTATTGAAAATGGGAATAAATTAAACACTATATTAAAAAAAACAAAGACTATATATTGAAAAATGTCGTTGCTCTAATAAAAATACAAGCGCTATAAATAAGCAACAAACGCTATATATAAATAACAAATGCTATATTAAGTAACACACGCTATATATAAATGACATGTGCTATACAGAATTAACAAACGATATATATAAGTAACATATGCTATACAGAATTAACAAACGCTATATATAAGTAACATATGCTATATTTAAATTACAAATGCTACATTAAATATTACTTAGATTTGCAAAATAACCTCAACATCAATAAAAAAGTTTAAAAAGACGGATTTAAAATTATAGGGGAAATGGACAATAATCAAACGGATACAAATAAATAAACATTCTGTATTTTAACTTTATAACCAAATATGAATAAGATAAAACAATAATCAAACGGATACAAATAAATAAACATTCTGTATTTTAACTTTATAACCAAATATGAATAAGATAAAACAATAATCAAACGGATACAAATAAATAAACATTCTGTATTTTAACTTTATAACCAATTATGAATAAGATAAAACAATAATAAGATAAAATAATAAGATAAAGTTCATTGAACAATTAAAGCCTTCTTCGCCTTGGATGGGCGACCCACATTCCTTTTTTTTCCTATTGGAATATTTTTAGCCTCAACTGGAGGAACAATTAATTTCAACCTGATTGCCAGCCCCAAAATATGCTTGCACATATAGTTTTTAAGAAATGCTGGACAATCACAAGTACTTTTTAAATAATTTTACTTTTTTGGGTTTAACATTGTAATCTTCTTCAACAAATTGTTTAATTGCCATTCGTGCCTCATAATTTATAGTCTGTTTTGCTTTATTTTCACTTAATGCGTGTGAGTGTTCAGAACTTGATCTGTACAATAGTACTTCATTGCTTGATGAAACGTAAAACAAGCGAACTCTGCCAGCACACTGCTCTCCTTTAAATTTCACCTTATTGCATCTATATATTACTATTATATTTCCATCACTGTCTTTATAATTTGTCCATCGGCTCCAACATTTTTCTTGGTCAATTGCACTTATTGCGGAAACACTATCCGGGAAAGAGCATTCCTTGTTCCATATTATGGGTGTTCTCTTCTTCCTTTTCTTGGGAACTTCGTTTTCCACTTCTTCATCGGACATATATTCCGTAACATATTCTTCCATCTAGTAGAGGATTAGATGTAAAATTATTTTATTACAGCAATTTAAATTAAATTTACAAAAATAATTAAATTAAACATACCTGTGAATATATTCTATCCTGCAATTGAAGACAAATATTTCAGACGCAGGTGCTTCGATGTTTTGATTTAGTTTGTGAGGTTAGGACGCGGGACATTTCACTAGACATGAATATAGCAGAAATCTATAAGTTTAATAAAATTGTATATATAGCAGAATTGTTTTACATATATAGTAATATGTATTTCAATTTATTATTAAAGATTTATAGCAAATTGTTTTAATTTTTATAGTGTTTATCATTTCATAATATAGTATTTGTAAATTTCTTATATAGCGATTTTATATATTATATATAACGTTTGTAATTCTTATTATAGCGTTTGGTATTTGAATATATAGCGGTTTATTGGTACCCATTGAAAATAATTATAATACATTCAAATATATATATATACAGAGCGAGTGTAATATCTGGAACTATCGCAATAAATCTTTTATTAAACGTTTTTGAAAAATATCTTCGAACACGTCAATTTTTATCTTAAATGAGACATATTTTACTGTAATCGTCACTTAAAGATTGTCTTTTATTTTTGAGTTATGAAGTAAGCGATAATTTTTTTTAAATGGAAACCTATATTTTTTATTATTGATTTTGGTAGTACTTTTTATTCCGTTTCCAACCATATAAAATTTTAAATATGTTACATTTGAAAAAAATTGAGAAAAATAATCTTAAAGTTTAAATATTAAAAACTAATTAAATTGGCAAAATGAATCTAGTTATTAGTGTATAAAACAAAAAACATTAGCTATAACTGTCAGAATTATGCAATTTATAAATTTTACAATAAAATAAGTGTTATATTTTGCTTTTTCCAAATTTAAAAAACTATTTTATTAATAAAAATTGTATAATTGAGCGAAAAACAGAGAAAAAGCAAAATAGTAACACTTATTTTATTTTGACATTTATAAATTGTATAATTCTGGCAGTTGTAGCTAATGTTTTTTGTTTTATACACTAATAACTAGATTCATTTTGCCAATTTAATTAGTTTTTAATATTTAAACTTTAAAATTATTTTTCTCAATTTTTTACAAATGTAACATATTTAAAATTTTATATGGTTGGAAACGGAATAAAAAGTACTACCAAAATCAATAATAAAAAATATAGGTTTCCATTTCAAAAAATTATCGCTTACTTCATAACTCAAAAACAAAAGACAATTTTTAAGTGACGATTACAGTAAAATATGTCTCATTTAACATAAAAATTGACGTGTTCGAGGATTTTTTTCAAAAACGTTTAATAAAAGATTTATTGCGATAGTTCCAGATATTACACTCGCTCTGTATATATATATATATATATATATATATATATATATATATATATAAATATATATATATATATATATATATATATATATATATAAAATATGTATGAAAGAGACAGATAGAAAGTCGTAAGTGCAAACCGTCGTAAGTCGGGGACTGTATAGTAAGGTCCGGTATTTCACATGTGGTTTAAATTGTGAGTGAAAGTAAATCTTTAGTTTTTTGAAATCAATCGTATTTCAGATTCAGTTTATCTGAAAAACTGAAGATTAACTTTAAAATAAAAGTCAAACAAACAAACAAAATAAAAGACAATATAATATTAAACATTTTTAATACAATATTTACTGTACACTAAGTGAAAATCACATTGCATTTGCAACATTTCAAATAAATAGTAACATTATTTATTACAAATGTTTTTTATTAGTTTACTATGTAATATTATAAGAACAGGATGAATTTTATCATAAAACATAAAAATCATTATCGAAATAAAAGTTGAAAAGGATAAAAAAAATTTTTAATTTGTTTGTCGACTCCACAGCCTGCTATAGATAAAAATACCGGGACCTAATATTTGTTATTGGAATATAATAATATAGGTATACTTACAATATTTATTGTAGAAATTTTTCAATTCACAAATCTAAACTTCACTTGTGATTAGAACAATTCTGAATAACGAAGATTTATCTATGAACGCAGTGTTTTAAAAATATCTACATAATTATGTATTTTATCAGTAACACTCTTATCAAAACTTTGCTATATTTGCTTGTTGATATTATAATATGCATCTAATAGGGGAATACCCCATTTACATGTGTTAAATATTAAATTTAATTTGACCGACCTTTACTTCGTGATACATATTGAGTAATAAAATAAAATAAAATAATAAAACACAATTAATTTGTAAAATATAACAAAATAATATATTATTATAATTATTAATATAAAATATTACAAAGTAAATGTATTTTATTATTTTATCTTGTTAAATATTATCTTTTAAAAATTGCAATTTAAGTTATTTGTACTAGTGATGCGTGGATTGGCCCGAAATGTCAATTTGATGAACATTGTCCCATTTCGTTCAAGGTTACGCAACACGATTGCTTGGTACACTGTAGTGTCGGCAATATTTATTTTGTGATCGCAACTCCTTCTAGATGGTTCAACCGATTTTAATAAAATTTCCAGGATAGGTTTATTTAGTGCCCAAGATGGTTATGTGGTTTTATTTAAAAAAAAAAATATTAAAGTTTCAAAAAATTCATAGTGGCTACATTATTTGTCGTCGATTTCGATTAAATTTTTACAAAAGATTCTTCTGGTGCTCACATAAATTACATAATTTTAATAAAATACAGTATTGCCAACTTTCCGAGAAAATAATTGTCTACTAAACTTTTTAAAAATTCATTATGGCCACATAGCGCTCACGTAAATTACAATTACATAAAATACAGTGTTGTCAACTTTCCGAGAAAAAAATTACTAAACTTTTTAAAAATTTATTATAGCTAATAAGCTGTATTATTTCACGGAGATGCAGTGTACGATGTGTCTAAGAAAATTATATACCTACAACGTGTTTTTTATATATGGATATGCAATGTATCTCAGAAATAAATGTACTTAGCAATATACAATGTGTCTAAAAACTATTGTATACAATGTATCTAAAGAACTTTATATAAGAATGTGTTTTATATATGAATATGCAATGTAATCTCAGAAATATGTAAATGAGTTATATAAAAATGTCTAAAGAATTTTCTATACAATGTGTCTATAAAATCATATATAAAATGTGTCTAAAAACTGCAAATTGTTTGCTCTACCAAAGTGCAAAATATTTTTTTTTTTACAAATTTACAAGAATGTAGAATAATTATAACACTAAAGTAAGAGTGAAAGAGAAAATTTCATTTAATTTTACCGAAATCGTTTCTCTTAAAGTTTTCGAGATCCTTCATGCTAGATTCATAATAATTGTTAAAATAAAAACATAAAATTCGACAATGCAAAAAAAAAACATATGAACAACGATTATGCTATATAGTACAATAATTGAATATAAAAAAATCTGTTTTTAATGGAAACACAGAATATATTTCATTTTAATTAAATATAAAACCGCATTACTTCGTTAGAATTTGCGTCTTCGTTTGCGTTAGTTTCCAGTGAAGATGATGTTATTTGTGCAGGTAGTTCAGTGCAAGGAATTGCTTGAACTAAAGGTATTTCAGATGATTTTTCTTCAGGAAGAGTTTCAGATTTTTCGACACTAAAACAGATATTACAATATCAAATAACAATGCTGAAACTATAAATTTGTTTCGTCCGATGTTTGATTGAAGATCGTATCATCTCTTTCAGCTTTTAAGTCTTTGTGTCTGCTATAATCTTCTTGAAAAGAATATGATGATGTCTGACCAAAAGTAATATGAGTTTTAAACGCTATACTTGAAGCTAATTCGCTGGAAGATCTTTTACCAAAGTTAAATTGCTTGAATTGATCAGAAGTGCTGTTGTCATCTTTTTCTGGAATATTATCAATATTGATAACATCCAGACAGCTTAAATAACTATCCAAAAGTGAATTAACTGAATCTTTAGTGTCGCTCCTGTGAAGATCTTCTGTACTCACAAATTGATCTTCACATTCCAAGTTGCGTATATCTTCTAAACTTTTGTGGCATACAGATGTGTTTTGTAGATAATTTGACAGTTTAAATTTCGTAGGATTATCTACAAATAAATTAGATACTCCTGAAGATGTATTTGAGCATAAATTCCTTGCTGTACTTTTATTTACATTGTTGGTATTTCTACTAAAGTCTTGTAAATCATTTAGCAAATCCGAAAAACATTTTCCAGGATTTTTATCAAATGTACTAAGATTAATATTTTCATCGTTTATAGTTGTATTATCTGAAGCAGAAGAAAGTAAATATTGACCATCATTATCTATCAAAGATGAATGTACATTTTCTGTTATATTTATTGGAATAGAAGCAGTTATTTCTTCGTTGGCAGATATGGATGTGTCGTTTTCTTGATTGGAGGAATCAAATAAACGATTAATGTCAGTTACATTATCTGCAGAAGAAATCAAATTTGGATCATCTACCTTGACTGAATTTGAAGAACTTGTAACAGATTCCTTTTTCGATTGCAATATTTTTGATGCTGATAATGACATCATTAAATTTTCCGCATTTTCTTCTTGTTTAACTTTTTTGGATTTACTAGTATTGGGAAATACCTCATTGTAATTTTCAGAAATAGTTGATATTATCGATAGAGTTCCACTCATAGATAAGGAATTAATAGACGGATTAATAATCGTTTCTAATGTTTCCTGATTCATTGCTTCCATTGTTTCTTTAGCATGCGCATTAATATTCTGTAACTCGTCTGCAATTTTCGTTAGTGGTTCTATCTTCTTTCTAACTGGAAGTTTTTTGGAATTTTTTTCGATAAAATTTGTGCTTTGTATTATATTATCGTGAGTTATCGTTTGTGGTATATTAATAATTTTCTCTGTATTGAAATGCTGAGCTGATCCTGGTACAGGAATTGATGTTCCTGGTAAATTAATATGAGTAGATCGATGTCCTATTGTTTCTTGGAAAGATGGTACTTGTTCAACAGTAGCTGGCAAATTTGTTTTGCAAAATTTCCGTTCTAAAAGCAGTTTTTCTCGCCTTGGACATTCAGAAAATGATGATGTACCCGGTCCGAAATTTATTACATCAAGACGTACATTATCTGATTCGGAATTGTCGGTATTTTGCGAGAATTTTTTTGACACAATTGTTTTAAATTGATCAGAGTCAGATTTCTCACTAGTATTATCAGATGAGTTATTATTTGTATTGGATAATTCGGTATAATCCAAACTGTGTAATTCTGAGTTCATATAGTCATGTTGACTATATGATGTTCCAGGTTGATTATCTTCATCATTTTCCTCAATTTTCTCTAAATTTTTACTTGAGTTGATTATCTTATTCTCATCAAAAGAGTCACAATAAATATTTTTCAAACTGTCAGTAATATGGGGTAACTTAATGGTTTCAATATTCTCATAAATTTTGTGTCTCAGATTTTGTTTAGAATTAGAAAAATTATTTTTCAAGGTCTCAACACTATTGTTACTACATCTTGAAGGAAAATTATGTAATAATTTAGCTTTAGTAGATATTGATGGAGAATTCAACGGAGAACTTAAAGCTGCTTCATCAAATTGATCTAGATTTAAAAATGGTAACTGATTTAAATTTCTATCATTGTTGTGTGCAAATTCTAGTTCTGCTTGCGGATTCGGTAAGATTTGAAAATCGATAATTTCTTGTTCAACACTTTCAGAATAATCATATCGATAAGCGTCATTCATTTGTCGCATATTTCGTGGAACATAAACTAATGAATCTGAATTTTGAGTTTGTGTCTGTTTACAAATATCCCAGAAAAGTGTCTCATCAAATTCTTCATCATCAAAAAGTACAAGATTCGTATCAATAATAGGTGTAGTACTAGCAAGATTTGTACTATCATTACTAAAATCTACAAAATTGCATTTATCGTCATTTTCGATGGAATGTATTTGTGTTACAGCTGCTGCAGCTTCAATACCATATGCACCATCTATTTCTTCTTCTTCATCATTAATTTCTACAATATCGGCACTAGAATCATCATCTCGATTGCTTGATTCTTCAGGATTTAGACTAGCAGGCCTTGCTACTAAATACGATACCGGATTATATTCACAAAATTCATTATAAATTGATGTTAACAAACCAGCAGTACGCTCCAGACTATCTCCGAAAGTGTTTTCTTTTATAAAATTGTAACTGTTTGACGAAGTTTTAGGTACATAATCTAATTTTATTGTCGCTTGTTGGTTTTCAATTTGACCAAATTCTTGAAGAAAACTAAAAGATGAAGTACAGTTTTCTGGAATTATATCCGGTATTTTTGATGTATTTGGTTGTTGCGGATTTTGTAAGTTTTTCGGAATATCTTCTTCTGAATTACTATTATTGTCTATGACTGATGAAGATGTATTCACATGATCTACAGGTTGATTTTCAATTTGATTCAAACTGGAAAATGTTTTGTATTTTTCTGGAACTACATCGGAAATGTTTGATGTGTTTGGTTGTTGGAAAATTTGTAAATTTTCTTCACACGTTGTTACTACATTAGTTAAAATATTAGTTAATATGTCATTAATATCGTTCATAATTTCAATTCGATCCGTTTGTATTTCCGATATTTGAATTAAATTATCTTCGTCAACTTCTACACCATTATCGATACAATCTTGTTTCAATTCATGAACATTTAGTAAAAGTTCATTGATTAGATTTTGTACATCGAGTTCAATTTGTTTGTAAGCATTTTGTTTTATGTCATCATTCATTTTAACTTCTTCAACAACATTTCTTACAACGGTGTTCTTCAAATCTTCAACTGTTGATTGTTCCAAATCATCTAAATTCTTCGGATTTAGTTCGTCAATTGTTCTCTGACTATTATTTTCATCTTCATCGGGCAATTCTTCGATATCTTCGAAAACAGGACGTTCATAATCGGCAGCTATGTTTTCTAATTGTTCAATTGAATTATTACGCAAGATGTATCGATCCTGATTTGAATCTAATAACAAGCAATTTTTCTCTTTATTATCTTCATTAATGAAACCGAGAAATTTGTCTAATCTACGTCTTGTATTTTCTAAGATATGAATTGTATCTTTAATATCTACACTGGCACTTGCAAATGGAAATAAATCGTTTTCTGGAAAACAATTTTCATTTAAATAACTCGGACTAGTGACGACTTGTGACAAATTTTTAGAAGCATCAATACTGTAACTTGCATTTGAAGGAGAATTTACTGGTGCATTTAAAGAAGTATTTATTTCTTCTTCAACTTTTTCTAACTTTTCGTCAATTATTTCAATTTTCTGTTTGATTTTCTTCTCTTCTTCAGTTAGTAGATCTGTTACAACCTTGTTTTTATCACTTTCCTCCGATTCATATTCACGAATATATTTCTCAAAAATAGTTTTATTATGCAGTAAAGACATCATTTTCCGTTTTCTCACCACTTTATTCTTTTCGTCGATTATATTTTTAGGTGGTTCCAGACAAATACTGCATCCAATACTAGGTCCAGTAAATATCGGATCATATGCAACCGAACAATTGACGGTCGTATTATCGAACACCATTTTGAAGAAACGATCTAAACGATATTCCTTGATACCTTGATCTGATAATCTAGTAATATTTTCCACCAATGGTGGTAGCACTTCAACACCTGTTAATTCATTCAATTTTTGATTCCAAACTTCTCGTTCGTTGAGCGAGACAAAACTAGGACTTGGTTTGATGATAGAATAATTATCGAAAATGGTTGCTGCTTTCGTGCCCGAAGTGGTAGCTGCCATTTGTGTCAAGGATGTGATGTTCATTGGCCTACACAAATAGGGAAGATGTATCATTAGTAAAATTAAATTAAAATTTATTATTTTATTTAGGAAACAAAAATTGATAGCCGAGAAAATAATTATTGATAAAAAATATTTAAGAAACATACTTCCCTATTTGGGCATGGATTTCAATAAAATAAATAACTACAATAATCAAATAATATAAGTAAGCCGTTTAACTATTGAAAAACTTTTAACGTAGAATTACGTCTTTTCCCGTCCGCTAAATTTGAACGCTTATATTTCTAATGTCAATTAATCATTAAGTAGAAAATGACACATCAAAACTTAAATGTATAGTTTAATTTATAACAGGGCTTCGAACCGTTATATTTTTGTTCCGGTTCAACTAAATATATATATATATATATATATATATCGGTCCAGTTTTGGTTTCGTTCCAGCAAAAACAACGGTTTTTTTTTCAGTTTTTGGTTCAGTTCCGCGTGATTGATTTTAAATTTTTTTCACTGTTTTAAAAACTTATTTTCTATCATAATTTAGAACATTTTATTCCCACTTTTATAATATAAGCATATCATAAATGTAAGCATCGAAAATACATCTGACAGATTTTTGAAATGCGCGCCAGAAAGTGACTAGAGTGAAGTGAGAGAGTAAACACTAGATGGGAGTAGAGTAGGATGAGATCTGTAATGTGAACGCAAGCCGAGTAATAAAATAAATAATAAAGTGTATTATCGTGTTTTATTATAAAAATCCTTACAGAGAAAAATCAGAAGTGAGATTTACCGGGTTTCTGAAGGGTCAGAGCCTTGCGAAATCGATATATGGTGGCAAGTTTTCAGCCGGAAAACTTAGAATTGTGTAACGAATATTCGGTGAAAAAGCACGTGTTATCCAGTTACAAAAGTTGTGGTAATCGGACAGCACAAGAAAAAATGCCGAACGAAAATACAAGTAATAACGCTAGCAGTGAGCAAGCAATACTTATAACACCAGAAGCAATGCAAAATATAATATCAAGTGCTATAACCGCAGCATTAGCACACATAAACATTAATGAACAACGTGGACAAAGAATACCATTGTCAGAAATTTCTACGCAAATTCCAGCATTTAGTGGAAGTCATGATGAGGATATAGATAATTGGTTGTCGAGGGTAGACATCATTCAACTAAATCATCGATTGGAAGACACTACTGTACTGTTAATTGCAACAAACAAGCTAACGAAGAGAGCCAGAGAGTGGTACGATTCACAAGCAAACTTAGCACAGCTTCCATGGCAAGAATTGAAAACTAAATTAAAAGCAACTTTTAAATCAAATACTGATCGTTTAACACTTTTTGACAACATGCAAGCTAGAAAGTGGAAGCAGGGAGAACGAATCGAAGACTATTATTACGACAAAATGAAAATGTTAAATAAACTAAACGTGACTAGTGAAGATGCTATCTTACACATTATTCGTGGGATTGATAATTTGGTATTAAGAATTCAATTAAAAGGGCAAAAACTTCAAACACCTGAAGAACTGCTCGAAAATATGAAATCGTACGCTGATGAATTACCTCAAAGTACAAGTACTTATCACTCAAATAGACGTGAAAATAAACAGTTCCAGAGTGGAAACAATCGTCCGAAAAATACCAATAAACCAAACATACAGTGTTTTAACTGCAAAAAAACGGGGCATTACGCGTCAACATGTCCGGAAGCTAAACGTAGCAACAATTGCTTCAAATGCGGCGACATTGGTCATCAAGTAAAAGATTGTCCGAAGAGAAACGCAAGTATAAATTTAACTCAACCAATATCAAAACATATGTCTAATATCCAAATAAAGTTAAGCGGTAATACTTATAATGCACTCGTAGACAGCGGAAGCATTACGAATGTGATGCGAGAAGAGATTGCTGAAGATTGTCGATTAAAATACGAAGAAAGTAATCAAATTTACACCGGTTTTGGAATGACCGACGTTCAAAGCAAGGGAAAAGTACGAACACAAATAAAAATAGGAAACGATAAATACGACATCAACTTTATCGTTATACCCAATTACGCAATATCACAAGACATTATTTTGGGTCAACCATTCTTTAATGATGCAAGTGTTACATTCGGTCCAAGTGGAATGAATATTTCTAAAGTCAAATCCGAAACACCATCGGAAGTAAACGAGATTCTGCAAATCGAAGTACAGCAAACTAGCCCAGACTATAATGTAAACCCGAACTTCAGTATGGCGCAGAAACATCAACTGGAACATATGGTAAGCCAGTACCAACAAAATTTATTAATTAAACCTGTTCTAGACAACGAGGACGTGGAGATGAAAATTCGACTGAGGAGCGAGACACCGATCGTTCATCGACCGAGACGTTTGGCACAGAACGAGTTGAAGCAAGTGCAAGAAATCGTCGATGATCTCCAGGAACGAGGTATCATTCGTCCAAGCAAGTCAGAATACTGCAGTCCAATTGTGTTAACAAGAAAGAAAAATGGTGAAGTTAGAATGTGTGTGGACTATCGAGCTTTAAATGCTATTACGGTAAAAGATCAATTTCCATTACCATTAATAGACGACTTTATAGATAAACTAAGAGATAAAAAGTTTTTTACTTTATTAGATTTAAAAAATGGTTTTAATTATATACGCACAACAAAAAGCGTAAAAGAAAATTTTGAAATCTTGGAACGTGTCCTTGATACTTGCAAAAGTAATTGTTTAAAATTAAGACTTGATAAATGTCAATTTGGTGTAACACGTATAGAATATTTAGGTTATGATATTAGTTTTAATTGTATACAACCAAATATAGGTAAAATCAAATCTGTAATTAAATATCCAGAGCCAAAGACGATACATGATGTACATAGCTTTCTAGGATTGAGCGGGTATTTTCGTAGATTTATTAAAGATTACGCAAGAGTTGCAAAACCTCTTAGCGATTTGTTACGTAAAAGTACGGGATTTAAATTCGGAAAGATAGAACGAGATTGTTTTGAATTGTTAAAGCTGAAGTTAAGTACTAAACCGATTCTTTCTATTTATAATCCAATCGCTAAAACGCAATTATTTACAGACGCGAGTAGTAAAGGTTTCGGAGCGATTTTGATGCAAACGGATGAAACTGATAAATACCATCCAGTATATTATTTCAGCGCGAAAACATCGGAAGACGAAGCCAAATATCATAGTTTCGAACTCGAAACTCTGGCAATAGTAAAAGCACTTCATAAATTTCGTACATATTTGCTAGGTATTGATTTTACAATCATCACTGACTGTAATGCATTAAAACAGACACTTTCAAAGCGAGAAATATGTCCGCGTATTAATCGTTGGTCATTAGTTCTCCAAGAATTTAGTTATACGTTAGAACACAGAAAGTCCGAATTGATGAAACATGTAGATGCTCTTAGTCGGTATCCGGTTCAATTAATTCAATATGATTTGCTTGAATCACTTAAAAGAGAACAAGGTAATGATCCCGATATACAAAATATTATTAATAAAGTTAACGCAGACAAATTACCTGAAAGAAACGATTATGACATTTTAAACGGTTTACTGTTTCGTAAAGTTTCGCGAAATCTACTAGTAGTTCCGCGAAATATGCGCAGGAATATAGTAAACGAATACCATGATAATAACACGCATGTAGGCCATGAGAAAACGTTGGCAGCAATTCGCGATTATTATTGGTTCAGAGGTATGAATAAATACGTTAAACAATACATAAAAAATTGTTTGATCTGCATTCAATATAACAATAAATTGAAAAAAGATGGTTATATGAACATACCAGATCACGGTGATCGACCATTTAAAATTTTACACATCGATCATATAGGGCCATTGGAAAAAACAAAATCCGGTTCCAAATTTATATTAATTATAATAGACTCGTTTTCGAAATTTGTATTTTTACGAACTGCAAAGCAAACCGATAGTAACAGTGTGATAAAGTCGTTAACTGAAATCTTTTCGACTTTCGGAAATCCAAATATTATTATTAGCGATCGAGACACGGCCTTCACCTCAGCTAAATTCGAAGATTTTTGTACGCAACGAAAAATTAAACACGTAAAAATAGCCGTAAGTACACCGCGAGCTAACGGTCAGGTAGAACGGTACGTTCGAGTTACCAAGAATGCTTTAGCGAAATGCGCGACTTCGGAAAATTGGAATGAATCTCTAGAACTAATTCAGCTTAGTATTAACAATACCGTTCAGAAATCTGTTGGTGCCTCTCCTAGTAAGTTATTATTAGGGATTGATTTGAATTACTTAATAGATCAAGACATAAAATATTTAGTCAATCAGGTAAATGATTGTGAACCTGTGAATTTTGAGATGTTGAGACAGACTGCTATGAATAAAATGAAACAATCACAAAACTATAATAAAAATGTTTTTGATCAAAAGCGGAAACCTGCTGTTAGTTATAAAGTTGGTGATTACGTAGTTATAAAAAGACCACAAATATTATCAAGGGGTAGTACTGTCTTTGCACCAAAATTTAAGGGGCCATATATTGTTACTAAAGTCTTAGAACGCGACAGATATGTAGTTGAAGATATACCTGGATTTCAATATACTCAACGTTTTTATACAAGTATCTGTTCAGCTGAAAATATGAAACTATGGCCGCGTGAAGAAAATGATGTTATGAACACCAATTCTGATGTCGAGGACGACGATCCGGTCAGAATAGCCGAAGCTGTAAGCATCGAAAATACATCTGACAGATTTTTGAAATGCGCGCCAGAAAGTGACTAGAGTGAAGTGAGAGAGTAAACACTAGATGGGAGTAGAGTAGGATGAGATCTGTAATGTGAACGCAAGCCGAGTAATAAAATAAATAATAAAGTGTATTATCGTGTTTTATTATAAAAATCCTTACATAAATTATTAATTAATTAAATATGTAATAATTAGAAGTATATATTATATACGATAATAATATAATTTATTATTCAAAACTTATATAATTTGTATATATGTTTTAATTATATAATAATAAGATAATATATGTTAACGTAACAAATTCTTGTATACAGGATTTTTATTTATTTATAATTAGAAAAAATGAAAATTACCTCTGATTATTAAAATATTTTCCAATACATAATAATAAGATAGCATATGTTAACGTCAGAAATTATTGCATACAGAATTTTTATTTATTTATTTATAATTAGACTACGCTACGAGACTTCCAAAATGAAAAAAAAAAAAACGACAACTGACGTGAAAAGTAAGATTGTATATCAACATGTACCAGACCGAAATAAACCGATATTTTTTTCGGTTCAGTTCCGGTTCGAAGCCCTAAACAAATTTTACTAATTTTTTATAAATCCGTTGATGTAGTATTGTTAGAAAGTTAAGCTATATTTTGAGTAATTTTATTTCGCCCTACAGATTTTTTCAGATTGATAACTTTCTTAATAAATAATAATGATAGCAATGATTTCAGATCTCCCTTTTTCCCCCCTGATAATCAGAGCTAACGGAAGTATATGATTAATTTGAATTTAAAATTTATTTATAGAAATAAATCAAAATTTAATAATGAAAAATTACTATAAAAATTAATAAAAGTTGGAGAAACAGCTAGATGAAAACGAGAGGAATTTTGTTAAGATTCAATCGAAAAAAATCATATAAATTTACGATACGTTAAAAATCCGCACGCCATGATGCGTTTAATCTAGAAACTAAGTGACAGACGTAGTTCTACGTAGATAGCGCTACAGTTAAAAGATTAGAAAATGATCTACTGTGGCGAAATTTAAATAAAAATAATATAAAAAATCCCTAAACCACACTTAAATTAAAATAAAGCTAAATACGTATTTCGGAAGCTAAGCTTCCATCTTCAGTAGCTAAATAAAATCTTACCTGTGATCCAAAGTGCTTAAGTATTTATATACTTTGGATCACAGGTAAGATTTTTGTAGTTTTTATTTAGCTACTGAAGATGGAAGCTTAGCTTCCGAAATACGTATTTAGCTTTATTTTAATTTAAGTAGGGTTTAGGGAGTTTTTTTAATATTATTTTTATTTAGCGCTACAGTTCCTATATTGTATCCCTTTGGTACTATTTGTTTTACTAAAGAATACTTACTCTTTATTGATTGTATTATAATCCATACCAAGAGGAATCGGTATTTGAGAATTTTGTCCAAAATAAGTAGCGGATTTTATAGCATTTTCTTCATTATCCATTTTAATTCCAGTTGAATTACTGTCTAAAGCTGGCACACTTTTACTGCCATTTTCATCAGTTGCGTGTTTTAAATCTTCCAAAATTTGGAAGGCGTCAATTTTGTAATCATTTAATATCGACATGTTCGATTTTATGACATACATCATCTCATTAATAATTTCACTTTCCTTTATCGCTTCGGTTTCCGCTAGATCTAAACTTTCTTTTGATAGTTTTAAGATAGACGAGCTAAGTTTATGTAATTCTTGTTTAATATCGAACATTGTCGCCATACCAATTTGATATTGTTTCTCAAAATTTGTAGCAAGAGCTAAAGACTCATGCATAGCATTATCAGCATCATCAATTTTGGAAATTAAATTTTGAATAATAGTTTTACTCGAATGATCCAATTGTTGATCATGATTTTCTTGATCCCTACTTTGATCCTCAGTTTTATTAGCGCTTGTTACATCTTCTTTGATCGATTCACAAACATCTTCTGAACTTTGCTCGGATGTATCGGAATATTCAAAGCTATATTGATTAGAAGGTACATTTTTTGGTGTATCTGATTTTTCTTCAACAAGTTTTCTAGATTTCTTCTTAGTTTCGTCGGCAATTGTATCCAAACTATCTTTCTTTGTATCTGTCAAGCTGTTTTGGTGCGATATGATAAATTTTGGAATATCTTCATCGTTTTTATGTAATTCTTTCTCCTTATTAATAGCATTTTGTTTTTGGATTAATTTCTGCTGATTATCATCGTCCTCTGATGAGGATGAATCATCAGATAGATAATCTAGTATTTCATTTGTTTTTTCATGTAATTTTATTTTCAGTTTTTTAGAATTTGTATCCGATGTGTTGGTGTTGAACGATAGAGGTTTTATATTAGATTGTAAAAGTTCGGCTTCAAGACCTAATGCGTTTTGTAGTGTTTTCTGTGAAAATTAAAAAAATAGATTAAATATTGTAATAAGCTAACAAGCATCGTCACCCACCGTCGAACCACGCCACGTTACAATATATTTTTCAGAAATATGTACGCAATTTTAGACTAAACTAAAAATAAAATTACCTTAATATTTTCAATTTCTTCAGCATCAATATCATCGGAATTTTTTGGTTCTTCAAAAATTGCATTTAAACGGGTTACTGGGATGACGTCAACTTTTGTATCGTTAGGAAATTCTAAATCATATAAACAAATACGTATAACAAAATTAAATGCGTTCTAAAACAATTTGTTTTTATTAGATATACCAATATACAAAAAAATGTTAGAAGAATTACAAAATGGTGCGATATAAAAAACTTAATGAAAATACAAACAATTATATTAATACATAAAATAAAATTAGGTTTTCAATCCTATTATTTTAAAAATAAATTAATTAAAATTGAATATATACATAATCGAAACACTCGGCAAAAGAATAAAATTTATATTACACAAAAAAATACTAAAAAAGTACAGAATACATTACTATTTAACGGAGTGGAAATATATAATAAATACCTGATAGTTTTAAGAATTTAGATTTAAAAATATTTAAAATTATTTAAATAAAAAATTTTTATGTTTATAATAGATTTAAGAAATTTTTATATATGAGTTACATTTTATATTATTATATTTTTTTATATTATTATTTTGTATAGCATTTGAGCTAAATAAAGACTATTATTATATGTCGTATATGTCACTCAGAATAAAAGATTATTTGGTTGTTCGACTTTGCCTCGGCCACAAAATATCAGGGCTCAACACAATAATCATCGCTTTCTTTTCCACGTAACATAATATACTATTAACTGGAACCTAAGTTTAACTAAACTCACCAGGCACTTCGGAGCGTTTGCCCCGAAAGCGAAAGACATGTGAGAGATTCTTCCAAAAGGAACGTTTTACTTTAATCGGTGTGACCTTATCAGAATGTTCTAAATTGTTGCTGCTGCTACTGTTAGCATTCTTCTCAACGGCGGCAGCTGAATCACTATCTTTATATAATTTTGATTTTTTCTTTGTGATCGCTGCTGATGCGTTAGGAATTGAACTAAAAACACAGAAATTACAATTATTTTCGTTCGTCGAAATGTCGATTATTAATAAATATTAATACAGTTTTATAGCCTGAAGCCATATTATTTTAATATACTGAATTCTGAAAGATATTTATTATGCTGTCGCTTGATATAAATAAATAAATATAGTTTGTTCATTAAAAACAATGCCAAACTAAAGAATACTAATAGAAATATGTAAATGATTATTTATAATATTAATAAAACAAAATATATAGACTTACATATCTTCCATACTATTATTTTCAATATTGTACAGCAAATTATATACTGTGTTTGTTTAATTATTATTCAATGTATTTTTATTTAATTTTTGTAATTTCAAATAAAACTGGTTTCATGATACAGAAAATTTAGTCTTACTTATTGCATATCTGTCAAAATTAATATACTTAAATGCTAATTTTGTTATTTTTTATTTAACTATTTTGTTTTTCAAAGCTTACTAAGTAAGGACATGTTTTTTTATTCACATTTAATATAATCATACATACAAATATGCAATCACGCCATGTACCAAAAAAAGTGTATCGCAAACTCTTTATATTTAAAATACAGCATGGTTTGCTTCCAAAGTAATTATGTGGCAGTCTAAAATTTAATAGTAGTGTGCATAATTATGATGTTAAAAATGTAGATAATTTTTATATTACTAAAAAGACTAAAAGTAGTAGTAGGATAGGTTCTATTTCAAAAATACTTGCCATTAAATTTAAATTTCATTAAAATTTTGCTTAAAATATTTTTTTTTTAATTTTGCTTCACAAAAAATTATGTTGTACAATTTTTTTGTTTGAAACGTTTGTTTCATTTTTGTTTTCTGAAATGCACCATCTATTAACTATTAATAATAATTAATAATTGTTTTATACCGACGACACCTTTTTGATTTTAACTTTCTTATTACAGCAACAAATACTAATGGGCTATAGTATCCAAATATATATTAAGTATTCAGTCAACATTTTATTACGAATATTTTTATAAAATTATTATCATAAATTATTATGCTCAAAGATTGTCAAATAAATATATTTTTTTTTATAATTTTATAAAATTCCAAATTGAATATTTTTTTTATTGTGTAAACTTGACTTTATTGAGAAGTATATTTTTATAATTATTGTGTGATTTATAAAATTATTATGTTCAATGATTGTCAAATAAATATTTTTTTTAATAATTTTATATAAATCCAAATTGAATATTGTTTTAGTTGTGTAAACTTGACTTCATTGACAAGTAAATATACAAGTTACGATAACCTAAAATACGGCTTCTGTATTTCTATAAATGAATATATCCAGCAATAACAATTAATACAATTTTGATTTTACTAAGAGATTCAACAGAAAAGAGCTGTTTTTCTAATGGTTTCATGTAATAACATGACGGCTAAAGAAGAATCAGTTTATCATCAACTAAACAAAACTGCATTATTGGAACGGTATCAATACATATAATTAAAAATTATTTTAAAAATATGTTACTTAGATAAATTTTTCTGTCACAGGGTTCGCGAATTAATGCGAGTTCGATTAATGGAATGTGGCTGGCGTGACCAAGTCCGAGTGGAATGTCGAAAGATTTTAAACGAGCATTCAACTGACGATGCTGTTGTTAGCGTTAATGATTTAGCGAAACTTGTTACACCACAAGCAAGATCGCTAGTACCTGATTCGGTTAAAAGAGAATTACTACGCGAATTAGAAATGAGTCTGGTTGATGTAAATCAAATTAAACCTTCGTTCCAAGATTAGCATCATTATAAGGATTCTTTTTATCGATACAAAACATAACAGTTATAGAACATTATAAATTATATTATCACTTAATTTTATAATACCATTTAATAAATACTTTAATACATAATCAACATGCGTTTTTCTTTTAATATTACTTGCAAATCAAAACATTGTTTTATAAATAAATAAGCATTACTTACTTAACTAAATAGTACACATTGTAATTTAATTACATTAGGTAATTTAAAATTATAATCTATCTAAAAGATAATTGAGTTAAAAATTAAGAATACATCTAATTTTTAAACCTAAAATCAAATACAATTTCTGGAACAATTGCTTTTAATTTGTCTTGGCAACATTTATCATCTGAATCCCAGCTAAATATTGAAAATAATAAATTTTTATTACTATTGTATAAACAATTCATAATTTATTTATCAAAAACATTTCTTCTAAGTTGTAACAGATAACAAGAAAAAATAATTTCAGGTTATATTATTATTGTGTCAAAGATCCAGTTGAGCAGCTGAATTTTGTGTGTTGTTAGTATAAGAAGAAGAGATATTGGGAGCTCACTGATTTCAATTTTAAATTTAATACTATAAAAAATTATAATTATTTATTATTTTATTTCTGGTTTACTTTTTCGCTTACAATGCGGTTTAAAAAAAATCATATATAATATATTTTATTAATCTGGTAATAATATTAATCAAAAAATATTTGGCCAACACAAAAAGCTCAGAGCTGCATGTCAGATGCTAAATTGATTGTTATTTTGTGACCAATTATTTTACGCTTTAGTAATTTAATTTATTTTTATGAATCTGAATAATATTTTACAAAAATTCATAAGATGAATTTTTTTACAAAACTATGTCGTTTATGTACTAGCTATGAAGATGTGACATTAACCCTAAATCATTCGGATTCAGATAAAATAACATTTTTGAATAAGCTACGTGTAATTGCACCAGAAATTGTACGTATAATTTGTAATTTTGATATAATTGTTTTTAAATTTTAATTTATTTTTCAGCTGAAGCCACCAAATTTTCAATTACCAAATGGCATATGTAAAGCTTGCATTGTTCACTTAAATGATGCTTTCAAATTTAGAAAGACATGCTTTATATCGCAAGAAATCTTAAAACACAATTTGAAACAGTTACAAAACAAACAAGTAAAGAATCCAAAAATCTTAAAACACAATTTGAAACAGTTACAAAACAAACAAGTAAAGAATCCACAAATATGTGAAAATAGTGAAATAAACTTTGAAAAGGTTACTATAACTAACGCTAATAAACAAATAAATTGTGATAATTTAAAACAAGAATTAAATTTAGTAAATACAGAAAATGTTGACGAATATAAGAATTCTAATACATTTGAATTTGTAAATTTGGACCGGTTACAAAATGACAGATTACTACAAAACTGTAATGAATTGGAAATAGAAGAAAACTTAATAAAATTGGAAGAAAATATTGCATTACCTATCAAAGAAGAACAAATTGATGATAATAGTGAAATAAATTTGTGTAATACTGAAAAAGAATCTAATTATTTCTGTGAAAAAAATAATATTGATGATTCCAAAGCAATTCAGTTGGATTGTGAAACTGATACAATTATTAAAAGTGAAAATAATCTTGACTTTGATGAAGAAAGTAGAAATGGAATAACGAACAAATCTTTTTCGGAAAATAGTAAAAATAATGAGAATGTAGAATTAGGGGAGATAAGTTATATTAGCAAACTGCCAAATTCTCATTGTGTTTATAGAAATTGTACGAAGCGTGAAAGATATGATAAAGGTATAAGTTTTTTTCAATTTCCCAAATCAAATACGGAGCTTGCAAAAAAATGGGTAGAAAATAGTGGAAATCATAAATTAGCTGAGTTAAATAATGACGAATTATACAAATTAAAATTATGCGAATGTCATTTTAAACCAGAATTTATTTTGGTCGCAGCATCAAAAGTCCGAAAAGTTCTTGTAAGACATGCGGTTCCTTACCATTACCTTACCACTAATTCGACTCAACTAATTGACAACAATGACAAAAAACTGACATCAGAAGTCAGAGAAATTCTTGTAAAACATTCTGTACCTTACCAACCTCACCATGTTACAAGAAGTCAACTGATTGACAAAAATGACAAATTTGAATTAAAATTGCCAATTAAGCGTACATACAGCGGTCAAAAAGTCAACAAGTCAAATAGTTTCGATATGACGTTATATGAAGATTTGTAAAATTTCGCTTGATTGTTTTGCGACCATTTTCAGTTGCTTATTGTGGTTGCCAGAAACTAGAATAATCGTCCATATTAATCGATATAGCCCTTGAAGCAATTTTGTTAAAAATAAAATAAAAAATGTTTCCACATTAAGTTATTCCATTTGAAAAGCTCACCTGTATATACATATATATATATATATATATATATATATATATATATATATATATATATATATATATATATATATATAATTAATTTAATCTGTTTGTCAGGTATGCAGTCATTTTTTTTTTATTTTTAAGGAATATCTATTCCTGAAATATTCTTTATCCATTTTTCTTGAGTAACGAAGTTTTTTTTTGGTAATATTAGATTTTAACGATTGAAATTTATTTTTGTTTTCTTGCTTAGTTTCATTAAATTTGTTATTGTACGCTATTTGTAGTGTGTTACGATAATTGTAAATTAATTCTCTAGGTAAGTTAGTTAACATTATACTTGCAATAGTATTTTTGATGTTATTATTTAAATTTCTTATTTCTTGGTTCGTTGTGTTGATTTCCATTTTTAGAATATTATACTTTAATTTTTCATTAAAATCTAATATATTTTTGTTATTTCTTGAATCCTTGGTGTTTAGAATGTTATATATTCCTTGTATTCCTTGATATGTTTGGGAAAAAATTTTTGTTGTTTACATTTCATGAGAAAAGTTATTCTATTTTTCATTGACGCTAGTTTTATTTTATAGTTTGACCAAAGTTTTAATTGGTTGATGTTTTCATAAAAACCCATATTGTTAATATATGTTGATTTTTTCGTTTTTTCGACTGCGTATGATAGTAATTAATTTAATCTGTTTGTCAGGTATGCAGTCAATGACTGACAAACAGATTAAATTAATTACTATTATACACAGTCGAAAAAACGAAAAAATCAACATATATATATATATATTATTTAATGTAATTTTTTTTATATATAATAGATTTTGTAAGAGTATTTCTAATAATGAAATGTACAATAATTAATTAAATATAAATAAACAAAAGATACTATTTTGTACACGTGCTACATTATTTATATTTCATAAATGTTTTTTCAGATTAAAGAGAATTTATAACAATTAATTCAACTAAACTAACCTAAAACAATATTTACTTTATTCAAATGAAGTAGGGAACTTGTTTTTATAAATTATTCATAAACTTGCAGTACACAGAATAAAATTCAAATTTATGTTTTTACTTTAATGACCTATATTTTTTTGTCTACTATTAAATAATAGGAGTATTTATTTATTATATATACGTTTCTTGATACATTATCCAATATTATTACTCAATACTTTTTGATAAATCTGTAAAAAATCTTTCAGAACTCATTATATTAAAATAAAATTGCTTTAGATTAAAGTTTTGTATTAATATTTATTTATAATCAAGTTTCTACGAAACTCAATGTCCGTCTTCATTAGGATAAATAATATTTACAGTAAATAAACAGAACATAGAAACAAGTTACTAAGTATCAATTTCGTAACTAGATCATAAAATATTATTGATTTTTAATTAATGAAAGTCAAATTTTATTTAAATCAGTTACTAATTACATTGATTAATGGTTATCTGCTGTTAATATTGATTGGTCTCGCAATTATTTCAGTATCTTAGAATTTTACATCATGAAAATACTAATCATCCAGATAATCTGCTATTGCTCAACATGCTTTAGAATATCTTCATGATGTAAAATTCGAAGATACTGTAATAATTGCAAGAGCAATCAATATTAACAGCAGATTGATAAGAGAAGCAATAGAAATTTATAAAGAAACATATAACCATCGATCAGTGTGATTAATAACTGATTTAAAATAAAATTTGGCTTCCATTAATTAAAAATCGATAATATTTTATGATCTAGTTACTTATTTGTTTTGTTTTTTTTTGAACTTAAGCTTTTATTTATAAAAGAACTTTTACATTTACGCAGATAGATAAGCGTGGTTTTATTTTGACAACTGACTTTCTTAACCTATAATACACATGAACATAGCTTGACATTACAAACAGATACTGCACGCTTTACTTCTGTGTTCCTCCACTAGCATATCTCAACAGTTTTATCATTTACACTCTTCAAGATGCGTTGCAATTTTATGTGTGGAAAAAAGAAAACTTTAATATTCTTTCTTGATAAAATTCTACCTATTTGATCGGTAACATTTTTCACAAAAAAAATGACAAAGAGGTGTAAATTAAGTTTTCGTTATCGTTGAGTTTATTAATTTTCTTAGTTATAAATAATTTATTAATTGTTATGTACTTATCAAGTCAAGCGAAAATTTGATTAAGAAAATAACTGAGTGCTACGAATTTCTTCATTATCTCGACTTAACAAAACTCAGCCACAGCAAACGCATTTCTATGCGGATAAAGTAATAACGATAGAATTTATGATAATTATACAGTACGCGTACAGCAACCTGTTTAGTAATTATACTGTAAAGTCATTAAACGTACAATAGCTTAATTACACGAAATAAGTGTTTCGATGTAATTATTTTCGGAGGCTCTGTATTAAGGTCGGACTGAAACTTTATTTTTTATCAAACGGCCCAAAAAAAAAAATATATAATTTTTTTCTTCAAGCGTATACAAATATTGATATTACTTTACTATATTGTCTATAATTAGTTATTAGTACAATAATGTACATTATTATACAGCAGTTAGTTACTATATACTCATTTGGTGGCAGCATCAAACATTGAAATTATTAAATTAATTTAATTGACAATTGCGTTATTTATTTTCGCTTGAATTTGAATATGATTAAAAAAATTTTTAAAATTTAATACTGCCTTTACTATTAATCAAATTTTTACAAGATTCTATTAGTGCCTATAGAAATTATATAATTTAAGTGTTTTACAGTGTTACCAACTTTCTAAAATTACTAAAAAAAATATTTCGGTTTCATTGTTTATCCCAGATTAATAAAAAAAATTACAAAAAATTCTTTTAGTGCCCATAAAAATTATATAATTTTATTTTTAAACAGAATTGCCAACTTTCAGTGAAAAAATATAAGTATTTATATGATAATGTAAAAATGGTCTGTATATGGGTTTACCCATATGCTTTTAATCTTGTTTTTTATTTATAAAATATAACAAACATTATAAATATATTACAAATATAAAAAAAAATATTAACAATTTTTATTTTGCAAAACATAAATCTCTCAACTATTATTACTAAAACTTGACAGTGATTTCCCACTTGGCAATAATAACACACTCACACATTTTACAAAACTCACAACCAAAATTCTCATAAATAAATCATAGACGTACGTCTCTATTGGGGCAATGTATATGCGCATATTTCTAAGTATATGATGTGTGTATGTTTAAGTATCCCCAAGCACGTATACAGGGTGTAACAGAATAACTATTCCTAATTTTCAGAAATGATAGAGGGCACATAAAGAAACATTTTTTTTATTAATAAACTAGTGTCCGGAAATTTTTTTTCTTTTTTTTTTTCGGCAGTCGATTGTACATCGTTACAACTTGTGTATCAAAAATGGTGGTCGTAACTTCGAACAATTTTTATAAAATTTAATACGCTATTATTTCTAATAAAATGTTCCTTAACTTAACTACTCTTTGATGTTTTGATTAAGATTGTTTTCAACGATATCTAGCGTATCTTGACACCGAGAAATTTCCGGACACTAGTTTATTAATAAAAAATGTTTCTCTAAGTGCACTCTACCATATCTGAAAATTAGGAATAGTTATTCTGTTACACCCTGTATATATTCAAGGAAAACTGACCGGATAAAATATATGTGAATTTCAAGATCGTTATTCCATTTACAGTGATGGGTCGAGTGTATAGTCCCTCTTTTGCGCTTGTATAGTCACAGATAAAACCAGATTAGAAGTATATGAGTAAATCCATATACAGGGTGATTTATGACGTCGGGAAAAAACTACACCGGATGATTCCTATGAGTAATCTAAATAAAAAAAACTACAAATAAACATATGTTCGAAAATGCTTTCTAACGGAACTGTAGTCGTTAGAAGTTTATTACATGTAACATCAATCGCGTTAGCCTTATTTATTATATAAGAAAAAAAAAAACAGGTTATAAGCTTCTGAATAATTGTAAAATTACTGATTGATTTTCTAACATTTTGTTTAAACACTAGTAAACCAACTAGTAAAAGGGTGTAGTACAATCTTTCCACTATTCAGAAATCAGTTTCCTCCAAAATCTACATTTATCCTGCCATTTTTTTGATTTATTTGATTATTAATGATTTGATTGATATCATTCTGTGGATTGTTTACCAAATTTTAAAGTCCGCAAATAAAATTTAGACAGGTTTTTTTTTGAAAAATATTTCCACAGTACGGTGTTTCAATTAAAAAAAAATAATGCATAAATTTCCAAATATTTGCTAGCGAAAAATAATTCACCTATTGAATTATGTCTCCAAGTTGTTAAACATGTTACACAGTTTCCATTCTTGCTAATCCTGGCGAAAGGAACGCGAGTATTCTGTTAAAGGAAGAAGGATATTCATGCAACATCCTGCTTAATTACTGCCAACATACGACAGCTAGGCACACACACCTGTGCTCTGTCACTGCTCCCAACACAAATTAATACTCTCTCCTCTCCATTTCCTAAATAGTCTCTTTAGGGAAACTAAAACCAGGATATAAGATATTACCGATGTATAATAGTATATAAGGTATGTATATTATATAAAGCTGTGTATATAACGGATACAAAATGTTTTTGAGAAAGTATACTAGATATTTTGCAAGTTACGACGAAATATATTTTATGAATTATTATAGCGAAAAAACTAAGGCCCGTATTCTCACCTCATTTATAAAAGTGATTTTTGCCAAAAGTGCTTTTGACGTTTACTTAAAATTATTTATTAAGGACTTAATAATAGTTTATTTAAATTTTATAATACCAAATATAATAAAAATGATCAAAAATAGAAAAACTGTTCATATTTAATCACAGAAACAAAAAATTATTTTGAAATTAATGATAAAAGCACTACTTATTTCACGAAATAGTGAGGTGAGAATTCGGGACTAAGAATTTTACAATTATTTAAATTATAACATTACGGCGTTAGATTATAGTTCTGTATTAATATTTATTAATATTCGACGTACTCTACGTATTTAACGTCCGTTTTTATCAAAGAAAAATGATACAAATGACATATACAGTAAATAAACAAAATATAGGTAAATAAAATAAGTAACTAGATAATAAAATTTATAAATATATAAAATAAAACGACTTTATGTTTAATTTCTTTATTAATATTTATTAATAACTGACGTTTCGACGAACTCATCGTCAGTCTTCATCAGGAAGAATTATACAAATAATATTTACAGTAAATAAACAGAATATAAAAATAAGTTACTAGGTAATAATGTGGGTAACTAGGTCATAAAATTTATAAATTTTTAAAATAAACCGGCTTTAGGTTTAAGTTCTATATTAATATTTATTAATTGACGTTTCGACAAACTCTACGTCCGTCTGCATCACGAAAACTGATACAAATGACATTTACTCTAAAAGTCATTTATAAACGTCGGTTATTAAAAAATATTAATGCTGAACTTAAACCAAAGCCGTTTTATTACTACTTTGACTGCAAGGAAAAAGTAGTATAGCGTTTGGTACGGTGTCTGTAACATTTTCAAAAAAAAAAAAAATTGTATAGAAATCCTTCATATAGCCTGTAGATGACGAATCTGAACTTAGTTTATGTGGGTGTATGGATGTGCGTCGTCAGCTCGCTCGCTCGCTCGCTCGGTCCTCAGACAAAATTTTGTGATCGCAACTCCTCCTAGACGGTTCAACCGATTTTAATGAAATTTTCAGGATAAATTTGTCTAGTGCCCAAGATGGTCATGTGGTTTTGGTTTTTTCCAGTGATGCCAACTTTCCGAGAAAAAAATTACTAAAGTTTTTAAAAATTCATTGTGGCTACACTATTTATCCGATTTTGATCAAATTTTCAGGAAAGATTCCCCTAGTACCCACATACATTACGTAATTTTAATATAATACAGTGTTGCCAACTTTCCGAGAAAAAAATTACTAAAGTTTTTAAAAATTTATTACGGCCATGTTGTTTAACCGATTTTGTTCAAATTTTCACAAAAGATTCTTCTGGTATCCATATAAATTAGATAATTTCAACAAAGTACAGTGTTGCCAACTTTCTGAGAAAAAAATTACTAAAATTTTTAAAAATTTATTGCGGCCATGTTGTTTAACCAATTTTGTTCAAATTTTCACAAAAGATTCTTCTGGTATCTATATAAATTAGATAATTTCAACAAAGTACAGTATTGCCAACTTTCTGAGAAAAAAATTACTAAAATTTTTAAAAATTTATTACGGCCATGTTGTTTAACCGATTTTGTTCAAATTTTCACAAAAGATTCTTCTGGTATTCATATAAATTAGATAATTTTAAAAAAGTACAGTGTTGCCAACTTTCTGAGAAAAAAATTACTAAAATTTTTAAAAATTTATTATGACCACTTTATTTAACCGATTTATGTAATAATGTCAAAGTAGTCTATATATGGGTTTACCCATATACTTTTAATCTTGTTTTATATGAGTTTTGGAAGATTTTTTACTATGTTTGTTTATTATTTATGTTATTTGTATATTTTTTCCTAATGATTATATATGTAGACTAATCAAAATGTCAATATTTAAATAAAATATATACAGAATTTAATCCCAACACAAATGACAAACGATACAATAAATAAACAGAACATAGAAATACGGTACTAGTAACTTGTTTCTATGTTCTGTTTATTTATTGTATATCTCATTTGTATTATTTTCCTGATGATGTACGTAGAGTACTTCGAAACGTTGACTATTAATAAAAATATACTTTTTATTTTAATATAATGAGTTCTGAAAGATTCTTTACTATGTTAAATATTAAATTAGAGAGAACTGAAAGAAACGTGATAATTTATCGATAAAAAACCCAGTATTTTCGTTTTTACCTATTTTTTTTTAAACTTAACCCAGTAGAACTGATTTATCTTAAGAGCGTGAAGCGTACAATCATTGTATAACGACCATCCAGGGAGATACAACAAATTTTTTACTGTATTTACTGGCTTATTCTCTAATGGCTTTTTTTCACTCACTATAACAAGACGCTCGAGTAAGTTGATGTTTTTTTGTTACAAAATGTTGGTGTTTTGTTTATTTTTTTTTTAGTTTAAAGAACTTCAATTTTACGTTTACAGAAGAACAATTTTATATAAGTTTATTTTATTTCGTTTTTGATGTTTTTTACTTGCAAAGAAAAATAGTTAAAATCCTTTGGTACAAAGAAATAAATCCGATTAAGTTGGTTAAAGCTATTTTCGATATATATATATATATATATATATATATATATATATATATATAAAACGCTTGACACAGAATCTTTAATGAGAATTTGATTTGAACACCTTTCCATCAAAATTTTTATACATTTTATATATATATATATATATATATATATATATATATATATATATATATATATATATATATATATATATATATAGATGTCTGTGGATAATGTGTTTTGCAGTCAGAATTTTGGGATAGATGGTTTATTTTATGGTTTATATTTTACATTACTATATTTTATCACATGGTTTAGATGTTGTAAAAAAGACTCTGTTAGTTTCAGGCCTTGAAGAAAATTTGAATATAATCGAAAGCTTGCCTTCTAAACTTGAATGAGTTTTATTTAACATCTATCCCAAAATTCTGACTGCAAAACCCATTATCCACAGACATCTAAAATTATTATCAGTCATTATATTTTCTTTTATATATATATATATATATATATATATATATATATATACTGTTTTAAACAACAAGCTTACTCAATTATTTTTAATTTATTTATTATTTTATTATCGATTTCATGATTTATATGTATAATCTGCAAAATATCTTATGATTGCTGTATTTCTCTATATTTTTATTATTCAATTTCTCCTAAATGAACATGTAAATAGTATTAAATATTATTAATTGCAATCATTCCTTATTGTACTATTGTTTAATCAATAAAAAGACTTTAGGTCCTGAAGAAGGTGTAATATGCCACCGAAAGCTTGACACAGAATCTTGAATGACAGTTTGATTCGAACATATAAACTTTTTGACTACCATCCCATTAAAATTCAATCCTAACTGCTTTAGGTTAAAGTTCTGTATTAATATTTTCGACAAACTCAACGTCGATTGTAAATAAACATGAATACAGTACTGAAGTAAATTAATAAGACACTATTTAACTTTGATAATTTCACTCTTTATTATAGAATCGTGACTGCAGTTTCGCCAAACATTGGCATTGTCGAAACTGTTTGGCGAAACTGCAGTCACGATTCTATAATAAAGAGTGAAATTATCAAAGTTCAAAAGTGTCTTATTAATTTACTTCAATATGAAATTTCACAAAGTAATACAGTACTTTTGCCAAAAGCAGTTTTATTTTAATATAATGAGTTCTTAAAATTTTTTTTACTATATTGACTTAATAATTTGTCGGCAGAACTGAGCAAGCTACTCACTAAATCTAGCTAAGCTACAGATAGCTACAAGCAATTTTTTTAAAAATTCTATATAGCTACAGCTACTTTTTAAAGTACTTTTTTTAACCCAACAGAATATGTTCGCTACTGATCGTGTGATTATGTATGTATGTATGTTTTTATAATTAAATAAATATTTAACAATTATAAATTTCACTCATATTTGCGTAAATCGAAACTTTTGTAGTAGGAGAGAAGCAGGCGAAAAGTTTTCATTACAATGTCAACACAGGTTCAAAACTTCGAACGTTAAATGTTGTTGTTAAGTAATCTATCTATCTTCTATAATGTTCTAATGTTAGTGAAATTACGTTAAACAAGAAATGACGACAAAGTTCTCAAGTTTCTTCTCTCCCACTACCCCCTCATCATTCGGTTACTATGATAACGTTTTAAGATCTTAGAGCTTAAGAGAAGCGATCTTTAACGATATAAGTAAATTAGATTAGTTAGATTTTGTGCTGTCAAACAGATTATATACTAAATTTTGCTGTAGACTAGGTATAGAGAGGTGACAGGTCCAAAGCGTTGAAAAATTGTCGAAAAATGTCACGTAGCAGATACACATATATATACATATATATATATATATATATATATATATATATATATATATATATATATATATATATATATAAGTACTATGCTACAACTGTTAGCAACTGGTTAAGATAAGTTGGTATCTATATTTATTTATTTTTAGTTTAGTTTCGTTTGGAACACTTGAAGAAACAATAGTCTATATAACAAGGTAAAAAATCTTTTAAAACTCATATTATTAAAATAAAACTGCTTTAGGATAAAGTTCTGTATAAATATTTATTTAGAATCGACATTTCGACGAAAGCGAATGCTCATCTTCATCCGGATAAGAAATACTAATGACATTACAGTAAATAACATTACATAGAAACAAGTAACTAGATCATAAAAATTATTGATTTTTAATTAATAAAAGTCAAATTTAATTTAACTGAATGCCTGCACAGTGATTGATATTGTCTTTTTCTTTATAAACCTCTATTGCTTCTCTTATTAATATGCTGCTAATATTGATTGTGTCTAGTAATTATTATTGTATCTTCAAATTTCACATAATAAAGATCGCTTTCTTCTCTTGTAATAAAACATTTTATTTCTGTAATAAACAAATTTTATTAATAAAATCTTGCTTCACATACGTAATAACGAAAATAATACGCGCCATTAAAATTAATTAAATAATATTCCTTGGCATTGTATAGAATAATTTGCATTCATTGCACACAAAGTATTGTGTGTGTGTGTGTGTGTAAACAATAAAGCCAGAAACCAGAAAACTATTAGTGTGAAAAATTTGCGTAATTAAAGGAAATGCTCAAATGTTCTGGCAAAGTTCTCCACAAGAATAGAGAACGACCTTAAGTGATTTTTCTCCCTGCCAACTATAGTATTCAAGGCACGTTTGAGTTCCGAGTGTAAGCGTTGTAAGCATTATGGAAAAAATTATGCGAGGAAAATTGTATATTTCTGGTAGAAAGTAAGTATAATAAAAGTGAAAAATATGAATTTTTTTCTTTAAGCGTATTAAAATATTGCCTATGTAGAATTACTAGTACAATAATATACATGCAGCACCAAACATGACTGTAAGATCAAGTGTATCCGATATATAATGAGTTATGAAAGATTTTTGACTATGTTATGTACATATTGTAACAAAACTAAGATTGTATAAGTAATTATGTTTGCGTGTGTGTATGCGTGCTTACATGTGTGTGTGTGTGCATGCGGTGAGTCACGCGTAAAGAATGTGTTTACAACATTCTGTTTATGTGATGACGTGAGTCCGTGTGCGCTCTGTGTGAATGTATGTGTCGAAGGTTCCATTAGGCTTCTAGATTGTTGTAGAAGCTCTCGAGAAGGATTGGTTGCAGCCTACTTAAGGCGCTACGAGCAACAAGAGAAGGCAGTCATCGTCGAATGAGCGACCTGGTTAGATCGTTAGTATCAGTCTAGTTGTATTATTGGGCTATACGATGATGGCTCGGTTAAATAAATAAATGTGTAATGATTACACGAGTGATATAAAAAGTAGAGTAGTGAAATATAAATAGTGAGATAAATAATGTAGATATAAATGTGTGCGAGTATAAGTGAATATGGTGTTAGTTTATAAGTTGTGTTAATGTCAGTCCGATAGGTGTAAGATTAATTATAAGTAATGTAAATAGTGTAATTGTTTGTTTAGCTTCGCTCGGCTAACCATTGTTGTTGTACAGTTATTGTTATCTAGTGTTTAAGTATTGTTGTAAATAAATGCTAGTCAAAAATACAATCGCAAATGTGGTGGTAATTATTTTAATACATTTCCAATACTGTTCGAACAGCCCCGATACGAGTTCAAATTCACGTTACACTGGTGTCAGGTGTGACGGGTATGTTTTGAGCAGTGTTGGAGTGAAGGCGAGTATTTGCGATTGTTGAACAATGTAAGCTCGATTTACTGATGAGATCTGATTGTTGTAAATGATTTTTGTTAGTAAGTCGAGTATTTTGTTATATGTGAATATAGTTTTAAGTTAGTATCTATCTACACTGTGATAGGAATGATCGGACTGGCATTGTTGTGTGTATGCTTGCAACTGGTATTGTTGCAAAAGTGTTAGTGACAGTGATAATTATGCCAAGAAAAATGAAGAATGAAAACATCAGAAAAACAGTGCTGCGGTTGAAACAAGTTCCAATGATGGCTGAGTACAGTGGTTCCACAACTTGGAATGAAGTGGGGCTGATGGGCAACGAGGCGATGACATGGTCGTTCATGGAACACAACAGACTGGGTGGATCGGAGTGGAGGATGGTCGATGTATGCTTGGGGCATGCGGTGTAGGCATCCTCACTCAAATTCTTCGATCTATACACAACGAAAGTGTTCTGGTTGTTCGAGGATTGATGGGTCATCGGTCGTTGAAGATCTGGATGCTGGTCAGAGAGTTGTAGAAGATTGTGGAAAATAGAGGCACTGTAGTCATTGGAAGCAAGTAGATATTTCGGTTAAAATATCTGAAGCAGCAGCTGTGATTTCTTGGGCAAGATGCTGTCACTACGCGATCAGAATGTTATGATCGCGGCGTATGGATGAAGATAGCATTCTGGGTTCTTGCCGGCATCTAACATCACGCCGGTCGGCAAGTGGATGTCCGTGGTTGGCTGTCACTAGCCAACGAAGAACTTGGCGGTGAAGATTGCATGCAGTAGAAGATGAGAAAGCACTACGGAGTATTCAGGACGGATTCTCGAGAAAGGATTGTGTCATGATGCGGTGGGGTCCGAGGCAGGTTACGGGCTGAGAGGACTGAAGTGGAGCAGGTTGAGGGTATGCTGGGCGCATGCCGGGTGTAGATCTGCTCAGGAAAATTCTTCAGTCAGTAATTGTTCGTAACGGAAAGGCCAGGGAGTACCACTCTCGATAAAGGACGGCATCATGGTACTGATAGTCCGAGGCAAGGTTGCGGATCGGATTGGTCAACTGGAGAACGTCAAGTACATGCTGGGGCATGTCAGGATTGGCGAGTTGAGATCCGACCGCACGGTTGAAGCCAGAGAAGCCGCTGGACTGGTGGCTGGTCCTGAAGATAGTGCTGCAGGAGAACCAGCATGCGGAGATTTTCGCGGACACCCAAAATACCCTCCTATGGTGGAGCAAGCGTGTTCCGGGACGGAACACTCTTAAGAAGGAGGCAGTGTAACAAAACTAAGATTGTATAAGTAATTATGTTTGCGTGTGTGTATGCGTGCTTACATGTGTGTGTGTGTGCATGCGGTGAGTCACGCGTAAAGAATGTGTTTACAACATTCTGTTTATGTGATGACGTGAGTCCGTGTGCGCTCTGTGTGAATGTATGTGTCGAAGGTTCCATTAGGCTTCTAGATTGTTGTAGAAGCTCTCGAGAAGGATTGGTTGCAGCCTACTTAAGGCGCTACGAGCAACAAGAGAAGGCAGTCATCGTCGAATGAGCGACCTGGTTAGATCGTTAGTATCAGTCTAGTTGTATTATTGGGCTATACGATGATGGCTCGGTTAAATAAATAAATGTGTAATGATTACACGAGTGATATAAAAAGTAGAGTAGTGAAATATAAATAGTGAGATAAATAATGTAGATATAAATGTGTGCGAGTATAAGTGAATATGGTGTTAGTTTATAAGTTGTGTTAATGTCAGTCCGATAGGTGTAAGATTAATTATAAGTAATGTAAATAGTGTAATTGTTTGTTTAGCTTCGCTCGGCTAACCATTGTTGTTGTACAGTTATTGTTATCTAGTGTTTAAGTATTGTTGTAAATAAATGCTAGTCAAAAATACAATCGCAAATGTGGTGGTAATTATTTTAATACATTTCCAATACTGTTCGAACAGCCCCGATACGAGTTCAAATTCACGTTACAATATATTATTACGGTACATTTAAACTATGTTTTTGAATTTTTATGTCAAAAAATATATGCCACCACGAGTGGATTTATCAGGCTCGTGTTAAAATAATTCTTGACCACTTGTCCCGTCTCGTGCAAAGTTCTGAAACAAAATATAAAAGTTTCTTTAGAATATTCTAAACTTAAATAAAAAATCAACCATAATACGGCGGATTTTTTGTGTTTCAATTATTTGAAAATTCAACTTTTAAAGCATATAAAAAATCAAAAATAAGGAGATACCAATTGTATTATTTTCGAGAATTTAATTCTCTATAATTATGTCTTAAAGCGAAGTAAATTGGATGGATAGTTTTCGAGATATCGGCGAAACAAGAGCTTGAAAAACAATTTTTCGAGAAAAAAGTTTAAAGTTTGAAGTTAGTTTGGTACTACTCGATCTGGACATTTTTATCTGCTCTGCCACAACTCTGTATTGGTTGCTGTAACTCCGTCAAAAGTTCGAATTTCTAAAGACCGTTTTAATACATTATTCTACACACTATAAAATTCGAAAAAAAAATCTTTTTTTTTTATTGAAAGAGTTAGAGGTCTTCCCATATAAAATAAAACTTAAAATTTAATAAAAACCATTTAATTTCGTCTAGTTTCACCAATATAATATTCAGAATGGTGGCGTACTTGGTATTATTTGTACGTCGTTTCACAATGCAAACATTCATCACGGTAAAATAGGTAAAACTTTTACCTCGAGAATTTTGCACCCTATCGCGTATTTCCAACCCTCGAAATGGTTTTATTGCCGGCGTATTTTTCTTTGCCCTCGCACGCTTTAAGCTTTAAGCTTTTTCCGTCATTGTGTAACTGAACAAAGACATGTCCCAAGTTTGAGAAAAGAGTTTCCTTCTTCTTTTCATATATGTTATTATTCGTCTTATTTCTTTTGCCTTCCATTCTTCTTATACATATATTTGGTGTGTTAAGAAAAAACTTATGCAAAAGTAACAACCTTGAATGACTGAGGATATAAATAAAACTCAGTCATTTTTAAGTTATATTTAAAATATTCGCATATGTAAATATTCAAAATATTTTGATATGAAATTAAATATGTTTTAATTATATTAATAACAAACCCAACTAAAATCTACACAAATATAAAGACAAAACAATAATGGTATAAGACATATTTCAAACCGATAAAAAAACCGCACTTTTCCGTTTTAGGAAATTAAATATGATATAACTGTTTAACGGTACGTGCGACATTGCATAACATATATTATGTTACGTTTACCGGTTGAGTTAGCGGTAAACGGAAAACGAAGTTGGAAAATATATATGACTTGTTCCGTTAAACGGTAAATTCTTATCTCTTATACGAATGTACTCGCGTTGCGTTGGAGCTTTGTGGGCTTAATATGTAGCCCTGTAAGTTTCTTCTTCTACTTATTCTTTTTCTTTAAATTCCTTTGAGATATGCTTGTTCATGTAGATAGATATATTGAATAATGACACAGTTTCTTTAGAAATTTGTATATATTTTGTTGCATTAGTTAAAATATTTTTTACATAGTAAAAAATCTTTCAGAACTCATATTGAAATAAAAAAGTATCAGATTTTAGTTCTGTTCAATTTTAATTAATATTCAACGTTTCGTTATACTTCACTTTTATCATCATTAGAATATATACATATTAGAATAGAAAAATCATAACTAGAATGTATTGTAAAGGATTAAATTTCAGTCAAAATGTTAGATATTTGAATCAAACTCTCATTAAAGATTCTTTGTCAAGTTTTCGATAGTATTTTTTACCTATTTCAAAAGCTGAAATTTATTAATTAACCAATACAGTAAAATTAAATAACTTATTATAACTTACATGTTCTTTTTAGAAAATTCAGAAACAAATACACAAAAAATGGTACAGCAATTATAAAATTAGCAGAATATAAAATTCATAAAGTCGATAATAAAAAAAAGTAATTACTTTGTTATTTATTATAAGATATAATTACAATTTTTGTTATATTGATTCGTATTAACAAAATTACTCAGTTATTTTTATTCATTTATTTTTTATTCATTCGCTCACGCAGGCCATTATCTCAATCATACCACTCCATCTATTCTTCATACGTCCACTGGCAAACGTATACCATGAAAATCATTCACATATATTTTTTTAACTCCGCGGACCGGATAAGAACTCTCCAACCGCTTGCGAGCCGTAGTTTGAAAACTTCTGCTCTAAAGTATCAAATGTTTGGTTAAAAAACATTCTCCTTCATCCCGTAAATCGATCAGTTGGTTTAATGTTCGTCTTATTACCGACAGATACGATTAGATCTTGTTTTCAGTTCTTGCGCTCGAAAACGATAACTGTCTGCGTTGGGATGCTCAGATGTTAGCGTTAAATCGATTTGTTATTACTTTCTTCATTATTTTTGTTTTTTACTTGTCTTTTGCCTTGTTTTGATCGGTGATGAAATGCCCGATTATATTGGTTTCCAACAAACGTTAAAGATTAGAACGATTTGAACTAAATATGATGTAAAATTGCGATTATTTCTGATATTTAATTATATGAGGATTGCTTTTTATATGTCGGGATTCGGTAACCCACTAGTACTACCATTTCCAACAAAAGTTGTTCGCGCTTGAAGCACTTCAAAATAACAGTCACCATTTTTGTAATTTTTCGAAAATCATAAAAATCCTAAGTAACATGATAGATTTTTTTTATTTTAGTTTTAGGATATTCTAGAGAACCATTTGTATTACGTTTCAGAACTTCCCGGGAAACGAGACAAATGATCAGGGTTTTTATTTTGACAGGTGGCTGACAAATCTACGCGTGACGTTACAACTTGAAAATATTTTTTGACATAAAAATTCGCAAAACATATGTGAAAAACCCGGACATTTGTATGAAAAAAATTCGCATACTTTGCCTATTTTCAGACTGCACGGGATAGTGTCCCACTGCCCTTAAATCTAAACCGGTAACCGGTAAAATGTTCTTTTTCTATTGCTACAAACATACAAACTACAAGAAAGAAAAAAAAGCTCAGAATAAATCAATGTGAATTATGTGTAAAATGTCTATTGCATTAGTATGTTTGTGTGTGTGTGTATAATGTATGTGTGTATTTTGTTTCTATCTCTTTCTCTCTCTGTCTGTGTATATCTGTGCAAATGTTTGTATGTGTCTATTTGTGCATATGTGTACAAGTGTGGCTTTGTGTTTGCTTGTGTGTTTGTAAATGTATATTAGGGTGGTCCTTGAAAAAAAAAAAATTCGAATTTCTTTCCTCCCAACCCATGAATCGAAAGTATATTTTAAAAGAAAATTTTCGCCCAAGTTTCATCGAAAAATATTAATATTAACCTGTGCCCCAAGATGGTTGAAACTTAAATGGAATTTAACATAGGTTTCAGTGGGTATTACAAGGTATAACACTATTACTTTTCAATATTTTGACATCGGGATGACTTACATAAAAGATTTGACATCGCTGAATCCGAATAAGACGTTGAAATTTTTTTAAAAATGGTGAAAACATGTACATGCCATTTTTCCATAATGACAGCATTTTTGACAGTCATGTGTCGCAATAATTTTTTTTAACGCCGTATTTGGATTCAGCGATGTCAAATTCTTTATATAAGTCATGTTAACGTCAAAATATTGAAAACTAACAGTGTTATACCTTGTAATACCCACAAGTGTCTCAAACCCATGTTAAATCCCATTTAAATTTCAACCGTCTTGGGGCACGGGTTAATATTAATATTTTTCGATGAAACTTAGATAAATTTTTTTTTTTAAATATACTTTCGATTCATGGGTTGAGAGGAAAGAAATTGGAAAATTTTTTTTTTAAGGACCACCCTAATGTATATATATATATATATATACATTCTAGCGCCCTAACGGCACATGCTAGCAAGTTAAAAGTAGAACCAAATTATAGAACTTTTTATTCCCTATCGAAAAGTATTCTATGTATTTCTCCGAATTTTACTTCAGAAAGTAGTACTCTGCATATTATCGAAATCCCATGTTATTGCCCTATATCAACCAAGCGAACGAACACCCTGTATATATATATATATATATATATATATATATATATATATATATATATATATATATATATATATATATAACTGTATAGGACTTAATTCCGCTGTTGACATTGACGTCACAATAGATCGTATGAGAAATCATAAACTTCTTTAATACGTAATAATAATCTTCAGGCTTGCACAGCCGGTACCTATTAAATTTATAGAATATTTTGGACTTGTATGCCCGGAGAGCCCCCACGAGCACAGGGGGCCCTATGCTAATCTGTATATGTTAATTGACTTGTTATTAAATTAATTTTATGTAATATAAAGCAATCGAAGAAGGCCCAGCACACTGGTTTTTGTTCAGGGGTCCATAATGCTGTTAGGACGGTTCTGTGATTGTGTGGGGTCATGAATGTGCGTAATTTACCCCCCCCCCCTCCCCACAGCCCCTGAAAATTTAACTATATATGTGTGTGATTCAATTTCCGTTTCTATTCCCAATAATATTTCGTATTTCCCGTTTCTCTGGACGGGCAGAAATTCCGTCTAATGGAAAATGATTTTTCTCAGCGTACATATGCGATTTTTCACGGTGATGTGGGTAATGCTTTTTCCGCATTTTTTAACATATGCTTTGTAATGGAAAACTTGATTTTCAGTTAAAGGTTTTATGAAATATGTTTAATCTATAAAAGGAAAAAAAAGAAATAAATTTCATCAGTGGTATAAAATAGTATATTATGTTACGAGGAGCAGAAAGCGATCTATATTGTGTTGAGCCTACACTGTAATTTTTTTTAATAAAATTTTACTATAAAAAAACCAAAGATACTAAAAATGCTTTGTCATATTGTGTAGTTCTGCAAAATTTGTAATATTACTTAAATTATTCTGCAAAAATGCTATTATAATATAATTATAATTTTATTGCTACCCAAGTAATAAGGAAAAATACATAATATTATCTGTAGTAGCTCAAATTTACATTTTCGTGAAAATATACAAAAAATATATAAATCAGCTATTTTATTTTATGTAATATTTTAATTCCATAATAGTTTTATGAAATTTACAAAATAAATGTGGTAAATTTACATAATACATAACGTGATTTGTGAGAATTAATGTTTTTTTATTTAAGGAATATGCAATTTCTGAAAAATGTGGCAGTGTACATTACATTTCTTGCACTTCTTCACACATTTTCAATAATCTAGTTCAAATTCAAGCGAAAATAAACAATGCAACTGTCAATTAATTAAACTTGACTTAATAATTTTTAATATAACCGCCGGAGATGTCAAATTAAATAAATTTGATAGTGTTTCTTTAGTTGAATATGTAATTTCTGACAAATATAAGAGAGCACATTGCATTTTTTATACTTCTTGATACATGTACAATAATCAAATTCAAATTCAAGCGAAAATAAATAATGCAATTTTCAATTAATTTAACTTAACGTAATAGTATTCAATATGGCCACCGAAAATGATGGTAGATTAAATACACTGAAAATTGTAGTCATGTTTGGTGCTGCCACCAGTGGTGCATATATAGTATAATAATGTACATTATTGTATTAGTAGCATAATATAGGAAATATAGTAACGCTTGAAGAAAAAATATTTTCTTTATTTGTAAGCAAACATGCCAATCTTATAAAACCTTGAACACGAAATGTTCCAAGATTTACCATGAAAACAACTAAATCTTTACAAATATAAAAAACAAAAAATAAGTTTATTTACTAGATTTTCTTATCTTCGCTCTCCCGTATAATCTAATATAACCTTACTTTCTTACTTTTTTCTCTCGTTTTATTCTTCTCATATATACCTAGGTATATGTTGAAAAACAAGAGCTAAGTTTGCCCAACTAAATCTCGATTCGTTTTGCTTCAGTCGTCCTGTTACCAAGTAAACAAATGTTAAAGGTTCATACTGGGTAAGTGCAAAAACTTGTACAACCATTGTTGCTTTTGTGGCATTGTTGCCAAACGTGACAAGTTTGTAATCCGCTAGATTTTTGGCAAACGAAATAATTTTTATTAGCTATTACCTACTAGATGGTGGATTCGTTAAAAAAAAAGAAATAATGGGTCAGCTTGTATTCCACGTTATTTTTGCGAGTACTACAAGAATTGTCAAAGAGTTCTTGAGCACGGATGTGTTTGTAGGACCACCGTGTTCGACTACCTCGAATAATCCCCCTTAAATAAAATTTAGCTTCTTTTCATTAATAATTTACAAATTTTATGATTTAGTTAACTTGTACTTTATTACCTAGTAACTAATTTCTATGTTCTGTTTATTTACTATAAATACCATTTGTATCTTTTTTTCCTGATGAAGACGTTCGTTGAGTTCGTCGAAACATCGATCATTAATAATATTAACACAGAACTATAACAAAAGCCGTTTTATTTTAAACCTTTATTTAATAGTATTTCTATTTTTGATATATTTTTTACTACTTTGACTGCAAGGAAAAGTAGTAAAGCGTTTGGTACGGTGTCTGTAACATTTTCAAAAAAAAAAAAAATTTGTATAGAAATCCTTCATATAGCCTGTAGATGACGAATCTGAACTTAGTTTATGAGGGTGTATGTGTGTGCGTCGTCAGCTCGCTCGCTCGCTCGGTCGTAAGTCAAAATTTTGTGGCCGCAACTCCTCCTAGACGGTTCAACCGATTTTAATGAAATTTTCAGGATAAATTTGTCTAGTACCCAAGATGGTCATGTGGTTTTGTTTTTTTCCAGTGATGCCAACTTTCCGAGAAAAAAATTACTAAAGTTTTTAAAAATTCATATTGGCTACGTTATTTATCCGATTTTGATCAAATTTTCAGAAAAGATTTCCCTAATGCTCCCATTAATTACATAATTTTATTAATTTTCAGTGTTGCCAACTTTTCGAGAAAAAAATTACTAAAGTTTTAAAAATTTTATTATGGCCATGTTATTCAACCGATTTTACTCAAATTTTCACAAAAGATTCTCCTAGTATTCATGTAATTTATGTAATTTTAACAAAATACAGTGTTGCCAACTTTCCGAAAAAAAAATTAGTAAAATTTAAAAAAATTTATTTTGACCATTTTATTTAACCGATTTTAATCAAATATTTATAAAAGTTTTTCTTAGTGCCTAAATAAATTATGCAATTTTAACAAAATACAGTGTTGCCAACTTATCGAGAAAAAAAATCACAAAATTTTAAAAAAATTCATTGTGGCTACATTATTTATTCGATTTTGATCAAATTTTCAGAAAAGTATCTCCTATTGCCCACATAAATTATAATATTATTAAAATACAGTGTTGCCAACTTTCCGAGAAATGTCAAAGTAGTCTATATATGGGTTTACCCATATACTTCTAATCTTGTTTATATCTAATATTATAAAATTAAATAAACTGATTAAAATTACTTAATGAGTAATTTTAAAATAAAACTGTTTTAGGTTCAAATTCTGCATTAAAATTTATAATCGATATTTCGACGAAACTGAAAGTCCGTCTTCATCAGAAAAACTGATACAAATATTGTATCAATTTTTCTAATAAAAACTTAATAAATAAATAAACCTAAAGCAGTTTTATTTTAATATAATGAGTTCTGAACGATTTTTTTTACTATATTAAGTAATTTTAAGTGAACGTCAAAAGTAATTTTGAGCAAAATCAGTTTTAAAAGTGAGATAAGAGTACGGGTCTGTATTATTACTATTTTCTAAATAAACCCATCACAGAACACATATAATAATTTGTCAGAATTACTTGCGGCAAAACCTTTGTAATACCCATGTTGTATATAGTTTCATAACTGCTTATACCTTGGTAATGCAAAACAACCATATCCCTATATAATGCTCTCCCCATATTTATAAATTTACCGACATACAACCGTGGCTAGAACAATCTATTTTGATTAAAATTTTAGTCGTGCAATGTTTGTGTGTGTTGTTTCTACTTTCAGCATAATTTAAACGCAAAACCAAAGCCCAGATTAGTTCAAATTTCAAGTGTTTTTAAGCTCCTACAGTAGTCGTACACTGTAGAAAAAAGTTGCCATTTTACATAAAACCATAGTAAAACAATTACATATTATTTCAGCAAAACCGACGGTTTACATGCATTCTTAGTAAAAATAATATAATTTTGTAATTTTAAATAAAATAATTAATTTACCATATTATATATGTTTTTTTTTATCGAGAAAGTAGTTAAATTTAAATAAAATATACGTATTTTATATTTATATAATGCAAATCAGTTGCTCCATAGTGTCAAAAAAACATAAAACCATGATAAAAAATACATATTATTTCAACATAACAATGGTTTACATAAATTTTTTGTAAAAATAATATAATTTTGTAATTTTCAGTAAAATAATTAATTTATCATATTATATATGTTTTTTTATCGAAAAAGTAATTAAATTTAAATAAAATATACGTATTTTATATTTATATAAAATAGTGTAAAAAAGTTACCATTTTACATAAAAACCATGATAAAAAAATACATATTATTTCAACATAACATAACATAACATAATTTATATATGGTTTTTTTTATAGAAAAAATAATAAAATTTAAATAAAATATATGTATTTTATAATCATATTATGTAATAATTTTCCTGCGGCATCTGCGAATTTACATATTAAACTGGTGTAAATTAGTTGTCCTAGGTTTTTATGTAAAATTACCGAATGTTTTTACAGTGTAGCTAGAAATATCCGGCTTAAATATACTAAATCATAATTTTAAACGCAAATGCATTATGCACAACATATATACATTTTCAAATTTCCGCAAGTTGAAATTTATTTGTCACCTGTAGGTTAACAAAATAGCGAATAGAACAATAGAAATAGAACGTAAAAGAAAACGAAAATAATACATACATACACAATCACGCCATGTATCCCGAAAATCAGTTTCCTCCAAATATCCCTGATAATCTTGTATCATCACGTATCTAATGTTGTCACTTATAATAAAAAGAACATGAGACAGTAATGGCATTTAGGTATAATCCTTTGAGTCGTTATACGTTAGAAATCTGGAGCGAGTATTACCGTATTTCGTGAGATTTACGCTATTTATTAAGATTTAATATCCAAGGTGATTATATGGATTTTCATGAAATATTCTCTTAAAATGTCTACAAAAATTATTGCAAAAATATTACTCCTAACATTTTTAATATAGTAAAAAATTTAATTTATAGAATTTTCTGAGCTACAGCTTTGTACGCTGTTATTTGTATCAGTTTTCCTGATAAAGACGTATGTTCAGTTAGTCAAAACGTCGATTATTAATAAATATTAATATAGAACTTATTTAACTAATACAAATGACATGCATACATACATACACAATCACGCCATGTACCCAAAAGGGTGTGGCACAAACTCTTTTCATCATTCCGAAAATGAGTCGCCTCCAAACATTCCTATCCAAACAAGCAACTTTCGCTTCATCCGCATTCATAATTCCTCTCATACATGCTCTTTTATTCCTACTACTTGGAAACTTTCGCTCACGCAAGCCACTCTCTCAGTCATACCACTCCAACTACTCATCGGACGTCCACGCAAACGTATACCATCAAAATCATTCAAATAAATCTTTTTAACCAGACGTTCATTAGACATTCGCTCAACAAGTCCGAACCATCTTAACTGACTAACACCAATTTTTGCTACAATATTTTTTTCAAATTCACACTCATCATACACTAATCTATTTCGTACCCGAAATGACATTTACAGCAAATATCATTTTTACTGTAAACGTCACTTGTTTCAGTTTTTCGTGATAAAGACGGACGTTGAGTTCGCCGAAACGTCGAGTATTAATAAATATTAATACAAAATTTAACCGTAAAGCTATTTTATTTTATATATTGAGTTCTGAAAGATTTTTTATTATGTTAAAGAATGCATAAATTTTCTTTTTTTTTTTAAAAAAAAAACAGCATATATGGATTTGTTTTATATCAGGTATCAAAAGCTAAAATGTATTAATAAAATTTATGAATCTAGCTTTTGTTATGTAAAATTTTATATCGACTGTAAAAAGAATATTACGGCAGTTTTATGTGGATACGTTGCTACATAATATATTACAGTGTTATATTTTATATAAGTATCAAAAGCTAAAAAGAGTTTAAAAAATTTATGGTTTCTAGTTTTGATTATGTAAAATTTAATATTGACTGCAATTCAATTATTAAGTGAGTTATATTTGCATATGTTGTTACAAATCTATACTCTGTTTCTTTTAAGGGGACACTGCCCTGACAATTTTAAAAAATTGATTCTTTTTTTGCATTTTCTGAAGGCTTATAGTATGGAGAATAATGTATTAAAGCTGTTTTCCGAAATTCTAGCTTTTGGCGGAATTACAACAATAAATACAGAGTTGTATCAGAGCAGCAGGTAAAACATATGTACACTTTAAAAACGTTTTCTGTAATTTTACAATAAAAGTAACAAAGATGCTTTGGATTGTTATGTAATTTTACGTAGAACTTAATTTTACATAGCATGTAATATTTAACAAAAAATTATGTAAAACTAATTTATTTTTTATATAAAATATTTATATAATTTAATGTATTATTACATAAAGCAATATATATTATTGCACATAAATGATAACAAATTAATGTAAAATTACATAAAAATTTCACAAATAGTAACTGATGTAAAATTACATACAAATAAGTAATATTTAATATAAGTACAAATTATATTTCTGGATAGCTAATGTTAGAATTTCGAAAAATAAAATTGCTTAATTTTGTCCAATTTATGCCCAGTTTTGTCCAACACTTACTTTATTTTGTCCAACTCACCCTTAACTAATGCGTCAAAAGTCGAATTTCTATGGTGTATCACCCCCATAATCAAATTCGTTAAAATCAAGTAAGCCACAATTTTGCCCAAGTTATGCCCAGTTTTATCCAACATTTATTTTATTTTTTTCCAACTCTGCTTAACTAAAACGTCAAAAGTTGAATTTCTATGGTGTGGCACCCCCATAACCGAATTCGATAATGATGATTTTTGTTAGTAAAAAGTTTTGTCCAATATCAAAATTTATTTCACAACATTTGATTTAGCCAATAGACATCGAATAGATATCAAATTCGATTTAAGTAAAGTAAAGCTCTGAAAGATTTTTTACTATGTTAAAATATTTTACATTTCTACTAAGCTCATCATTAATTATTTTCTTAAATCTAATTAATCATGTTTTAGACAGTTAAAGTCTATATAATTAACGTAATAAATATCACGCGTCCAAACTTACGGCTATTATGTTCGTGATAATTCGGGAAGTTATATAATTTTTATTTATTACCATTGATAAATTACCTATGTGGCAATTACACGTTACAAATTATCACACACACACACATACACATAGGTTATTAACTGCAAAATATAAATTATCCAATTTTCAAACACCCACACACACACATACTTATTGCACTGTATTTGAAACAAATAAATTTAGATTATTTATTGTGTTTTTTATTATTATTACGAGCAAGTGAGAAGGATGATTGATAGAATTAATGTTGTAGGTAAAGATACAAAATTTGTGATGTATAAGTGCAAAGTATTAGTTTTTGAGAAGGGTGATTTGACGACTGAATGTAATGTATCTGTTGATACGGTGCACGTTTAGAGCAGGTTAGATGAGTAGATGTGTATTTGGGTAGTTTATTGTCTTAGGATGATCGCTTTGATCGTGAGATTGAAAGAAGAGTTAATGCTGGTTGTAAGGTTTTGAGTGCTTTTACTAGGAATGTAAATGTTTCCAAACAAGCTCGTTTGAGTATATACATATGGTATAATAGTAGGTGTTAGGTTTGGCTGCAAAAACATAAAAAGAAAATGACTGCTGTGGAAATAAGATTTTTCAAATGACGTATGTAGTGTAACTAGAAAGATTAGGGTACGAAATAGATTAGTGTATGAGTGTGAATTTGAAAAAAAAAATGTTGTTACAAACGTTACGGTGTTAGTCAGTATAAGATGGTTCAGTCATCGTACGTGAATCTCTAATGAACGTTTGGTTAAAATATTTTGATGGTATGAATAAATGAAGTGGTATAATTGAGAGAGTGGCTTGTGTGAGCGAATGTTTTCAAGTACAGTAGATATAGAAGAGCATGTATGAGATATAGGTTAGATGAAAGTGGATAAAGCTAAAGTTGCTTATCTGGATATAAGAAAGTTTGGAGAAAATTAATTTCAGGATAGTGGAAAGAGTTTGTGTCACACTCCTTTGGGTACATGGTATAATAGTAAATGTATGTATGTATTATTACGGAACTAAAAATTAAAAATACACTAACCGAAAGTATATTACTTTCGGTGCAAATCAAATTAAAGAATAATGAAGAAAAAAATAGATAAACTTACTTCACTGAAAACTAAAACTTTTTTCTAAATTTCTACAAATAAAATAAGTTAAATCTGAAACTTTGTATCTCTTATAGTTCTTGAACACAAATTGCATGTATATAAATAATTATTTTAATAATATAAAATACTATATAAACAGTATAAAGAAGAATTCAATTGTTTCGAATAAAATTTACGCTGTGACGGTAAATCAATAAATATCAAAGTTTTTTTGTTTCGTAGTTTTTGGCACAAAATATAAATAAAGTTTTCGGAGCTAGCATGTTTCATTTTATAGCGTGACAAAATATTATTATAAAACTATGAACTTTTGTCATAAATTACTGTCATCAAATTTATTATTAAATTAAAACAAAAAGCTTTCAGATTAAGTTTTGTATATATTTTATTTAAATATTGATGTTCCGATATATTCTACGTATATTATCATCAGGAAAAATAATACAAATGACATAAATAATAAACAAACAAAACATGGAAACAAATTACTAGGTAACAAAATTAACTAAATTAAAAAATTTATACATTAAAAAACTTAAAATAAAACGGCTTTAAATTCTAGTTCTAGTTCTAAATATAATATATTATTTTCTTTAATCGTTACCAAAAAACTTAACTAAAAAAATACCAAGAAGGATTTTAATCTAGATCCTTTTTTAAAATAATCAGTCACAACATTGAAAATAAAACACCCTGTATATCAACTCGAGACTCACAATCAAATCGAGTTATTCATTCACTAAACCCCCCCAACTCGGGTTTGTTTGACAGCAGTGCCCGCAAAATGTGTCACACAAAATTGTAAATTTTTCCACGCAAATATTAACGTAACAAAGTTATTGAAAATTTTCCGGAATTTTGAGGCTGAAATTAAAAATTAAAGTTTAAACAGTCAAATTGAGTTCTACAATAAAACTGAATAGAAATTTGCATATTGCCTCGTCAAAAGAGGTCTCTTGATTGTCGCTTGTTAAGTTTAAATTTAAACAATATTTTTAAATTTTCAGATAATACAAAATATATTGAAATAAAAAACATTCACGTTTAAAATTTTTTATTTTAAAAACTAAAACATAACATAGTAAAAATATTTGAGAACTTATTATATTAAAAATAAAACGGCTTTAGGTTGTAGTTCTGTATTAATTTTTATTAATAATCCATGTTTTGATGTACTTCTCGTACATCATCATCAGCAAAAATGATATACAATACATATTACAGTAAATAAATACACTCTAAAAAAAAAAGTGTAATTCTACCTAGACACCATGAGACACTACGACGCCCAGTATTTCTAGGTATAATTACTTTACTGCTGTTGTAGTTAATACACTTTTTGATCAATCCAAATTTTATAATTAACTTTTATCTTTGCTTTTGACAAGGCCACAAAAATCTTTTGTTTACTTTTTGCGGTTTCTCTTTGACAAATATTCGTTACAGTTTGTTTTTGTTTTCGCGATGTATTATATTAAAATTTACAATGCCTTTGAAATCAGAAATTTTTGAATTTATTATTAAAAGGCTTTTTGAAGTTGAAATTTAGAAAAATTTGCAAATTTGTTTGCAGACGAAAAAAAGTAATTTATATAAAAAGTGTTTAAAATAGTGTTTTTATGACAATGTCACTCAGAAACAAAATTAGAAGCATATGGATAAACCCATATATAAACCACTTTAATATTATCACATAAATAGTAAGAAATTGACATAAAACTTGATTATTTTTTCTCCAAAAGTTGGCAGCACTGTTTAAAAATAAAATTATAGGAGTATAATTTTTATGGGTACTAAGGAATTTTCTGCAAAATTCTTATTAATCTTGGATAAATAATGAAACAGAAATAAAAATTTTAGTAACTGAACATTGAACAAATGTTATTATTATTGAATACTATTACATCAAGTTAAGTTAATTGACAACTGCATTTTTTATTTTCGTTTAAAATAGAATTTGATTATTGAAAATGTGTGAAGAAGTGCAAGAAATACAATGTATACCGCCAAAAAAAGCATTAATTTTCATAAATCACACAACAAATATAAATAATATATACATATAGATACTATTCTACAACTATAGTAACTGGTTAAGGTAACTTGGTATATATTTTTGTTTATTTTCAGTTTAATTTAGAACACTTGAAGAAAAAATCGTATATGTCACTACTCAGAATAGAAAGCTCATTTTGCCCAGATTGCTTGGATGCTCAGCTTTGCCACACCCACAAATATCTGGCTCACCATAATAATCATTGCTTTCTACTCCTAGTAACATAATATACAATTTTTATTTTTTAAAAACTCAGCCTTCTTCAAGACTAATTTGGTAATTATTTAATAATTCAATTTCTATTTTATTTAACATGCATTATACATATTTTAAAATTCTAAAGAATAAAAACCAATAATTGGATTATTTTCTGCAACTTGCATTAATATTTAAAAAAATTATATTTATTATGAGCTCATATAAACGTACCTTAGTGATGATGTCATAGATTTAGTTACTCTTTTTTTTGGATAGATAAAACGGAACTTACGATAATCAGACTCATGCTGATATTATAAATGTAACAAAATTTTATTTTTCTCGTGTTTGAGGAGAAATAAAAGTATATTTTATAGCAAATAAAATTTAATTTATGTATACGTCGTTAAAAATACTGAAGCAATAACAAAATGTGAATATTTTTGCATAAAAAATTATCTTGTAATTTTAAATTTTATAACAGTAAAAATTCTTTCAGAACTCATTATATTAAAATAAAGCTGCTTTAGGTTAAAGTTATGTATTAATATTTATTTAAAATCGACGTTTCGACTAAACTCAACTTCCATCTTCATCAGGATAAATGACATTTACAGTAAATAAACAGAACATAGAAACAAGTTACTAAGTAACAAATAAATAACTAGATCAAACAATTTAATTTTTTAATTAATAGAAGTCAAATTGTATTTAGCTCAGTGCCACTTTGAAGTGTTTGATATTAACTTTTTCTTTATAAATTTCTATTGCTTCTCTTATCAATATTAACAGTAGATTGATAAGAGAAGCAATAGAAATTTATAAAAAAAAACAAGAAAAATCAGTGTGACTTAATTAAATTTGTTACCTAGTAACTTGTTTCTATGTTATGTTATGAAGATTTCCGTTGAGTATACGTCCATTATTAATAAATATTAATACAGAACGTAAACCTAAAGCCGTTTTATTTTAAAATGAGTATTATTTATTCGTTTAGATGCCGAGTACTATTTGGAGTGTTTTTGCTTAAAATAATTTGGAAAACGGGAAATTACTATAGTATAAATTTACATGTTAAAATCCTATGACCGAAAGTTGTGGTCGTTATGCAGATAGAGCATGTTTGCTAGTTGAGAAAATTGCCGTTGGGTCAGGATGTAGCGTTTTATGTACACATCAAAGGCTTGTCAGAGTGGTCCCGGATAAGTTTCGAACTGTGTAACTATCTAATACCGAAAATTTAGTGACTAACACAAGTTTATTGGTTATTACTTTATTTGTAGTTACCACTTTGACTGAAAGGAATAAATGGTATAGCGTGATTGGTATGGTGTCTGTAACATTTTCCAAAATTAAAAACATTTATATAGAAATCAAATCATTCATATAGATCAGATGAATTTAAACTTAGTTTATGAGGGTGTATGTGTGTTCGTCGTGTTGTAATAAAACTTTCAGAATATGTTTATTTAATGCCCAAGATGGTCATATGCTTTTATTTTTTTTTTAGGAAAAAAATTACTAAAGTTTAAAAAAATTCATAATGACTACATTATTTATTCAATTTAAATCAAATTTTCATAAAAGGTTCTTCTAGAGCCCATATAAATTATATAATTTTATTAATATACTCAGTTGCCAGTTTTTCGAGAAAAAAATTACTAAAACTTTTAAAATTTAAATCTGACTTTACTATGTATTCGAGATTAATCAAATTTTTATAAAATATTCTATTAGTGCCCATATAAATTATATAATTTTTATTGTTTTACAGTGTTACTAACTTTCTGAAAAAAAAATTACTAAAATTTTTGAAAATATATTATGGCCATGTTGTTTATCTGAGATAAATACGTAGTTCAAATATTCCGTAATAACATATACAAAAATTCACATTGCATTTCTATAAAGTGTGGGATTTTTATGCAAGCTGAAAATAGGTGAATTAATGCCAAAATAGAATAATGTAATAATCATTAATGGAAATTCACAACCGTTATTTGATATGCACATTAAAATAGCATATTAAATATCAATTTATAAATAAAAGGTTTGTAATAATACTCATATTTGTAAAATTTCACTAAAATTTTAGTGAAATTTTACAAATATGAGTATTATTACAAACCTTTTATCTATCAAAGAGTTTCACAAAGTTAAAATGTCGACCATTAATTATATTAATCAATTTATAACTTAACCTTGATATGTATTTAATATATCTGGTGTGAATTTGCATAACTTGACGTGCAAATAGTCTAAATTGCAATTTTTATTATCTAGCATTCATTGACATATTTAAATGTTCATTTATTGAAGTTGCCAAGTTGTTTGGTTGCAAAAGCATAAACGGAAAATGACTGCTGTGGAAATGAGATTTTTACGTGGGGTATGTGGTGTAACTAGGAGAGATCGGGTACGAAATAGACTAGTGTATGATGAGTGTGAAATTGAAAAAAATGTTGTAGCAAAAGTTGGTGTTAGTCAGTTAAGATGGTTCGGACATGTTGAGCGAATGTCTAATGAACGTTTGGTTAAAAAGATTTATTTGAATGATTTTGATGGTTTACGTTTGCGTGGACGTCCGATGAGTAGTTGGAGTGGTATGATTGAGAGGGTGGCTTGCGTGAGCGAAAGTTTCCAAGTAGTAGGAATAAAAGAGCATGTATGAGAGGAATTATGAATGTAGATGAAGCGAAAGTTGCTTGTTTGGATAGGAGTGTTTGGAGGCGACTGATTTCGGGATAATGAAAAGAGTTTGTGTCACACCCTTTTGGGTATATGGCGTGATTGTGTATGTATGTATGTATGTATGTATGCCAAGTTACAGTTTCCTATAAACTAAGGATCGTTAAATTTAAATATGATGACTGTAAAAGGAAATAAAAATTAGTTAAAATAATGTCATCAAATTCATATTATCGAAAAAAAAAAAAGTTGTCAAGCGTAATTACAAATACGTCAAATATAAAAATAAAGAAAAGAAAAAACCTTTATTTCCAAATTGAACAAATTTCGAAAAATAAATAACGAGAAATTCGTTTAAAACGAAATACAGGCTAATGTCTGGCAACATTAAACGAGCAAAATACGAAAAAATACGAAACAGAAAAAAAGGAAAAAAACAAACGAATATCGGACATTGGAATGTCGATTTACTTCGGAGCGCGTATTTGCCTCAAAGGTTAAAAAGAATTCTTTGGAACGTAATACGCTCGGCCGTATGTCTGTTCTACGAGTATATATAAAACGATTGACTACACAATACCAATCAAAAGATGGGGGCGCGTGTTAAAATCTCTTTGAATTTCGATTATCGGAAAGCAATTTGATTTAGATTTCGAGGATTTTTTTCAAATATAATTTTATGGGAAACAAACACGAAAATGCTGGAAATTTTATATTAGAATCTAGAAATTACAAACAAACACAGTTTGCAGTGATAAAATACAACACCTTACCAAAAAAAAAAAAAATGTTAAGTTGTACAGTGATAAAATTTAAGACATTGGAGCATGGCTGTTTGTGATGTCTTTCCACACTTTGAAAAGTGATATTCTAGCATCTATTGGTTGCTAAAAATACAGAAAAAAGAAACAACAAATTATATAAAATAATTACCTGAAATGAAATTATACATAATCATTTTATTGCATAATTTTATTTTACATTCTTTAACAGATTGTCTAAATTTTATATATATAACGTCAAAAATATTTCAATATTTTTGCAAAATTGCTCTACATAAATGATGAACTACGTATATCTTTTATTATTATATTATTAACAACAACACAAACACATTTTGCGAGAATTAGAAGCAAAATATAGTTTATTCAATTTTAAAAGTTTTAATTTAAAATATATTTTAATTTCTTAAAGATACGTTAAACATTTAATTGTTTAAAAAGTACATTAAATAACACAGTAAAAAATCTTCCAGAACTTATTATATTAAAATAAAACTGCTGTAGGTTGAAGTTCTGTATTAATATTTATTTATAATCGACGTTTCAAAGAAGTGTACATAGCATATAATTTAGAAACATTTCTGGAAAAATCTAGAAAAGAAATAACTGTCTTAAATACTAGGTGTTATTATATATTATTATTATTATTTTGAGAATTACAACCTGTTTCTTTGAGCATTCAATTTATGGAGCCGTTATCTTTTTATTTTAATATATATATATTAAAAACAAAAAATAGTTCACAGTTACACTTGGCACAATTTTTTTATAAATACTAAAGAATAATGATAAAATAATATTATTTATAGCTAAATATACAAATATTATTAGAAATATTTTCAACATAAATGTTTTTATAATATTCAGTGTGTTGTTGAAAACTGATTTTTTTAAAAAAATATCGACATTTTCTTCTGGTAAAAAAAGTTTGTCATAGCAAGACTGTTTTACATACATACAAACATATACAATTATTAGATAAACGTAAATATAATAGAACCTTTATTAATATAAAAACTGTTTTAGGATTAGATTCTGTTCAATTATTTTATAAAAACGACGTTTCGATCAAACTGAAATTTATCAATGACGCTTCCTTGACTTTCGTGATAAAATATGAAGATATTTATCAAGAAAACATATTAAGGTTCCTATTTTCCATACATGAATACGTTATTTATCAAAATCTTCTCGAAAATGTTCAGAAAAAGCTTCTAAAATATGTTTATTTTAAGTTATATAAGAATTATCCTGATCGAACAATTTCATATTGCATAATGCTTACAATGTTTAATATTAGTAATCTTACAAACTGTAGAAAAACAATTTCAATTTTTATCTATATAAATTAATTAACGGTTTAGTTGATGATTCAAACTGTCTTAATTATTTAAATTTTCATGTTTCTTCCATACATACTCGTAATTCATATACTTGTTATTTATACTGTAAGAAAATAGCGAAATTACAGTAAAATATTGATAAAATTTTACTATAAAAAATCTTTAATTTTATTTTACTATATATATCCTGTATTTCTACCTCAAATTTCTCTAACTTTGTACATAATTCATAATAATCACATAAAGTAAGTATATGATTATAAACCTATATTGTGGGTTGCATTGTTTGGGTTGCGGGTTGCCAATTGCAAGCACGTGCTAAAGTTAATGAACTATTGACAGATCGAACAATTTTGTTATTTATATTTATTTATTTATTATGAACATTATTTCTTTTTTATACTACATACGTAGGTACAATTGTTATATTTAAAAATATTCCAAGTTCATATAGCAAATAATAATTTTGTAGAATAAACATATATTTAATTGCAACATTTATGAATATGTTATATAAAAATAATAAAATGTATAATATTAATAATACTAATAATAAATTGTTGTAGATTGTATATCTATGAAATATATTAACGAAACTGTGTTAGCAGTAGCCAGCGCATAAGTCTCTGTAATTATAATATACTAATAGGTTCTACAATTGAATATATACCTGTTAAAACGTGTAAATAAATTAATTAATTAATTAATAAATACCCGAAATCAACTAAAGGGTAGTAATTTAGAAGTTATATTCCTATATTGAAAAATTTTAATTTGTATTTTGTGAATTAAATTTCTCGAAGTAAATTTCACCAGCGTTTTTTTCAGTAGGAAAGCTTTTTAGAAAATTAAATTTTCATTTAGAGAATGGTTTCTTTATTGTAGTCGTTATTGTAGTTGTAGTTGTAGTTGTAGTTGTAGTTATTGTAGTAGTAAAATTCGTGAAATCTAATTTATTTTTATTAGTTTGGTAATACTGCTTTGTACGATATAACATAGTTGCCTGTAAGTTTACAATAACCAAATTTTCAACTAATTTAATTTCTCAAAAATCGTTTACTGTATTAATATTAAAAATTTTAGATTATATAGTTTCCAAGCACACTGTATACTATATATTTTTATGAAACTTATGATTATTATTTTTGTACATAAAGAAAATTATTCACTATAAAACAACAAAATTCTGTTTTTGTTTATTTTAATTTTAAATTATTATCCTTCTATTTCAACTGTAACAATAAGTTACTTTTTTCATTTATTTCGTTTGCCAAAAATACGATTTCAGTTTCCAACGCTAACTTAAAAGTTTTTATTAGAAATATCAGAAAAGTTAGCTAAAAAAGAAAAAGATATAAATAATTATATAAATAGGTCAGATATAACTCGTCTAGCTTTTCATAATACGCAAAAGTTTAACTGGTAATAAGTTAAAAAGTATATATACTGTCCGCCAAAATGTCTGAGTTCATATGACAAAATTCTAGTAGTCTTTTAGTAAAATCAATGATTTAATATAGTAAAAAATCTTTCAGAAGTTATTATATAAAATAAAACTGCTTTAGGTTCAAGTTCTGTATTAAAATTCATTTATAATCAATATATAGTCATTATTATAAGTTTACCTCATAGTAAAATAAAATGGTTTTAGCTTAAAGTTCTGTATTAATATTTATTAATAATCGACGTATTCAAGTTACTCTATGTACGTCTTCATCAAGAAAAATGATACAAATGACATTTTTGTTACCTAATAACTTGTTACTTGTTCTGTTTATTTACTGTAAATATCATTTGTATCATTTTTCCTGATAAAGACGTACGTTGAGTACGTCGTTTATTAATGAATATTAATACAGAACTACAACCTAAAGTCGTTTTATTTTAATACATTAGAAATTCAAAACAAGCAAAATTAAATTATTTTGCTTTTTATAATTTATTATCACTTATCAGAAATTTCGATTTTGCTATGACATACAGGCACAGTCGACAAATAATCGAGTAAAAAATAAAAATAAATATTGCTTACTCTCTCTCTCTCGATCAGATTTTGATCGAACCTCACAAAATTAAACACTTATTCCTATCCAACGCGTCTTGTATATTATCCAACATTGGACTTTGTTCTTTCACCTCCATCGAATCGATCATATCCATCAGTTCTTTGAACACTGCCACGATTTTCCAATTATATTTCGCACTACATTCAACATAACCGCATTTCCAATGTTTTTTCACCAAATTGGCAATATCTCTTCGTTTCTCTTCGCTCGTATTTGGTAATAATGCTAATTGTGTGGTAGATTTCACTTCACTTTTAATATCACTACTATTGTCACTCGCTAGTAAATCTTGCTTATTACCCACAACTAGCAGCGGAACATTGGTCATATTTCGCGATTCGTAGATTTGATCTCTCAGCGTTCGAATATGCTGAAATGTTTCCAGATTTGATAGGTCAAAGACCAAAACGTATGCAGTTGCACTACGCAGACCGTAATAACGAAAATCTGTCCATTCGTAGTACGAATTAACGGGGAAGTATGGTATAACTGGTAGATCGGAGATTTTTATTTCATACAGGCGATCGTTTGTTATAACTGATGGGTAATAGGTGTGTTTACGATCTGTGGGTATGTAGTCGTCTGTAAAATCGTTCCAAACAAATTGCTGTATTGTAAAAGTTGAGGTTCCAAAGTGGTATTTATACAAATTAAAGTTGTTGTGTTGTCCAATAGGTTGCAGCAATGAAACAAAGAAAAAAATACAAATATTTATTAAAATAATATATCATAAAATATATAATATATGAGGCGTATAGATGCAAAACTCACTATTCGACAAAAAGTGAAAAATGAGATTTTGCGCGATTTGGACGTAGAATTTTACAAGGAATACGATATTTAGGTTAGTTAGAAAAAAACTCAGTATTTAATATGAGAAACACTCTTTAAAGTTTAATGTTGGATGCAAAACTCACTACTTGCGTTCATAGTTTAGATGCAAAAGTACCTAACTGTTTGCTCTCCACCAATAAAAATTTAATTGTTGGAAAGCAAACAGTTACTTTGTATAAATTAATGATGTATAAAACCAATGATTCACGATTTTAAATAAGTATTGCCATCTAGTAACAAGATTTTATCATCAAAATACAATTACACTACGCTATAACAGTTTTTTGCAAATATCTCAGAACTTAAAATTTGCAAATAGTGAGTTTTGCATCTATACGACTCATATACAATATACATTTTATTATGGAATGTACTTATGAAAAATTTTATTCAATAAATTTGTAACAGTATATTTAATTTATCCTTAATGCATTCCTGTATCAATTTCATATTTAATTTACATTTTTTAGTCGGCAGTTTTTCAATTATTTTCCGAATAGAAAATAAATGACAAAAATAAATTAAATTATGTTTTTTATTTCGAATCTAATTTTATTTAAAGCGATGTTATTTAACTTTATTTTTTCATTTTTAAAATTAATTATTTACAAATGTTATGACTGTATTGTGTAATTAAATTATATTTTTTTTTTATTAATAAATAATACATTTCGTTTTAAGAAAGTGAAACATGAAACAATATTTTTAATATTTATTTTGTTGTTTGTATTTTTTTTTCATATTATATCATTTCAAATTATTTAATTAGATGGAACATAAGGGCTATATATTCGAGAAAATAATAGTAAATAATATTTTATTTAATTTCCGACGTGAGTGAGACCAGTATTTAATTAAATACATAATAAATATATTTCAATAAATTATTCTACACACTATAAACTTTCAGAAAATGTAAAAAAACTGATTTTTTGAAGGTGTCAGGTGGTATCCCACTTCTTAATTTGTTTTTCATTGAAGTTGTTAAAATTAACAACATGCACTACAACTGACTTTATCTATTTAAATATATATCCTCTAATACATAATTAAGTTCTAAGTTTGCAAAACTTTTGCAAAAATATCATCTCATAACGGTATTATCTTGAAGAAATAATCATTATTTAAGTTTCTATTTAAAAACTCATTTCAAAAATGTTGAAAAGTTAAATTGCTTTTTTTTGATATAATTTTTGATTAGCATAACAGCTATAAGGCTATTATTAATTTGTCATTATCTTTGCTTGGATTTTAAAAGTCGATTTATTTTGTAATTAAATTGTCATCAATTTTTTTTTTATCTTTAGTGTAATAATTGGATTTAAAATTAGAGAAAAAAGTTATATATTTGACACTTCACTGAAAGTTTTAATTGATAAACTGTCCAATTCCGTATAAAACATGTTAAAAGTTAAATTAAAGCAAAAATTCTGAGATTTTATAATAATATATAATAGTTTCCCGTGACTCCTAAAAGGAACATGGGGCTATATGCTCGAGAAGGTGAACATATAGTTTCTTTAACAATTTTTACTTGCATTGTCAATGGTGTGGGTCATTAGTCCACAGCCGAGCAAGAGACCTACAGCTTATAGTGAGTTCCAAACCACTCAAACCCAGCCGATATCAGTTTAGTGGTACAAGGTTTTAATACCAGAAATAATATTTAAATAAATTTCTGGTGTAAGCGCGGCACGAACCAAGGACCTCTGGGGTCCGAGTCCGAGTTGTGTGATAATTAAATTTAAAATTAGAGAAAAAAGTTATATATTTGACAGTTTATCACTGAAAGTTTTAATTGATAAACTTCCCAAATTCCGTATAAAACATGTTAAAAGTTAAATTAAAGCAAAAATACTGAGATTTTGTAATATGTAGTAATAAATGTAAAAAGTTTTGTCAGATTTTCAACTGGTTGTAGAAAACATTTTTAATATATTTTTTATAAATCAGATAAATAAAAAACAAACAACAAAAAATAAGTAAAACAATTTACAATTAATTCCACCATTTTTTTACGATCATACGATCATAGGAATCATCCGGTGTAGTTTTTCCCCGACGTCATAAATCACCCTGTATAGTAGTTATAGTTATACAAATTTATCTATTCCATAAATTTATTTAATACGATGACGGTCGGTTTTATGGTGGCCATAACAGATTTTTTTTTCTCCCAAAAACGCAAATCTTTCCAAAATATTATTGAAAACTTGACAATGATTTCCTGACAATAGCACATTTACATTTATAAAATTCACACCCTAGAAATTCTTATAAATAAATCATAGACGTACGTCTCTACTGGGACATATATGTGCGTATGTAGGTATATATATATATATATATATGTGTGTGTGTGTGTGTGTGTCCCCAAATGCGTATATATTCCGAGAAGAAGGACCAGATAAAATATACGTGAATTTCAAGATCGGTTTTCCATTTATATTGATGCATCGTGTGGTCGGTTCAACGCTTGTACAGTCACAGATAAAAATAGTCTTTGCTTATATACATACATATATATATATATATATATATACATATATATATATATATATATATACATATATATATTTATTTGGAAAAACCCTTACACTAAAATTGTGCAATTGCCGCTCTATAGGCGAAGATGTTAGATTAAATACACTTGACGTTGTATTTATGTTTGGTGCTGCCACCAGTGGTGTATATAGTAATTAACCGCTGTATAACAATGACATTATTGTACTAGTAACATATTTTTTCTACATAAGCAATATGATAACGTAATATTAATATTATGATACATAATTTTATTTCATCTTGAGCGAATATCTAATGAACGTTTGGTTAAAAGAATAAAATATTTTTGAAAGTATACGTTTGCGTGGATGTCCGATGAGTAGATGAAGTGGTATGATTGAGAGAGTAATTTGCATGAGCGAATGTTTCTAAGTGCAGTAGGAATAGAAGAGCATGTATGAGATATAGGTTAGATAAATGTAGATGAAGCTAAGGTTGCTTTGTTTGGAGAATACTAATTTCAGAATAGTGGAAAGAGTTTGTGCCATACCCTTTTGTGAATTTTTAAATAACAACCTAAAATATTTATACTTCTTACAAAAATAACTGTAATATTGAAAGTGCACAATTGCAAAAATAAAATTACATTTATATTGAAAATTTTTTCAAAGTCTCATATTTAGAAACAGTTTTCAAACAAATATTAAATATTATTTATATATGCGCGTGAAATGTCATATTTCAAGAGTTCTTCAGCTATATAAAAGTCTTGTGCATAATTTAAAAAGTTTTTTCATTCGATTCTATTGTTTTCATGGAAATTCACAGCGGAAAAATACCCTTGACAAAAGTTTTTCTCGATATTAAATATTTATCAACTTTTAGATAAATGTATCTGTTTTAAATAAATTATTTTGTTTTCTATTCTAGTATATATTATGTAGTATTAAATTATTTATATAATTTTTAAAGATTTGTAAATAATAATAAAATAATATAAAAACTGTTTTAGGATAAAATTCTGTTAATTATTTATATAAAAACGACATTTTGACAAAACTGAACACTTGTCTTTATTTATCAATGATAAATTTTAACCTGATGAAGAAGAGCGTTCAGTTTCGTCGAAACGTCGTTTTTATATAAATAATTAACAGAATTTTATCCTAAAACAGTTTTTATATTAATACAATAAGTTCTGCAAAATATTTTACTAAAACAATAAAATTATATAATTTTTATGAGTACGAAAATAATATTTTGTAAAATTTGATTAATTTTAGATAAATAATGTAGACAAAATTAATTTCTTAAAAACTTAATAATTTTTTTCTCAGAAAGTTGGCAACATTGCATTTCAGTAAAGTAAATTTATATAATTTATAAATCTTTTATGAAAAATTGGTTGGTCAGAGATAAATAATGTAGCAATAAGTTTTGAAAAATTTTAGTAGTTTGTTTCTGGGAAAGCTGACCACAATGAATTTTAGTAAAATTATATAATTTAAACCGAAATATAAAAAATTTCTATATAACTTTTTTTAATTTTTGAAAATTTTACCGAGACCTATAGCACTTTTTCCTTGCAGTCAAAGTGGTAAAAATAACTGCTTTAATATTAATCAAATAATCTTTTTAAAACACCGTAAAATATTTGTTTAAATTTGTTTCCACTTTCTAATCTAAGCTAATCTGAAAAACAGAGAAAAGCGGTAACTTTTCCCAGCTTTTTCGAACTTTTCCATTATGCCGAGCGGTAAAGATTTAATCACTATCATACCAAAGCAGGCAAAAGGATAATTGTGTCAATGGATTGTGGCGATTAAACTTAAGGACCCGCTCATCAGCAATAAGGATCAGATACTATTACAATAGCGAAAAACAAACTGATGGCTACAAAAAGTCCCTCAACTGTTTCGGTTTTTGTTCTCTCTCTCTCTCTCTCTCTCTCTCTCTCTCTCTATCTCTCTCTGTCTGTCTGTCTCTTGTGTGCTGTTATTTGAAATGGATTTAGTGTGCGGACACTATAGTAGAAAGAAGGAATTAAACTGGAATTAACATGGCGTTAAATCCGAGAAATTCGCAATTCGAATTTTTTTATATATCCGTTCAACCTGACTTTGGATTATCAAAAACTGAAAAGCTATAGATGTGATTTGAAAAGCTATGGATTTGATTGGAAATGATATTTAGATTAACAGTGACATGACTTTTAGTTACAATCAACTTAAAACAGTGGTTCTCAATTTTTTACTTGTGTATCTCCTTAGAACTCACATTCAAAAAATTATACGCTTAAAGAAAATTTTGTTTTACTATAATACAGACTTTTTGGCAGACACCAAAATATATATCCCTTTACAATGCATCTTTCCATGTACTTTAACCTACTATTTTCAACTCTTAAAATGATTTTATTACTGGAGTATTTTTCTTTGCTCCAACACGCTTTTAAGCTATGAGTTTATTTTCGGTATTCGTATGAGTGAACACAAACAGTATCCCAGAGGAAAAACAACTTTCCTAGTCATCTCTGTCTATTCTTATTTCTTCTTCTTCTTCTTCTACTTCTTATTGTTATTTAAAAAGTTTTCTTTATTTTTTCTTATACAGTATCCGCCAAAACATCCATATCATATGAAAAAAAATTGCATTATTTGTTTATGTTTTTTTTGAAAAATAATCACTACTAGGCTTTTTGATGCTTGTCTAAAAACTAAAATTGCCCTAGCCGGAAATACTAAAATCAATTCCAGTCTAGATCACATTCAAAAATAAAGAAATAAGTTTCAGGTAAATTTACTTTGTACTTAAGAAGTAATACGAGAAAACTTTGGCTTGTATTCTCACCCTAGTTTTAAAAGTGATTTTTGTCAACATTATACTTTTGACGTTTACTTAAAATTACTTATTAAGCAGTTTGAATTAGTTTTTTTGAATTTTAAAATATTAGATACACTGTAAAAAATGTATTTATTTATTTATTATTTAATGTATATAAAACAAAATAAAACTCATTATAAATATTCTATAATGTAAACTTTTGACTAACGAATAATTTAAAAATTGCTATAGCTGTTGAACTAACCAGTGCTTGACATAACAAAAAATATCTCTACTGCATATTTAAAATAATATAGTTAATAAAATTAAAACCCATATCCCTAACAAAATGTAATTAAAATATTAAAAAAAAACTAAAATGTTTCCTCACCAGAATACTTTGCAGATAACAAATTTTTTTTTATATATTATAGAATAATCAAAATTATATGATTTTTATATAAAATTAACTGGGCACGGTCCTGTATACAATAATAGAGAATCTACGTTCTTTTAATCAACACACAGAGGCAGTAGCTGTTAGGAGACAAAATGAAAAAGTATGAAATGGTGAAAAAAATGACACAGATATTCTATTTCGCTTTGTACTCACAAGACGAAAAAATACTGTAAATATTATTTCATCTAAAAGATTTTGGCACGCACAAACAAAGGATCAAATTACCTTTCTCCTTCAAGAAAAATAAGAAAAAAAAAACAGAAGAAAAAAGAAGAGACATAAAAATTACTGGAAAAGTCAAAGGATCAAGAATATTAAAAAACAAGAAACTATGAGAAATAATGATTCTATATCTAGATAGTGCAATTTAAATTTCTTTGATTATATTAAAAGTTTTTTATAGTTTAATATATACATATACAATCATGCCATGTGCCCAAAAGGGTGTGGCACAAACTCTTACCACAATTCCGAAATCAGTTTCCTCCAAACATTCCTATCCAGATAAGCAACTCTAGCTTCTTATAGCAACTCTCTCTCAATCATACCACCTACATCTAGTCTCATCGGACGTCCACGCAAACGTTTATATATATATATATATATATATATATATATATATATATATATTCTTTTAATCAAACACCGATGCATGTTAACTGAGAAACACCAACTTTTGCAACAACATTTTTTCAATTTCACACTCATCATACACTAAAATATTTCGTACCCGATTTCTCCTAGTTCCACCATATACCCCACGTACAAAACTCATTTCCATAGCAGTCACTTTCCTTGCATTATTTTGCAGCTAACTCCAACATTCACTATCATACATCAATATAGACATCAAAACAGCATTGTATATACTCAAACAGGCTAGAAACAATTACATTCCTAGCAAAAGTACTTAATACACTACAAAACCTTACAACCAACATTAACTCTCCTTTCAATTTCTCGATTAAAGCGACCATCCTTAGACAATAAACTACCCAAGTACCCCAAAACCTTACAACCACCATTAACTCTCCTTTCAATTTCACGATCAAAGCGAACATCCCTAGACAATAAACTACCCAAATATCTACCTGCTCTGTACGTGCACTTTATTAACAGATACATAAAACATTCAGTCGTCAAGTCACCCTTCTAATAAAACAAATACTTTACACTTATTCAACACAAGATTCCTATCCTTATCTATAACATTAATTCTATATCAGTCATCCTTCTCAGTTGTTCTTCAGATTCAGCCAATACAAATATTGTTCCCATCTAGATATGGCACTATTATTGTCTATGAAACTATAACGATAAAAAAATATGTCAATAAATCATACGAACGGTAAATTTTTACCATCGCGCTATTTTTTTTTTTTGCTTTATAGTGGGTAGTAATCAAAACATGGGAATATTGGATAATATTCCACCCTCTCCCTTCCTTTTCTCTGTGTCGTATGCAGGAAGGGTAATTCAATTTAGCACCCATCTAGTAGAAGCGACAGCAAAATTGAAAATCGATCTAGGAAATAGACCAACCGGAAGTTTCTAAATTGGCATTTCAATTTGGGAGGCGGGAATATTTTCAAAATAGATTCATGCATAAGTTGTTCAACACATATTCTTAATATTCGACAGTTTATATGTAATACTGAGCTTTACAAAATACATTTTTCTACACAAAAATGTGTACAATTTATGTATACAAAATTATATGAGTCGTATAGATGCAAAACTCACTATTTGGTAAATTTTATGTTCTAAGATATTTGCAAAAAACTGTTTATAGCTGGGTGTAATTATATTTTGATGATAAAATCTTGTTATTAGATGGCATTACTTATTTAATTAGTGCCATCTAGTAACAAGATTTTATCATCAAAATACAATTACACCCAGCTATAACAGTTTTTTTTGCAAATATCTTAGAACATAAAATTTACCAAATAGTGAGTTTTGCATCTATACGACTCATATAGAAAATATACAAAATTAATAATTATAAAAAAATATGTACAAATGAATGGACAATGATGTTTACATTTTGAAAATTTATTTATATCTAATAAGAAAACTGTATATTTATCAATAATAATAACATAGTAAAAAATCTTTCAGAACTCATTATATTAAAATAAAACTGTTTTAGGTTATAATTCTGTATTAATATTTATTTATAATTGATGTTTCAATGAACTCAACGTCCGTCTTCATCAGAAAAATGTTATAAATAACATTAACAGTATATAAACAGAACATAGAAACAAGTTACTAGGTAACAAAATAAGTAACTAGATCATAAAATATTATAGATTTTTTTAATTAATGGAAGCCAAATTTGATTGAACTCGGTGAAAGCACTGAGTTAAATAAAATTTGGCTTTCATTCATTAAAAATCTATAAAATTTTATAATTTAGTTACTTGTATTTTGTTACCTAGTAACTTGTTTCTATGTTTGTTTACTGTAAATGTTCTATATATCAGTTTTCCTGTTATTGAGATAGGATAAGTTCGTCAAAACGTTGATTTTTTTTAATTTTTTTTTTTAAAGCCATCTACTATTATGCCATTATAGTATATAATAGGAGAGATCGGGCAGAAAATAGATTAATGTATGATGAATGTGAAATTGAAAAAATGTTCTAACAAAAGTTGCAGTGTTAGAGTCAGTTAAGATGGTTCGGTTTGGTTAAAAAGATTTATTTCAATGATTTTGATGGTATACGTTTGCGTGGACGTCCCATGAGTAATTAGAGTGATATGATTGAGAGAGTGGCTTGCGTGAACGAAAGTTTCCAAGTAGTAGGAATAAAAGAGCATGTATGAGAGGAATTATGAATGTGGATGAAGCGAAAGTTGCTTGTTTGGATAGGAATGTTTGGAGGAGACTGATTACGGAATGATGAAAAGAGTTTGAGCCACACCCTGTTGGCGTGATTGTGTATGTATGTATGTATACTCTTTTCTCCTCTATCTCTCTCTCTCTACATCAGCTGTATTATTTCACAGAGATACAGTGTACAAGACAATTATATACGACGTGTCTAAGAAAATTATTTACAATGCATTTTTAAAGCTTTCTAATTAATCCATATTTACTATATAATTTCTCTCAATTTGGAAAGCAAGTGTACTATTATAAATTTACTAATTTTCGCTAATGTACAATCTATATTCCTTACCTACATGAGAATACGCACACAACACTTGTACTTAATTATATACGAAGGCCTTTAAAACAATGTAAATCTCGTTTAGCTGTTATCTCAATACTGCTAACCAGATGTGTAGATAAAGCCCATTATGTGTTTTACTCACTAGGGAGGAAAAGATTTATTATCACGGTTTGATTGGAAATTACAGAATTTTGTCCGGGAAAAATCCGTACGGATTAAATTTGTTTGATTATTAGATAATTAAGAACAATAAATTAAAAAAAAAGATTTTAAATAGTCTGAATTATATTTCATTAAAATAATTAATTAACTAATAGAAATTATTCTCTGGCTTATACAATTATTTAGCAAATTCTGTTAAATAATAGTTTTCGAAATATGTTGCAAAATATTCGTAAAAGTGACATAAAAATGACATCAGTTGGCAGATCTTTACCAAAAGTTGATCATATTATATAAGTATTAGGATGTCCGTAAAAAAGATTTTCCAGTAAGGCTAAAAATCGATAATTTTACATGGAAAAAACATCAGAAATAATATTTTTTGCTTGTTTTTACGAAACTCAAATTTTCAAAGAACGTGTGCAAATACATATATCGTTTATATCGTGTATGTATTAACACGCGTTTTCCGAAATATTCAGTTGTGTAGAGGAACCTGTTACTTTCGTAAAAACAAGCAAACAAATATTATTTCCGATATTTTCTCGTTATAAAATTATCGATTTTAACCTTACAAAAAAAATTTTTTTTTACGGACACCCTAATATATATATATATATATATATATATATATATATATATATATATATATATATATATATATATATATATATCTTACACAACACAATGTAATTTGTTTAACATATGTTCACTTCATAGTAGGAGAGAACTTTAATGATATTGTTTATATGGAGTATAACTCATAATTTTGATGTTTCTGATTTATTATCTTTATTATCTATACATGTATCTGATATATAAGACTGAGATCCAGATTTATAATTTTTGAATTGAAAGAAATAAGTTCACCATTATTTAGTTGTTTAAAACTATGCAATAAAGTCTGTAGTTCGAATCAGAATATTGATATTTTTTTGTTGTACTAAAAATAATTTAAAAAATCAATTTCTAAATGCAATTTTACTATAATTGGTAGTTTTCTTGTAAACTTGCAGTATAAATGAAGTAACAGTATTATTATTAAATTCAAATATTCAGCACCGAAGCTTATATCTACTAACTTATTTCTATGTTTTGTTTATTTACTGTAAATGTTATTTGTTTCATTATTCCTGATGAAGACAGACGTTGAGTTTCGTCGAAACGTCGATTATAAATAAATATTAATGCAGAACTTTAACATAAAGCAGTTTTATTTTAATATAATGAGTTTTGAAAGATATTTTACTATGTTATAATATACTTATCCTGAAATAAAATCAAATGTAAATTTAAATTGTTCGTGTAATTAACCTGTATGATGCTTGTTTTCCCGACAGCAGGTGCGCCAAGCAGGATGACTTTAACCAGATCAACACTCTCGGGACTGACTTCAGACGGGCCCTGGGTTTCCTGCCTGGGGGCCCCATTGCCCTCGACCTCTTCATTCTGACGACGTTCCAGATAATCCAGATCCAATTCTGCGACAAAAGCAAATCGGAATATAGCTAACTAAAATCCAAAAAAATAATATTTCAATTATTATAAAATAACATTAAAATAAAACTGCTTTAGATTATAGTTCTGTATTAATATTTATTTATAATCGGAATTTCGACGTCTTCATCAGGAAAAGTGATACAAATGATATTTACAGTAAATAACAAAACATAGAAACAAGTTACTAGGTAACAAATAAGTAACAAGATTATGAAATTTATAAATTTTTCATTAAAGGGAGCCAAATTTTATTTAGTTTATTTTTTAATGTAGTTGAATTATTATCAGAAAAAATGAAAAATCAAAAACTATGCTGTTTAGAATAATCTTATTTTGTTACCTAATAACTTGTTTCTATTAATATAAATACTTACTTACAAAATAAGTAACTAGATCATAAAAATTTTATACATTTTTAATTAATGGAAGCCAAATTTTATTTAATTCAGTGCATTCACAGTGATTGGTGTTATTTTTATAAATATCATTTGTATATTTTTTACTGATGATGATATAGGTAGAATATATCAATACGTCGTTTTTACTACTTTGACTGCAAGGAAAAGTAGTAAAGCGTTTGGTACGGTGTCTGTAACATTTTCAAAAAAAAAAAAAAATTGTATAGAAATCCTTCATATAGCCTGTAGATGACGAATCTGAACTTAGTTTATGAGGGTGTATGTGTGTGCGTCGTCAGCTCGCTCGCTCGCTCGCTCGCTCGGTCGTAAGTCAAAATTTTGTGGCCGCAACTCCTCCTAGACGGTTCAACCGATTTTAATGAAATTTTCAGGATAAATTTGTCTAGTACCCAAGATGGTCATGTGGTTTTGTTTTTTTCCAGTGATGCCAACTTTCCGAGAAAAAAATTACTAAAGTTTTAAAAAATTCATATTGGCTACGTTATTTATCCGATTTTGATCAAATTTTCAGAAAAGATTTCTCTAATGCTCCCATTAATTATATAATTTTATTAATTTTCAGTGTTGCCAACTTTCCGAGAAAAAAATTACTAAAGTTTTAAAAATTTTATTATGGCCATGTTATTCAACCGATTTTACTCAAATTTTCACAAAAGATTCTCCTAGTATTCATGTAATTTATGTAATTTTAACAAAATACAGTGTTGCCAACTTTCCGAAAAAAAAATTAGTAAAATTTAAAAAAAATTATTTTGACCATTTTATTTAACCGATTTTAATCAAATATTTATAAAAGTTTTTTCTAGTGCCTAAATAAATTATGCAATTTTAACAAAATACAGTGTTGCCAACTTATCGAGAAAAAAAATCACAAAATTTTTAAAAAATTCATTGTGGCTACATTATTTATTCGATTTTGATCAAATTTTCAGAAAAGTGTCTCCTATTGCCCACATAAATTATAATATTATTAAAATACAGTGTTGCCAACTTTCCGAGAAATGTCAAAGTAGTCTATATATGGGTTTACCCATATACTTCTAATCTTGTTTAATTAAAATTTATACAGAACTTAATCCTAAAGCCTTTTAATTTAAAAAATTATAACTTATAAATGTCGAAATTTATATATATATATATATATATATATATATATATATATATATATATATATATATTATTTACTATTATATATATATATATACCGGGTGTCTACTTTTTTTTTGTTACATAGGGAATAAAATGCTAAAATTTTCATTTGGTGATAAATTTTCCCCTAATTATTATAGAACAAAAGTACAAATACAAAAGTTGTTTAGAATTCAAAAATGCATCAAATGATGCCAAATTTATCAATATAGGATGTTCTGATCAAGAATTAGAAGCAAATTAAAATTTCCATTTTTGCGCTCTTTACATCAAAGTGCCATGGAAATTAAACAAATAATTTCATTTCTTCTGGAGTTTGAGTTTGACAGATCGTATTTATTTTATTGTTACGTTCTGTATTATTATTATTATTATTATTATTATTATTATTATTATTATTATTATTATTATTATTATTATTATTATTATTATTGAAAATAATGAATAAACTTAATGTAAATGAAAAGCTATTAAGTATAAAAAGTATTAAGTATTTATTATTTATTACAATGAAAGGGTATTTTACTCGGCTGTACACTACGTACTAGCTGTGGTTTTAAATTGTGAATGTCTCCATTATAATTTTAAGTAATTGTTTAATTTATTTATTAACTTCAAGTTATAAAAACAATACATTTGAATTAGATGACTGGCATTATGCCTAATATATTTATTATAATAATTTAAACTTATCCCTGAGGATGCTGTAAGTTGTGCAGTGAAACGTCGGATAAGAGTTTAATAAATAGTAAATAGCTGAACTCCGTAAAACTTTCTTTATTTATTACAATATTCAATATACCTATAAAACAGAAAAATTCATGAATACAAGATATAGGAGAACAAAAACGAAACTAACAATTTAAATTAAATGTTCAAATAAATCGCCATTAACTGCCAAACAATAACCTAATCTGTTATAAAATTCGTGACGTACAGAGCTTAATTGTGTTTGTGTTATATTATTGCACTCTTCAACAATGGCATTTTTCAAATCAACAAGATTTTTGATATGTCGTTTATAAATTTTCTCCTTCAAATATGGCCATAAAAAGAAATCGCACGGTGCTAAATCGGGCGATCTAGCTGGCCAATTAATTGGACCACCTCTACCAATCCATGAATTTGGAAAACATTGATCCAAATATAATTTAATGTTGCAGCTGTAATGTGCCGGACATCCGTCTTGTTGATACCAGACAACATTATCTTGAGTTGCACACTCTTCTAACTGCGGACCAATATGATTTTGCAACATATCCAAATATTTTTCGTTGTTTAAATTATTTTCAATAAAAAATGGCCCAATTATACACCTGCCAAAAATTCCAGCCCATACATTAACTTTTTCTGGATATTGGGTACGTGTTGCTACCATTAAATGAGGATTTGTTTGGCTCCATATTCTAAAGTTTTGTGTATTAGGTTCGCCGTGTAAAGTAAACGTAGACTCGTCAGTAAAACAAATAGATTTCAAGAAGTTTCTGTCTAAATTGGATTTTTCCATAATAATGTTACTAAATTCGCTTCTAGCCATTTTATCCGCTTCAAATATCTCTTGGTGCGTGGAATATTTATAAGAATGATATTTTTCATTTTTTAGTACCTTATGTATTGTTGAAGGATGCAAATTTAATTCAGCACCAAGTTGACGCACACTAACATTTGGGTTTTCCGTTACACACAATAGTATATTCAATGTATTTTCTTTTATTGCATTTTGATTTAAATTCTCCTCCTGATCTTCTGCGTTGATTTTTCTACAATTTTTACAACGTTTTAACACACTTCCAGTTTCTTCGAATTGTTTAATTATCCTACGAATAGTCATAGCGGAAGGTATGGGACGGTTTTCAAAGAAAGCGCTGAATAAATCTCTTACTCGTCGTATCGAATTTCCAGTAAAATACCATTTTACGCACTGAACTTTTTCATTTACCTTAAGTTTATTCATTATTTTCAATAATAATGATAATAATACAGAACGTAACAATAAAATAAATACGATCTGTCAAACTCAAACTCCAGAAGAAATGAAATTATTTGTTTAATTTCCATGGCACTTTGATGTAAAGAGCGCAAAAATGGAAATTTTAATTTGCTTCTAATTCTTGATCGGAACATCCTATATTGATAAATTTGGCATCATTTGATGCATTTTTGAATTCTAAACAACTTTTGTATTTGTACGTTTGTTCTATAATAATTAGGGGAAAATTTATCACCAAATGAAAATTTTAGCATTGTATTCCCTATGTAACAAAAAAAAAGTAGACACCCGGTATATATATATATATATATATATATATTATTTACTATTATATATATATATATATATATATATATATATATATATATTATTTACTATTATATATATATATATATATATATATATATATATATATATATATTATTTACTATTATATATATATATATATATATATATATATATATATATATATTATTTATTTTCTATTATAACATAGTAAACAATCTTTCAGAACTCATTATATTAAAATAAAGCAGCTTTAGGTTCTAATTCTGTATTAATATTTATTTATAATCAAGCATCTTCATCTTTTTCCTGATGAAGACGAACGTTGAGTTACGTTGAGTACGTCGTTTATTAATAATTATTAATACAGAACTAAAACCTAAAACTGTTTTATTTTAATTTTCTACTATGTTAAAACTTACTTATTTACTTTTTTAATATAATTACTTAATTAATATGCATGAGTAAACACATTTACAAATTTGCGTGTGTTTAAAAGTTTAAAATGAAAATTAAATTCAAACGAAAACTTTACTAACCAAATTAATTCGATATTTAATTTAGTTAATTGACCGAAACCAAAATCTCGTCAGAATAGATCTGATTGAAATTGAATTGAATTAAAAGGAAATAAAAATATTTAGCTAAAATTTATTCGTTATTACAAAAGGAAAACGTGGAGTGCGAATCTACTCTAGCGAAATACTTGCCTTCTATTTTTTAACGTAAAACGTCTTAAAGGATTATACCTTAATCCCTTCCCTGTCTCGTTTTCCTTTTGTGTCTAAGGAACAGGATATATGCCGTGTCAAATGCAAAATGTATAAGAAAATAATATTAGTTTCCTTTTCATTTTCATTCAATTGTTTTCTTGTTAAATATTATTCGCGTTTGAAAATTACGATTTCGTGAAAATATTTGTTTTCCTAAATATTCAAGGTTATAAATTGTTTTTATTTACGTACGTAATATTTAATTATTAAAATTATAATTTGACATGCATTTAATATTTTTATTTTATAATTTTCTGACCAAAAATTATCATTTTTCTATTAAATGCATATCAAATTATCATTTTAATAATGAAATATATTAATAATATTAAACACTAATTATATTCCACACATGTAACATCAACTAAAAATATTCTGCTAGCCCTGAAGAAGGCATACTGATTGCCGAAACGTTGGCATAGAAGATAATGAAAAATAAAAGTTAAATTTCTTATTTATTTAAATATTTGACTACAAATTTCATTACATTGTTTCTTATTAACAAAACTGATCTAGTGATTTTAATTATTTATTTACTTCATGATTTGTACAATCTGCAGATTTTACAATTGCTGTACCATTTATGTATTTGTTTTCTGAATTTTCTAAAAAGAAAATGTCCAGAAGAAGGTGAAAAATACTACCGAAAGAAGCAGTTTTATTAATATAATGAGTTCTAAAAGATTTTTTACTACACTGTCAAAAGTTGAAGTAAATTAATATGTTCTATAGATGTATTTTTACAGGAAAAATATAATATTACGTCAATTATCACAGTAAAAATTACAAAATATTGCTATTTTACTGTCAATAGTTATGTAAAATTACATAAATATATATTACATTTTTTACAGTGTATGTTGATTACGCATTTCAAATGTATCTCAAATATTGGATCTCAGATTCGATTGTAAAATTCAAATATCCAATTATCCAAGAATCGGATATTCAGATATCAAAATCTTTATTATTTTTTCAAATATGAACAGTACCACTTGTTATTAGTGTCGTAAATTTACTATGCCACTAATAAATCACTATAATTTCTTGTAGTTTTTCACACGAAATACGAAATAACCTCCCTAACAAACTGTTAAAAGTTTGGTACAATCATTATAAATCGCTATGTACATATATAATGATTATTCTTCACTCTTCTCTCACGGTCTAATAACCGTATTATTTATATTAAAAATACATTTTACCAGAACACATTGTATTATTGTATATTATAATCAATCAAATTGCCTGTCAGACACAGTGACGGCGTTGCCAAAAAGTTTTCTCTGGGGGGAGACTTTATGTTGTACAACTTTTGTAACAATATTGTTTTTTCTGATTTGATTTATTTCGAGAAAGGAACACCAAAATATAGAAGAAGCAATTTCAGATAGAAAATTAATATATATATATATATATATATATATATATATATATATATATATATATATATATCAAAAAATATTAATAATAAATATGTTTACCAAAAGTAATATTAGTAGTTTCAAAGTAATAACTTTCAAAAAACAAATAACGAATGTTTTTCCATAGATGCAAAACTCACTATTCGACAAAAAGTGAAAAATGAGATTTTGCGCGATTTGGACGTAGAATTTTACAAGGAATACGATATTTAGGTTAGTTAAAAAAAAAACTCAGTATTTAATATGAGAAACACTCTTTAAAGTTTAGTGTTGGATGCAAAACTCACTACTTGCGTTGATAGTTTAGATGCAAAAGTAATGTTTGCTTTCCACCAATAATTAAATTTTATTGGTGGAAAGCAAACAGTTACTTTGTATGAATTAATGATGTATAAAACCAATGATTCACGATTTGAAATAAGTATTGCCATCTAGTAACAAGATTTTATCATCAAAATACCATTACACTTAGCTATAACAGTTTTTTGCAAATATCTCAGAACTTAAAATTGGCAAATAGTGAGTTTTGCATCTATACGACTCATATGAAGTTAACCTTTTGAACTTACGGACATATACGTATTACATGATGCAAATAATTTTGGGAATCTCTGCTTCTAATACACAAAATCTCTCACACCTAAAATCTATAATAACATACAATGGCAACATAGACATGTCTGCTGCGTTTTTGCATAGCCTAGCAAATTCCTTCTGGTAGTATAATAATTATTCAATTTATCGAGAGCGTTTCTAAGGGCTGATGATGTAGGAGAGGGTGGAAAGTAAAAGAAGAAGAATAAGAAGAAATATGCACTTCAACTTTAATAAGTTGCTTGCTTGTTTATTTAAAGATTATTAAATATTATTGAAGCTTTACAATTTTACGTAAATGCGTTTAATAAATGAAAATAAGAATAATTTTCTGTTTAATATAAAAAAAATTCAGAACTCATTATATTAAAATAAAACAGCTTTAGGTTATAGTTTTGTTTATTAATGTTTATTAATACTTATTAAAAAAAACTGAATATATAATATGCGTATTTACGGCCATATTTGAAAATTATTACGTTAATATGATAAGTTAATTGAAAATTGTATTGTTTATTTTCACTCGAATTTGAATTTAATTATTAAAAATGTGTGAAGAAATACGGTCAAATGTATTTAATTAGACATCTTAGACAGCTATATTAAAAATTATTAAAACAACTTAAGTTAATTGACAATTGCATTGTTTATTTTTGCTTGAATTTTAATTTTATTAATAAAAATGTGTGAAGAAGTGCAAGAAATGCAATGTACACCGCCAGATTGGTCAAAAAATGTATATGCGACCATAGAATCATTAATTTCTACAAATCACGTAACAAATATAAATAATATATACATATACATACTATTCTGTAACTATTAGCAAGATTCGGAATACTTCTTATGTATTTTCATTTATTTTTAGTTTAGTTTCATTTAGAACGCTTGCAGAAAAAAACAGTATATATCAGTCAAAAAAAAGTGCTCATTTTATGTTTCACCCGATTTGTTTAGCCTCGGCTCCGCCTCAGTTTCAAGTATTTGGTCTCAATGTAATGAAAATTGCTTTCTGCTTCTATCTACAATCTAATTGCTCTTCTCTGTTTTAATTTCCCATTCTGTACATGTAATTTAATCTATCTTTAATTACCACGCTTATATTAGCTCACTCTGTTATCACGGTCAAGTTGTCACGGTCAAATCTTGTAACCAATTTTTAGACCACTTCCTATCATCTGATCTCACTGAAATTTTGCTGTAGTTTATTCCAGGAGACAAAATATTTTAACAAAAAAAAAACTAAAAAGCAGAAAATAAAATATATAAAAAAAACTTTTTAAAAACCACGCTTATATTTAAATGCACTAAAAAGAGGAAAATAAATTTTTTCCTGGTTATCCAAAAATTTTAGAAAGAAATAAAAGCGTGGAGCGCTTAATCATCATTGCGAAATATATAGTTTCCTGGCGCTCCACGCTTTTATTTCTTTCTAAAAAATTTGGATAACCTGGAAAAAATTTATTTTCCTCTTTTTAGTGCATTTAAATATAAGCGTAATTTTTAAAAAGTTTCTTATATATTTTTTAATATCTATATAATCCTCGATATATCTCTACAAATATCAAAAAAAAACAATACAAAAGAGAGAAAAAAACAAATAATTTTAAAATGCAAATCAAATATTGGTGTATGACCTTCTTCTTATGCTTTATCCGTAACAGAGATAAAGTTGGCCATTTTTATTTTTCAAATATTCTGAATTCTCATGTGTATGTATGCAATTTTCCTTTATGTTACATGTTATATGAATATATATTTGATGTATGTGTTAGAATATCAAATAATAGATTATGACTTATTTTAGATTTTCCTAGGCGGAAATGGTGCGAATAAAAACTGAAGATAAAATACCAAGATTTAAAAATCAAGATTAAAAGCATATGGGTAAACCCATATATAGTTATCACATAAATGATAAGAAATAGGAATAAAAATTTTTTTTGGCAACACTGTATTTTATTAAAATTACGAAATTTATGTGGGCACTAGGGAAATTTTTTCTAAAAATTTGATCAAAATCGGATAAATAACGTAGCCAATATGAATTTTTAAAAACTTTAGTAATTTTTTTCTCGGAAAGTTGGCATCACTGGAAAAAAACAAAATCACATGACCATCTTGGGCACTAGACAAATTTATCCTGAAAATTTCATTAAAATCGGTTGAACCGTCTAGGAGGAGTTGCGGCCACAAAATTTTGACTTACGACCGAGCGAGCGAGCGAGCTGACGACGCACATCCATACACCCACATAAACTAAGTTCAGATTCGTCATCTACAGGCTATATGAAGGATTTCTATACAATTTTTTTTTTTTTTTTGAAAATGTTACAGACACCGTACCAAACGCTATACTACTTTTTCCTTGCAGTCAAAGTAGTAAAAAATTACGTACAATGTGTTTTATATTATACAATATGTTTGTACAGAATTATTTATGCAATGTGCCTGGAGAATTTTATATACTATGTGTTTTATAAATATGTTTTCTTCAACTGAAATTATTATGGATTTAAACTGGTGAATATCGTAGCATTATGCTAGTAAATTATAAATTAAATAAACAACATTTTATTCAATTGAGCTGAACAATCTTGAATATATCTATTTGATTAGTAAATGAATAAATTTATAAACTTTGTTAACTTTTTTTCGTGTAAGTACAAATTTATCTGTGTTAACAGACTTCAGTTCTTATTTACTTTTTTCGTTAACAAAAAAAAAAAAAAGAAAAACAAACAAGAAAATGGTTAAATTTTCTTATACAAACATGTGTAGTCCGTCTTGTTTTTCCGAGAAAATACATCAACAAAAATAATTTGATTTGTGAATTTTTCTAATTTAATAAATAAAATATTAGATTTATTTTTTAATAACCATTTAAATTTTCGATGGTTGTTTTGAAATTATAATCAATAATAAAATAACAATAAAAGTTATTTGAAAAAAAATGTTAAAAATGTTAAATGTTAAAAAAAATGTACAAAAAGTTGAAATACATAAAAAACAGTTGAATTAAAGTATAATGTTTTTAATGAATTATATGTGAAATTTACTTCTAAATTCGGTAATAAAATAATGGATGTATATATTTATGTATTAAGTCCATAATCTACACTGTAAAAATTCGGTGTAAATTTACAATGATAATCATAGTAATTTTACAATGAATTTCACTGTAATTTTCTTTTTTTTGTAAATTTACTAAAATCAGTAAATATTACAGAAATTTTATAATATTATTTGAGTTTTACAATTTTTATATATTTTTACATTTGAATACTTATTTTATGTAATTATACAAATATTTTTATAGAAAAATGTAAAAAATGTAATAATGACATTAGTAAATGTAATAATTACATTAATAAATGTAATATTTATATTAATAAATGTAATATTTACAACAGTAAATATAATTGTTACATTTATTAATGTAAATATGTACGCAAAAATGTAATATTTCCATTCACAAATGTAATAATTACTTTAAAAAATGGAAATATCACAAGTAGTTATCTAAATTTACTTAGCAAATGTAATATTAAAATGTGTTACATATTTTAATTGTAATTTTACATATAAAAATAATTTTTGTAAAAATACATTTTTCTGTAAATTTACAATCATTATCGTTGGCAACAGTGTCCAATGATTTTCATTGTAAATTTTTTTTACAATGTAATTATAAAATCAAATAAAACTCAAAATTACCTGTTATCAGTCATCATTAACTATAGAAGCATACACTTTGTATAATATTATAGCGCATACATAAAATTATATACAAATAATATTCTCGCAAAGCGAGAATGGAGCTAGTCGAATGTGGTTTTATTTTATAAGCTAGTTTTTCGACTAGCTAAAATACAAGATTAGAATTGTATATGGGTAAACCCATATATAGACCACTTTGATATTATCACATAAATGATAAGAAATAAGAATAAAAAAAATTTTCACCGAAAGTTGGCAACATTGTATTTTGCTAATATATAATATTATAGGCGCTAAGGGTATCTTCTGTAAAAATTTCATTAAAATCGAATAAATAATGCGGGCATAACAAATTAATAGAAAATTATTAATTTTTTTTTCGGAAAGTTGGCAACATCGTATTTTAATAAAATTATAATTTATGTGGGCACTAGAAAAAACTTTTCTGAAAATTTGATTAAAATCGGATAAATAATGTAGCCACAATAAATTTTTAATATTTTAGTAATTTTTTTCTCAATAAGTTGGCAACACTATATTTTGTTAAAATTGCATAATTTATGCGGGCACCAGGAGAATCTTTAGTGAAAATTTGATTAAAATTGGTTAAATAACGTGGTCATAATAAATTTTTAAAAATTTTAGTAATTTTTTTCTCAGAAAGCTGGCAGCACTGTACTTTGTTGAAATTATCTAATTTATATAGATACCAGAAGAATCTTTTGTGAAAATTTGAACAAAATCGGTTAAACAACATGGTCGTAATAAATTTTTCAAAATTTTAGTAATTTTTTTCTCGGAAAGTTGGCAACACTGCGGTCTGAAAATTGAACTTAATTTTTTATTTGGTATGAACTATCTAATTGCCAAGTTTCAGCTTTCTACGAGCTCTCCTTCATACTTATAATTAACACTCGTATTTATTGTATTTTTTGGACACGGCCGGCCAGCCAGCAAGCCGTATTGACGATTTTATAAGCTAGTCTTTTCGACTAGCTAACACTAATAATATATTTACTTTCTTCAGTAAATTTAGTTACTCTTTATTTGAAAACTGATTCTGAATTTTGAAATTCTATATTTGTAAGTACTACTTATTTCCATATGCTAATACATAAATCATATGTCAAAAGTGGATATTTAATCTACTGTACCACCCCCTCCCTCACCCTTTTCTAACCAGTGACGTTACGACGCGCCATTAATGTGAAGTGGAAAGCAAACACACGCACACACACACAGATGCACGTCTAACAATTAGTAAATAATAATTATAGGAAATTCAACCATCATGCAAATACGACTGTTTGAACTTATTAAAAGTAATTACTTAGTTTTTCGTTTATTTGTCAAAAATATTATTGTAATAAAACCTTCAGAGCTCATTATATTAAAATAAAACGATTTTTGCTTTTGGTTCTGTAATAATTTTTATTAATAATCGACGTTTCGACTTACTCTATGTATATCATCATTAGGAAAACTAATGCAAATAATAATATTCTAATAAAAACAATTCAGAAGTCATTATATTAAAATAAAACTATTTAAGGTTAAAGTTCTGAATGAATATTTATTTAAAATCGACGTTTCGGCGAAACTCAACGTTCGTCTACATCAGGATAAATGATATAAATGAAGACGGACGTTGAGTTTCGTAGAAACGTCGATTTTAAATAAATATTAATAAATAATTATTAAATAAATAAAATAAACATTACATACATACACAATCACGCTATGTATCCAAAAGGGTGTGGCACAAACTCTTTTCATCATCCCGAAATCAGTCGCCTCCAACACTTCTATCCAAACAAGCAACTTTCGCTTCATCCACATTTATAAATCCTCTCATACATGCTCTTTTATTCCTACTACTTGGAAATTTTCGCTCACGCAAGCCACTCTTTCAATCATACCACTGCAACTACTCATCGGATGTCCACGCAAACGTATACCATCAAAATCATTCAAATAAACCAAATGTTCATTAGACATTCGCTCAACATGTCCGAACCATCTTAACTGACTCTAACACTGCAACTTTTGCTATAAAATTTTTTTAAATTTCACACTCATCATACACTAATCTATTTCGTACCCGATTTCTCCTATTTACACCACATACCCCACGTAAAAATCTCATATCCACAGCAGTCATTTTCCGTTTCTGCTTTTGATGCAAAAACGCATGAATATATTAATACAGAACTACAACCTACAGTCGCTTTATTTTAATAATATAATATTCAAAGAACAAAAGCCAAAATTTCTCTAGGGCATATAAATATAGCCTTTTTAGCCCGAGGGATAATCCGGCTCTGATTACTGGCGAATCATTTTACACATACAATATTTCAATAATAATATTCATGAAAATTTACATTAAATACGTATATAACAGAACAATAATAATTAATACAAAACAAAATTTATTTTATACAATTCAGTAATTAATTGTTTAATATGCATAAATAATAAAATGCGCTATTTCAATTAATAATAATAATAATATATTATTATTATAAAGTTAACAAATAATAATATAACATAGTAAAAAATCTTTCGGAATTTATTATATAAAATAAAACTGTTTTAGGTTCAAGTTCTGTATTAATTTTTTTATAAAATCAAGTTATCGACAAAACTTAACGCTCGTTTTCATCAGTACATAGCAACAAGTTACCAGATAACAAATAAGTGAATAAATCATAAAATTTTATAGATTTTTTAATTAATGGAAGCCAAATTTTATTTAACTCAATGCATTCACAGTGATTGATGTCGTCTTTTTCGTTATAAATTTTAAATACTTCTCTAATCAAATATTAATAGCAGATTGATAAGAGAAGTAATTGAAATTTATAAGGAAATTTTAATTAAAAAATCTATAATCATTTTTATCATTTTTTTTTTCTGAAAAAGTTGAGTTTCGTCGAAACATTGATTTTAAATAAAATTTTAATACAGAACTTAAACTTAAAGCAGTTTTATTTTATAATAATCTTCTTCCACATAGGCAATATAATAATGTAATATTAATATTTTAATACGCTTGAAGAAAAAAGTTTAATTTCTTACCTAAATTTCGTTTTGAATTCGGTGTTATCGCCTTATTGATATCAGCCACTTTGAAATTATATATATTTTCTTATTCTTTTATTAATCAAATTTCTATTATTTTATAATTAACATTTTATATTATTTATAATAATTTGTTTATAACACATCTCTAATAACATATTTGTTGTTAGTCTTTCATAGTAAAATTATTTTATAATTTTTGTAAAAAATATACTTCAAGTTTTTCATTCTTGATTAATGAATGCGCCTAAAACAATTTTGTTTTACAAAAGTTGTAATTACTAATACATTTTTAACCAAAACATGACTACATATTTTATAAACTAAAATTTTACACGATATTTCATATTTTTGCAATATATTTATACTCAATTTGAAAATTGTATACTCTTCAATAATAATATTTACTTTGTAAAAAAATCTATCAGAATTCATTATATTAAAATAATACTACTTCAGGTAGTGTTTTGTATTAATATTTATTTAAAATCGAAGTTTTGACGAAACTCAGCGTCCGTCTTCATCAGGATAAACGATATAATTGATTATATAAATGATTTATATTTTGATCAAAACAGACATTGAGTTTTGTCGAAACGTCGATTTTAAATAAATATTAATGCACAGAACTTTAAACTAAAGCAGTTTTAATGTAGTATTTTTGACTTTGAACAAATAAATGCTCGTATTGTCGTTTGTGAAATTAATGACATAATATTCAAATACGGGATTTTTTCCCAAATTTCACATAATAATCAGCCATTGACTTCAGCTGTTAAGCTATTCATCAATGCCTGGCCAGATGAGGTCCAAAAGACCGAAACACGTGTCTACGGTTAAAAACTGGCCAGGCATTGATGAATAGCTTAACAGCTGAAGTCAATGGCTGATTATTATGTGAAATTTGGGAAAAAATCCCGTATTTGAATATTATAAAGCAGTTTTATTTTAATAGTATTTACTGCTTCAACTAAATGAACATTTTACAAAAACTGAACTCATAAATATGAATTTATGATATTACATAACCTAATTTTAGCATTCAGTTTCGCGTCGAAAATGCATTCATACATTTGTTGTTATGGACAAAGCGAGCATATGCGCGTGATTAATATATTTTGTACAAATTTCTATATTGAATCGTGTAATACAGAAAATTTAGTTTGTAAAAATAATTTACGCACTAAAATTAATTGAAAATTAAATCAATTAAAATTTCTTGATGTACAAAACACAATATTAAAATAAAACGGCTTTAGGTTATAGTTCTGTATTAATATTTATTAATAAATCAACGTTACTCAATGTACAACAAACAAAACATGGTAACAAAATAAATAATTAGATCGTAAAATTTATAAATTTTTTATTAAAGGAAACCAAATTTTATTTAAATCAGTTACTAGTCACACTGATTAATGTTTGATTGATTCTATTGCTTCTGTTATCAATCTGCTGATAATAATTGCAAGATCCATCAATATTAACAGCAGATTGATAAGAGAAGCAATAGAAATTTATAAAGAAAAAAATAACAACAATCAATGTGACTAGTAACTGATTTAAATAAAATTTTGACTTCCCTTATTTAAAAATTTATAAATTTTATAATCTAGTTACTTGTATTTTTTACCTAGTAACTTGTTTCTATGTTCTGTTTATTTACTATAAATGTCATTTGTATCTTTTTTTTTATAAAGTTGAGTACGTTTGATTATTAATAAATATTAATACACTACAACCTAAAGCCGTTTTATTTTAATATAATAAATTATGAAAACAATTTTCCAATGTCACAATATTAAAACTAATATTATACTTCACAAAACTATATTTGTTCCGAAAAATCACACTTCCGAAAACAAAAATATACAAACACGTGTTAAAAGTCTGTCTACGATATATTATGATATATCAGTGTTACCAACATGATATACGCACGGAACAAAATTCCGGAGGAAACTGAAGCGCCGGAGTTGTATTATGCGTATTATATAACCCGGAGTTTGACTCCGGGCATGCGTCGTAAGAGATAAATTATTATTCTTGGAACATTATGAGATTTATTTATATAAGGATATTAAAAATATATAGGAGTTGATGAATCAAAACTTTATGAAAAATAAAACGGCTTTAGGTTTAAATTCTGTATTAATATTTATTAATAATCGACGTTTCGACGAACTCAATATCCATCTTCACAATGAAAACTGATACGAATGATATTTACAGTTTAACAACAGAACATAGAAACAAGTTACTAGGTAACAAATACATAAATATACGTAATAAGATAGTAAAAAATCTTTTAGAACTCATTATAATAAAATAATACTGCTTTAGGTTAAAGTTCTGTATTAATATTTACATATAATGGACATTTCATTTTTGCTGACGAGGATAAAAGTTTAGTTAGTCGAAATGTCGATTATAAATAAATATTAATAGAGAACTTTAACCAAAGCGATTTTATTTTAATTTACATAATGTTATATTTTTATGAATAAATTATATACATAAAACATGAAGATTTACCACATTTCAATTTCAATAAATCAATACATGCTTATAAAATAATTTTAAATTTCAATAGAAAAATTCGTGTCTACACATAAATATTTTTGGCCCGTATTCCCACCTCTTTTGTTTATGAAAAAGTGGTTTTATTTTTGCTATTAAATAAATTTCAACTTCCACATTTCATCAAATATAAATAGTATTTATATTTTTGATATATTTTTTAAAATCTAATATTATAAAATTCAAATAAACTAATTAAAATTGTTTAATAAGTAATTTTAAGTAAATGTCAAAAGTAATTTTGACAAAAATCACTTTCAATAGCTAGATTCATTATTATTATTTTTTCTCAAGGTTTTTAAACTTTAACATTCTGTTTCATTGAAATAGTATTTATATTTTTGATATATTTTTTAAAATCTAATATTATAAAATTCAAATAAACTAATTAAAATTGTTTAATAAGTAATTTTAAGTAAATGTCAAAAGTAATTTTGTCAAAAATCACTTTCAATAGCTAGATTCATTATTATTTTTTCTCAAGGTTTTTAAACTTTAACATTCTGTTTCATTGAAAGATTAGAATGTACGAAGTGTCAAAGAGAATATTTAATAAAATATAAGTGCATTTTTCATCTTCTTTTCCTTGAGAAAGAAATTAAAACTAATTTACTTACATTATATATTTATTTGAAATGGTGTATTACGAGTAAAATATGCATAAATCAATCAAAGAATTTGTCTGATAGGTTAGAAATGACCGTTGGGTAATTAATGACAGTGTCATCAATTAGTGTGAACAATAATCCTTTAATGATAAACATTTAAGTTTGACAAGTTCCAATAGGAAATAATTTATGCAGATGTATGAATAATAGATATTGGAAAAATTTATGAAGAGTTTAAATTAATTTTATTTATGAAGGCACCATTCGAACTGTCGTTTTAGATTTAGTTTTACGCATAAGCACAAGAATTCGACCATTGAATATATAATCTTAAGATTATAATATAAGATTATATGTAATCTTATTATTTATTCAATGATTTAATCAATTCAAGTACTTGATGTTAACTAAAAGTGTGTCAATTGTTTGGATTGGTCAAATACTTGTTCTTGTGCGTAAAATTAAAACTAAAATTACAGTTTGAATGAAGCCTTATAGTACTTAATATTTCTTACTGATTAATTAATTAATTAATTGCTGCAATTATCGTGGCTCAACACAATAAAGATCGCTTTCTGTTCCTAGTAACATAATATACTATTTTCTCAAATATTCGTGGATGAGAACAACAAAATATTACTTTTTTTTTCTCAAACTCAATATTATTTTAAAACAAAACGACTTGCAGTTCTAGTTCTGTATTAATATTTATTACAAATCGTCAGGACAAAGATACAAATGACATTTATAGTAAAGAAACAAAATAAAAAGCAAGTTACTAGGTAACAAAATAAGTAACTATATCATAAAAAAAGAAGCAATAGAAATTTATAAAGAAAAAGATAATGACTAGTAACTGATCTAAATAAAATTTGTCTTCCTTCCATTAAAAATGTATACATTTTTATAAACTTTCCTGATGAAAACGTACGTTGTGTAAGTCGATTATTAATAAATATTAATACAGAACTATAACCGGAAGCTGTTTTATTTTAACATAATAAATTCTGAAAGATTTTTTACAATGTTAATATTATTTTAATAGAAACCATTGTTTTGAACATCGTTATAATACAAAATATATATAACACAACAATTTATTACAGACCATTTTTTTATATTTATTATTACGAAATATTAAAATAAAAATGTTATTATTTAAGCTTCTTTTTGTAACCTCTCATCACTTGACACAAACAAAAAACAACACACAACGTAAAAAAAAGCTCAAGGTTTGAGCTTACCGAGCTTAGACTACCTACATACAGACTAATCGGATTAAATTCTCTGCAAAATTAATCCTTAAATTTGTGTTTTTTGTTTTTATACAAAAGCTGATATGAAATATGAACGCGTTAAAATTCTTGATGTAATAAAATGTTGGTATTTATATTTAGAATATTAATATAATTTTATGAAATATGTAAAAATTTTACAAAAAAAAAGTCTGAAATATTTTGTAATTTAAAATAAAACCGCTAGAGGTTTCAGTTCTGTATTAATATTTATTAATAACCGACGTACGTTGAGGAAAACTGATACAAATGACATTTACAGTAAATAAACAGAACATAGAAACAAGTTACTAGATAACAAATTAGAATAACATGAATTACTGTGATGGCACTGATTTAAATTAATTAAAAATATATAAAAAATTTATAATTTAGTTTCTTGTATTTTGTTACGTAGTAATGTGTTTCTATGTTCTGTTATTTACTTGGAAACATTCGCTTACGCAAGCCACTCTCTCAATCATAACACTCCAGGGCTACAGCTCCAGTTTGTGCTACACCCTTTTGGGTACATGGAGTGATTGTGTATATCTGTATGTATTTACCCTAGTGTCAATACTATATCTACCATTCGACTAACTTTCCGGACCACTAGTATTCTACTAAACTTTGTACATGGTAACTTATTTGTACGTGTATGAATTGTACCACCAAACTGCTAACTTTCCCTTTTGGTGTCTGTTTGCTAAAGGGGGTTGTTGTTCTGTGGTTTTGATAATAAATCATGTCATTTGTATCCGGTTAGGCTTCAGTTGGAAGCTTGAGGGAGATTTTGCCAGCTTTAAAAGGGCGCTGGAAACAATGCTTTGGAAGATTTAACTCGGATATATTGATTTTTTTTGGGAATCTGTATGCAAAATTTTGTAATTTTTTTTTGTATACAGGATGTAACAGAATAACTATTCCTAATTTTCAGAAATGATAGAGTGCACTTAGAGAAACATTTTTTATTAATAAATTAGTGTCCGGAAATTTCTCGGTGTCAAGATACACTAGATATCGTTAAAAACAATCTTAATTATTACAACATCAAAGAGTAGTTAAGTTAAGGAACATTTTATTAGAAATAATAGTGCATTAAACTTTATAAAAATTGTTTGAAGTTACGACCACCATTTTCATTACACAAGTTGTAACGATGTACAATCGACTGCCGAAAAAAAAATTTTCCGGACACTAGTTTATTAATAAAAAATGTTTCTTTACGTGCCCTCTATCATTTCTGAAAATTAGGAATAGTTATTCTGTTACACCCTGTATAACATTTTTACCACTTTGACTGAAAATAAAAGAGGTATAGCGTTTTCAGTACGGTGTCTGTAACATTTTCAAAAGTTAAAACAAAATATATATAAATTATAGTAAAAAATCTTTCAGAAGTCATTGTATTAAAATAAAACTGTTTTAGGTTAAAATTTTAGTATCTTACAATGTTTCCAACTTTCTAAAAAAAAATTATTTTTTCAAATTTATAATTACTGTTATTTAATTATTTTTAATAAAATTTTCACAAAAGATTTGATCATCTTGAGCGAATATCTTTGTAAACATATGTAAATAATTCTGCAGGTATACGTTTTCCAGTGGACGTCCGATGAGTAGATTGAGGTGGTATTATTGAGAGAGTGGCTTGCGTCAGCGAATGTTTCCAAATAGTAGGAGTAGGACTAGAATAGCATGTATGAAATAGATTAGATGAATGTGGATGAAACTAAAGTTAGTCGTCTGTATAAAATTTGGTGTAAAATCATTTCGGCATAGTGAACATAGTTTGTGCCACACCCTTTTCGATACATTGCATATGCATATATATATATATATATACAGGGTGTTCGTTCGCTTGGTTGATATAGGGCAATAACATGGGATTTCGATAATATGCAGAATACTACTTTCTGAAGTAAAATTCGGAGAAATACTTAGAATACTTTTCGATAGGGTATAAAAAGTTCTATAATTTGGTTTTAATTTTAATTTGCTAGCATGTGCCGTTTGGGCGCTAGAATTTTTTTTTAAATGTTTTTGAGAATTTTCAAAATTTTTTCCTGCTAAATCAGTATGAATTAAAGAAAAAAGTTACTTAGCTATTATGTAGCTAATTTTTGTCTCTATTTTACTGAATTTTTTCAGATTTTTTTGAGCAAATTTTAAAAATAGTTATATTTCAAATTTTTTTTAAAATATAACTTTTTTCAAAATTTGCTCAAAAAAATCTGAAAAAATTCAGTAAAATAGAGACAAAAATTAGCTACATAATAGCTAAGTAACTTTTTTCTCGAATTCATACTAATTTACCAGGAAAAATTTTGGAAAATTCTTAAAAAATTTAAAAAAAAATTCTAGCGCCCAAACGGCACATGCTAGCAAATTAAAACTAAAACCAAATTATAGAACTTTTTATACCCTATCGAAAAGTATTCTAAGTATTTCTCCGAATTTTACTTCAGAAAGTAGTATTCTGCATATTATCGAAATCCCATGTTATTGCCCTATATCAACCAAGCGAACGAACACCCTGTATATATATAGTTTTATAGCTAGTTTTATATTATGAATATATATAGTATAATTTTAAATTTTAAATTTTAAATTTCAAATATTCAAACAAAAATAATGAAATAACTATGCCTAAATAACCCTTGCCTATCCGTGACAAATTCTGCCAACCGAATTTGTTTTATCAATATTCCAGACACACGTCAATTACACATCTATTAAGTCTGATTAAATTTACATACATTTAAAGCGTGTATATACGTCTATTCCATGATAATTTAATTTTCTCACTTCTTGTTAAATGCAATTACCTAATACTGATTATTCTGCGCATAAAATATCAATTCTATTGTCTTATATACAGGGTGTTAAAACTTCTTTCGCCAAAATATATCACAATAGAATAATAATAACATTGACTAAATAACTCTATACAGTTATTTAGTCAATGGTAATAATATAAAACTGTAGTTCTCCTAGATATGCCAAATCGAACATTCAGTATTTCTTATTTTATTTCTTCCTTCGTGCTCTAGTTAAATATTTAGTAATATTTTATTTTATTTGTTTGCTGTTTAAAGTTGGCAGTGCGCCAAAGTGTAATAAAACTGTGTCACTTAACTGGATGGATGTACGTATGTAGGAGACAAACTTGGTACCTCATGAAAACTTAATTTTTCCCCGTAAATTTTCAACTACGCTCGCTGAGATCATAAATAAATAAATAAATAACTTGTTTCTATGTTCTCGTATTTAGTGTATATGTTCTTTGAAGTCGGAACGTCGATTATTAATAAATATTAATACAGAACTTAAACCTAAAACCGTTTTAATTCGCATTAATTTAGTATATTTACTATACAGAGCGAGTGTAAAGTTTGGAACTATCGCAATAAATCTTTTATTAAACGTTTTTGAAAAAAATTCTCGAACACGTCAATTTTTATCTTAAATAAGACATATTTTACTGTAATCGTCACTTAAAGATCGTCTTTTGTTTTTGAGTTATGACGTAAGCGATAATTTTTTTAAATGGAAACCTATATTTTTTATTATTGATTTTAGTAGTACTTTTTATTTCATTTCCAACCATATAAAATTTTATATATGTTACATTTGAAAAAAATTGAGAAAAATAATTTTAAAGTTTAAATATTAAAAACTAATTAAATTGGCAAAATGAATCTAGTTATTAGTGTATAAAACAAAAAACATTAGCTACAACTGTCAGAATTATACAATTTACAAATGTCAAAATAAAATAAGTGTTATTATTTTGCTTTTTCTCTGTTTTTTGCTCAATTACACAATTTTTATTAATAAAATAGTTTTTCAAATTTGGAAAAAGTTAAATAATAACACTTATTTTATTTTGACATTTATAAATTGTATAATTCTAACAGTTGTAGCTAATGTTTTTTGTTTTATACACTAATAATTACAATTTAATTAGTTTTTAATATTAAAACTTTAAGATTATTTTTCTCAAATTTTTTAAATGTAACATATTTAAAATTTTATATGGTTGGAAACGGAATAAAAAGTACTACCAAAATCAATAATAAAAAATATAGGTTTCTATTTAAAAAAATTATCGCTTACTTGATAACTCAAAAACAAAAGACAATCTTTAAGTGACAATTACAGTAAAATATGTCTCATTTAAGATAAAAATTGACGTGTTCGAGGATTTTTTTCAAAAACGTTTAATAAAAGATTTATTGCGATAGTTCCAAACTTTACACTCGCTCTGTATATAATTTTGTATAGAAAATTGTTTAGATCTTTGTATAGAAAAATGATTAGCACAAACAAAACCTTCTACGTTCATTATTAAATATTATTCATTATTCAACTAAAAGTTACAACATGGTAACCGTATTCTAATCAAAATATGTAGAACCGACAAATATTCTCGGCGTAAAATAAATCGTTCAGACGATGTGAACAAAAGTTTCTCTTTTGATATGTTAGCACATCAAGCAAGCGACCGTGTCACATGATAGCAATGCAAATTTTTCATAAATAAATTATAAGTTTTTCTTTACTCCGAGAACTGAAACCGTGAATCCATTTTGTCATGGGATCAGAGGAAAAAAGTTTTAATTTGATTTCGCAACGTTTAATATATTATTAAAGTTATTGAAGATTTTTTTTTACTACCTCGGTTATTAAATATGCTTTTTAATTTTTATGCAAATGATCTAGAGAAGTTTAATAATGTATTCAGAAAGTTTTTTTTTTTTTTTGAAGTTATTACACTGAAAAGATATTTTCCAATATAGTTAAAAATTTATTTTTAGATATTATGGTGTGAAATATGTGTAATGTCTGCTTGGTTATTTAATTTATATTATAGATGTATAGATTGTAATGTATCTATTGATATGGTGCATGTTTAGAACAGATAGATGTGTATTTGGATAGTTTATTGTCAATGGTCGCACACTTTCACCGAGAAATTAAAAAAATAGTTAATGCTAGTTGTAAGATTTTGAGTGCTTTTGGTACTTTTGCTAGAAAAGTAAATGTTTCTAGAGCAGTTCGTTTGAGTTTAGGTGCCCTTACGTGTTTTATTTGTTTATTATTTAAGTTATTTGTATATTTTTCTCCTGATGATGACATTAAACTTCAATCAAAAAAAAAAAAACAATATACATATATTATTTAGATTTGTAAAGCAAAGTTTCCTAATTTTTTTTTAATGTAACTAATTAGTATGCATGAGCGAGCACATTTACAAATTGGCGGCATTAAGTTTAAGTTTAATTCAAATGAAAACTTTAACGAAATTAAAGTAATAAGTAAGTAAGATAATTGGCCTAAACCTAAACCTTGTCTCTATGTTTTTAGAATAACTACATAGATATAGATATATATATATATATATATATATATATATATATATATATATAAATTACTTATTTATTAATAAAGTTACTTATTTTGTTACTTGTTTCTTTAATTAGTTTATTTATTGTATATGTCATTTGTATAATTTTTCCTGATAATGACATACATAGAATATGCCGAAATAACGGTTTTTAAATAAAATTTATACAGAACTTAATCCTAAAGGTACAACGTACAGATCGAACCGTAAAAACTAACTTCAAACTTTAAACACGTTTTTCTTGAAACCATATTTTTCAACTCCTTGCCCCGTCGAAATCTCGGACACTATCCATCCGATTTACTTCACTTTCGGACGTAATTATAGAGAATTCCCTAAAATAATACTGCTGATATTTCTTTTTTCGATTTTTTTATATGCTTTGAAAGTTAATTTTTTACATCAAACAAAAGAAAAATTTTCTTTATTTTTCTAAATTCAAAAAAATCCGCCGTATTATGGTAGATTTTTTTATTTTAATTTTCGGATATTTTAAAGAAACTTTTGTATTATGTTTGAGAACTTCCCGGGGAACACGACGAATGGCCAGAGTTTGTTTGACAGGGTCTGACAAATCTACGCGTAAAGTCACAATTTTAAAACATTTTTTGACATAATAACACATGAAAAAAATCCGGAATATTTGCATTATTTCAAACTTTGTCTATTTCCAGAGCACCCTTAACTTCGTAAACTCTGTGATTACATCACTACAAAATTAATAGCCGAAAGCTCACCATGAATATTAAAAAAACAAACTTATGTATACATAAATAACGTGACTCTTGCAAAATACGTTAATACTCGTCCCGATTTTAACGTGAAACGTTTTAAAGGATTAAACCTTAATCCTATTCGTTGTCTCCTGTTCGTTTTGTATACAAGAAGAAACATCGGAAAGGTAAGATATAATAATAAGATTAATTCGTTCCTTTTTTTTTGTTTATTTTTCCGTTAAATTGGATGAATTCTGTTTGCTCTCTTTCTTAAAAGGTGACAAATACATTTCAACGAGTTAGTGAGTAAATTTATCTAACGTATTTACGCTGGAAATTACAATCTAGCGACATAGTTATTTTGGTTTTACAGGTTATTTGTCCTTTTTGGTCATTTGAATGAACTAAAAATATCTATTTACAATTTTTTTTATTAATTAAACAGATAAAATAACAAACAAACATAGTAAAAAAAAAATCTTTCAGAACTCATTATATTAAAAAAAATCGCCATTATGTTCTAATTTTGTATTAATATTTATTAATAATCGGAGTGCACAACGTATTTAATATACATACATACATACATACATACACAATCACGCCATGTATCCAAAAGGGTGTGGCACAAACTCTTTTCATCATCCCGAAATCAGTCGCCTCCAAAAACTCCTATCCAAACAAGCAACTTTTGCTTCATCCACATTCATAATTCCTCTCATACATGCTCTTCTATTCCTACTACTTGGAAACTTTCGCTCACGCAAAACACTCTCAATCATATCACTCCAACTACTCATCGGACGTCCACGCAAACGTATACCATCAAAATCATTCAAATAAATCTTTTTGACCAAACGTTCATTAGACATTCGCTCAACATGTCCGAACCATCTTAACTGACTAACACCAACTTTTGCTATAACATTCCTTTCAATTTCACACTCATCATACACTAATCTATTTCGTACTCGGTCTCTCCTATTTACACCACACGTATTTAACTTAGTGTCTAAAAAGAATAATTATAAATTGTATGATCTAGTTACTTATTTGTTACCTAGTAACTTGTTTCTGTTCTGTTATTTACTGTAAATATCATTTATATCATTTATTCTGATGAAAACGGACGTTAAATTTCGTCGAAACGTCGATTTTAAATAAATATTAATACAGAACACTCTACACTACAGTTAAACCTATCAAAGTGAGTAGGACTGTGTCAGCTGTCATAAACACATTTGAAGTTGAATTGAATATTAAAAGGCGAAGAAGGTCTACTAAAAACAGAAAAAATTGGCATATGGTCTACGAGACAAAAAAGTTTGAAGATCTCTGTTTTAAATGTATCTAGTGCAAATTTTTGACTAAATTTTTATTTTAAAAAAAAAAAACAAATCTTAAAAATTAACCTACTTGAAAATTATCACGTTCTTAATTTATCTCCCTAAAAACGAAAAGTGACAAGACAAGATAAAACAGAAAAACGCTAAACGTCAGCACAAAAATTAAGACGCATCATGAAATTCTTAATTAGTAGGTACATTATTAATTAGTTTTTTCTCGGGCTTCTTAATTAGAGAGGATATTTTACAGAATTTTCATTTAGATCATATATCATCAAAAAGTTGCGCTTAAATGGTTTCAACTTAACTAGCTAATTAAGAACTAATTAATATTGTATTTCTGTTCGGAGATTTTTCGATGAAATCTGCAAATTTGTTATTAGATTAAGATATTGTAACTATTTTCATAATGTATTTTAAAATATTGATATTAATAAATGTTTCAGTGAATTTTTTATTGATAACAAAGCTTTACTGTACAGAGTATTTATAAGATTATTAGCTAGTCGAAAAGACTAGCTTATAAAATCGTCAATACGGCTGGCTGGCTGGCTGGCTGGCCGGCCGTGTCCAAAAAATACGATAAATATGAGTGTTAATTATAAGTATAAAGGAGAGCTCGTAGAAAGCTGAAACTTGGCAATTAGATAGTTCATACCAAATAAAAAATTAAGTTCAATTTTCAGACCGCAGTGTTGCCAACTTTCCGAGAAAAAAATTACTAAAATTTTTAGTACGAGTGTTAATTATAAGTATGAAGGAAAGCTCGTAGAAAGCTGAAACTTGGCAATTAGATAGTTCTTACCAAATAAAAAATTAAGTTCAATTTTCAGACCGCAGTGTTGCCAAGTTTCCGAGAAAAAAATTACTAAATTTTTTAATACGAATGTTAATTATAAGTATGAAGGAAAGCTCGTAGAAAGCTGAAACTTGGCAATTAGATAGTTCATACCAAATAAAAAATTAAGTTCAATTTTCAGACCGCAGTGTTGCCAAGTTTCCGAGAAAAAAATTACTAAAATTTTTAATACGAGTGTTAATTATAAGTATGAAGGAAAGCTCGTAGAAAGCTGAAACTTGGCAATTAGATAGTTCATACCAAATAAAAAATTAAGTTCAAATTTTCAGACCGCAGTGTTGCCAAGTTTCCGAGAAAAAAATTACTAAAATTTTTAAAAATTTATTACGGCCATGTTGTTTAACCGATTTTGTTCAAATTTTCACAAAAGATTTTTCTGGTATCCATATAAATTAGATAATTTCAACAAAGTACAGTGCTGCCAACTTTCTGAGAAAAAAATTACTAAAATTTTTAAAAATTTATTATGACCACGTTATTTAACCAATTTTAATCAAATTTTCACTAAAGATTCTCCTGGTGCCCGCATAAATTATGCAATTTTAACAAAATACAGTGTTGCCAACTTATTGAGAAAAAAATTACTAAAATATTAAAAATTTATTGTGGCTACATTATTTAACCGATTTTAATCAAATTTTCAGAAAAGTTTCTCCTAGTGCCCACATAAATTATAATTTTATTAAACTACGATGTTGCCAACTTTCCGAAAAAAAAATAATAATTTTCTAAAAATTTGTTATGCCCGCATTATTTATCCGATTTTAATGAAATTTTTACAGAAGATACCCTTAGCGCCTATAATATTATATATTAGCAAAATACAATGTTGCCAACTTTCGATAAAAATTTTTTTTATCTCTCTATCTTATCAGTTATGTGATAATGTCAAAGTGGTCTATATATGGGTTTACCCATATACTTCTAATCTTGTATTTTGGTTAGTCGAAAAACTAGCTTATAAAATCAAACCACATTCGACTAGCTCCATTCTCGCTTTGCGAGAATATTATTATTAAAAGAAAACAGCTTTATATAGATTATAGTTCTGTTTTCTGTATTAATATTTATTATTAATTGTCGAAATGCCGATTATTAATAAATATAAGATTGGTGCATAATTATCAGGCGTTTTTAAAACAATAGAAGTCACGGTTCTTGGATTATTAAATAAACGTAAACAAAACAGCAATTTTTATTAACAAATAACCCGCTTACAAAAACCCCTGATAATTAATACAGAACTATAATCTAAAGTTGTTTTATTTTAATATAATGACATAGCTAGTGTATTATAAAATCCCGTTATAGGATATTTAATTAAAGTGTAATTGCTGTATGGAATATTAAAATTTTGTTAATGGATATCGGCAAACTTTTAATAATCCATTTATAATCAAAAACAAATATATATATATATATATATATATATATATATATATATATATTTATATATATATATTAAATTTTTATTGCAACGATATGTAATCATGCATTATTCATACTTTTAATTTTTTCATTTACATATATTTACATGTATGATTTTTTTTATATGTAAAATTTATTTTTCACAAATTAATTTATTCATACAATGTGTCGCAAAAAGTCAATTACTAAAAATTATTAATACATTTATAAAAAAATCTTTTTAAGATAATTGGTGCTTTTAAAAAGTTTATTTTGGTAAAAACAAAACAAATTATACGTTGTACATTATTATGTTGGTGACAAACCTAATAACACAAAAGTATCTGTAGTTAACATAATTACAGATAATTTTATATAGTATTTAAAAAATTTAAAATCAAAATTTAATATAGTCAATTTGTTTATCAATGATATTTTGTTATATTTACAAACAAATAAGTACTAATTATATATATATACAATAATATTTTGATATTTATATATAGTTTAGCAATAATAATTATTTTTGTTAAATTGTATATTTAAGATCAAAAACTAACCATTTGTTTTTGTATTGTCAACTTTGCTTGAGGTTTGCAAATAAATAGATTTTTCTTGCTTTTTTTTTAAATATAAAAAAAAAAATCAAAAATCGAACATTGTTCCGAAACGATGGAGAATTTTTAATGGACACTGTATATACCTGAATATGCACAAATACAACTCGAAAGTTCCGTTTCGAAAAATGCCGATATTGAGATTTACATATCGTTGCTCTTTTTGTAGCACCACACAGTTGCTAAGCAACGCTGCGCACAGCTTACCACACTAACAAAAAAAGATACACACGGCCAGCAAAATAGCTGAACATCGATAAGCGACGAACTGGAAAAACAAAAGACACTTATCAGTTAAACTACCAGTCTGATTGAAGTAATTTTCGCTACCATATGGACAAAAATCTTTTTAACAACTTCAATCACCATGTTGACACCATATTTATCCAGAATAAATTGCAGTTATGAGAGAGATTTAATATCAGTTCGTAAGCGAGATTAGCGGCTAATTTAATATTCCTTGCTACTGGGAGAAAAGCATTCAGACTGTCAGTCTTCCCCTCCACTTTCCGTGATTGAAGCTCGCATTTCAAAATATTTTAGTATCCGTCAATTCATTCATCAGGTAACAAAATAAGTAACTAGATTAACAGTAGGTTGATAAAACAAGCAACAGAAATTATCAAAGAAATAGTTACTTTTATTTTGTTACATAGTAACTTGTTTCTACGTTCTGTTTATTTACTAAATGTCATTTGTATGTTTTTTCCTGGTGATAATGTTCGGACAGTAAGTCGAATTTTAAATAAAATTAATACAAAACTAAATCCTAAAGCCTTTTTATTTTAATAAAATGAGTAATAAAAGATTCTTTACTATAGCTGTATTGTTTTTATCAAAAAATTGACTCACCTCAGTTGGCAAGTGAAGTGAGGTGAAACGAAGTGAAGTGAGTTGAGTTGCTTTAGAAAAGAACAAGATATTCAAACTCTAGCAAGAGAACACGAATAGCTGACAAAGATCGAAATACTTTGACCAGTGAACTCTACCCGATCTCTCCTATTTACACCACATACCCCACGTAAAAATCTAATTTCCACAGCAGTCATTTTCCGTTTATGCTTTTGCAACCAAACCCAACATTCACTACCCTATACATCAACGTAGGCACCAAAACTGCATTGTATATACTCAAACGGGCTTCTTTGGAAACATTTACATTCCTAATAATCATCTAAAAGCTAAAATTACGTCAATCAGACTGATAGTTGGACTGATAAGTGTAGGAGCTTTGTGATTGAAGTCAGAAATGACAGTCTGATTTTTCAATCAGACTCTCATTCCTGATTGACCATATGAGTCGTATAGATGCAAAACTCTCTATTTGCAAATTTTTAAGTTCTGAGATATTTGCAAAAAACTGTTATAGCTAAGTGTAATTGTATTTTGATGATAAAATCTTGTTACTAGATGGCAATACTTATTTAAAATCGTAAATCATTGGTTTTATACATCATTAATTCATACAAAGTAACTGTTTGCTTTCCACCAATAAAATTTAATTATTAGTGGAAAGCAAACAGTTACTTTTGCATCTAAACTATCAACGCAAATAGTGAGTTTTGCATCCAACACTAAACTTTAAAGAGTGTTTCTCATATTAAATACTGAGTTTTTTATCTAACTAACCTAACTATCGTATTCCTTGTAAAATTCTACGTCCAAATTTCGCATAATCTCATTTTTCACTTTTTGTCATATAGTGAGTTTTGCATCTATACGCCTCATATAAGGCCCGCTTAAACTAAGTAACATTCTGTCAGTCAACAGAAATATATTACAAGAGAGCATGGCCAATAAAATCCTGTACACAAATTTATTTGGTACGCAGTATGTTAATGGCTGCAGAAGCCAGCACCACCAAACACATTTCTGGGGGGCACTCAGCCAAAACATTAAACTGTTCACACATTTACACACGCACATATTATCGAAGTACAGAGGGGGAGAGAGAAATGTTTGTCGTATAATAATATTGATCCATCCTGTATACATTATACAGGCTGATTTATAACGAGTGTATCAAAACTTTAACAGTTTGTTAGGGATGTTATTTCGAGTGAAAAATGACATTTAAACATAGGTACTCGTACTATTCTATTCTATATAGTTGTACAACTACATACAAGATATTAAAGTTTTATTGGTGACATAATAAATTTACGAGTTTAATAAGTGTTTAAATCTGACGTTTATTTATTTAATGCTTGATATTAAAGTTTTAAATGATCGTCTGAATGCTGAAAAAATATGCAATTTGACTTAAACAATTATTTAAATAAAAAAAAAATTAATACACCTACCACGTTTTTTAACACGGACTAAAAAGTATAAAATAATTTCTCCCAGCCCCATACAAATACATAAACCCCCCATAGAGAAAAATGTGGGGCAACGACAGCTACTCCCTACACTCCTTACTATTATCTATTGCATGCATCCCAGGTTTTTATTCTGTATAAGATTATAAATCTGTATGGGGGCTGGATAAATTATTTTATACTTTTTAGTTCGTGTTAGAAACGTGGTATAATAAAAATATTTCTTTTAATTTCAATAATTATTTTCCACTTTTCAGTCTTGTTTAACTTTAATTTTAACCTAATTAATTATATTTAATATATATTATAATTTACATATATATATATATATATATATATATATATATATATATATATATATATATATATATATATATATAGATGTCTGTGGATAATGGGTTTTGCAGTCAGAAAATTTGGGATAGATGTTAAATAAAACTCATTCAAGTTTAGAAGGCAAGCTTTCGATTGTATTCAAATCTTCTTCAAGGCCTGAAACTAACAGAGTCTTTTTTACAACATGGAAACCATGTAATAGAATATAATAATGTAAAATATAAACCATAAAATAAACAACTTGATTAAAACAAAAGTCAGAATTATAAAAAACATGAGTAATTGATCATGGATATTCAATACATCTGTCAAAAATTAATTTGTGACAGATGTATTGAATATCCATGATCAATTACTCATGTTTTTTATAATTCTGACTTTTGTTTTAATCAAGTTGTTTATTTTATGGTTTATATTTTACATTATTATATTCTATTACATGGTTTCCATGTTGTAAAAAAGACTCTGTTAGTTTCAGGCCTTGAAGAAGATTTGAATACAATCGAAAGCTTGCCTTCTAAACTTGAATGAGTTTTATTTAACATCTATCCCAAATTTTCTGACTGCAAAACCCATTATCCACAGACATCTAAAACTATTATCAGTCATTATATTTTCGTTTCATATATATATATATATATATATATATATATATATATATATATATATATATATATATATATATATGAAACTACACAAAGTCGCTAAAAAGTATAGATGCAATAGAATATTTTTGAAATGATTTTTCAAAGCTTGTTGAAATTTGGTAAACAGTTGAAAGTATTGAAATTCTATCATTGGAGATGTTTCTCAAATTTCTACTGTCATTTGTTTTGGAGATACAATGCTAACTTAGTTATTTTTTCAAATTGCACAAAAAGTATTTTTGAAAAAAATACTTTTCTGAATTCAGTGATGTCACATATTCCTATCAGTAATTATTAGAATTTCCTTTGAATTGAATTGTATGACGTTTTAAAACAAAAGACAGCAAATCGATGTTTATACTCACGCCAAAATAACACTTAAAAGCACTTAGATTTAGTTGCTGTTAAGTGCAATGCCACTATAGTTGACATACAATACAGATGACGTAACACATAAAACATTCAATTTCACATAAACTTCGAAACAAAAGTTAAAGATTAATCAAAAGTTAATGCATCCGTCATTTTAAGTAATTAATAGTTAATTAATTAATAATTAATTATGTTGAAATATTTTCAATATAGATTTATTTCTACTCTTGCAATAACACTAGGCGATAAGATTTTTGTAAGATAAACTAAATTAATATAGTAAAAAAAATTCAGAATTTATTATATTATAAAATAAAACTGTTTTTGGTTCAAGTTCTGTATTAAATTTTTTATTTATAATAGACGTTTCAACGAAATTCAACGCTTGTCTTAATCAAGAAAAAAAAAACTAAAAGAAATGTCCATTATAAATAAAAATTTTAATACAGAACTTGAACCTCAAACAGTTTTATTTTATATAATGAGTACTGAAATATAATATACTATGTAATAATTATATTATAATTTTAAAAATTTTTGGATTAATTTCTATATATTTTATTTGAAAATCGACGTTTCGATATACTTTACTTATATCATCATCAGGAAAAATATACAAATAACATAAATCAGTGGTTCCCAAAATGAGCGCCTCGGCGCTCTGAAGAACCGCGACTTTCGTCACGACGCCGCAAAATAATACACAATTTTATTTCCATTTTTAATTCAATATCATAGGACGCGACATCTAGCGAAGCTGATGCAAACCACCTAGTTACTGATACAGTTGAATTAGTTTATTTAAATTTTTTTGTTGATCTAAATTGTATTTTTCTCTAAAAGTCGAAAAAAATTTGAGAACCACTAACATAAATAATAAATAATGATATACGTATAGTATATCGAGTCGTCGATGTTAAAAATATATATATAGAACTTACCTAATCCTAGAGCTTTTTTATTTAAATAAATTAAATTTTTCTCTTCATTATCCATCTCATCTGTTCATAAATACGTAACCAAAATATTGTATCATGTCATTTTTTTCAAATAAACGCTTTTGTTATAGGCAATTTGCAATGTACTGAGGTGCTACTTTATCTACATTAAAGGCGTTTATAGCAATAACTTTTGATTGTCCCCATATATAATATACATAAAATATTAAATGTAAATTAAAGTATTAAATGTATGTATTATTAATTACTTTAAAATTAAAATAAATAACAACAGTAATTTTTTGCAATATTTTTGTTTTTATGTTATTAGGAATATTCATAATAGAAAAACAGTACGTATTACGTAATTTTCAAGATTATATTCGTAAAAAAAAATTTAAAAAAATGAGTTAAAATCATCTCACAAATAAATTTCAGTATATGGCTTGTATATTGATAGCTGTAATGCCGACAGTCTAGTGACTAATCGTATACACAGTTTCTAGAGACATCTACTGCATTCTTAACACAAATAGAGTATTAATACTTTATTTTTGTTATATATTTATAGTTACTAATTACTTGCTAAGTTTTCTTGAATAAAAATACAAATATTTAAGAATTATATTAAACAAACGATAGACAATTAATGAAGAACAAAAATCATGATGCGTAATTTCCGCGAAATATAAAAATAGAGTTAAAACTAAATGACTTTCAATCGCTTATTGAAACAAATATTGAAAATAATTAAGACCCAGCATAACCTGTTTCATATATTGTAAATATTGTATTTTTATTTAAAACTATTAGAAACACAGAAAACGACAAATAACATATATGTATTTTTATGTTAAAAATTATAAAACTTAAACATCATCGAATCTAGTATTATAATATATATTAATAAATTTATTTATTTAGCATACGCTAATCACATTGCAAAAATTACAAAATTATACAAATTATTGATACAAAATACAAAATGAAATGAAATACAAAAAAGAATATACAAAATTACATTAACTTGTATATATATATATATAAAAATCGCGTAAATTTTATTCAAAATTATTTACAGTTTCGCACTTTGTTATATTTTCTGGTAAATATATATATATATTGTTCAATAAAAATTTATGAAGATATTTAATATTGTTATTATTTACAATATTACTGCCTAATTTATAATTACGAATATTGTTTTTTTAATTATCCACTATAAGTAAAAACTTTCTCACATATTTCTCATTTGCATGTACACGACGCGACGATATCTTTTTAAATGTGTACTTTGTGAAAAAGCTTTCCCACATATTTTGTATTTATAAGGTTTTTCCTTCGTCCATCACGAATCAAAATGGTATCCAAACATTGTTTTATAAATTTATATGCTTCATCTAATTGAATTGCAACAACAATTTTTGTCCAATTTTACATTCATCATAAATAAACAATATAATTATTTAAATTTTGTACATTATAATAATATATGACTAACTGTTTAAAAACAGGTAAAAAAACTATGAGTCACTTAATAGAACGCATTTAATTTAGTAGAGTAATAAGGAAAATACTAATTAAAAAATATTTTTATATATATATAGTTTGACATTTGGGAATAACCTAATATTCAAAATATTAAAAATTGAACAGAGCCGTACTCATAATATTTGCAAATTACAAAAAATTATCAAATTCTATTATAGAAAAAAATAATTTTCATCATTTTCCTTGAATAATGCGATTTTCTCTTATTTCACACATACAATTTATTTGAAAAAAAATATGATTAATTTTTATTACAATTAACAACATATATATTTTTTGGAAATCAAAATAACAATAAACAATGAAAATATTGACAATTAAATATTTGATTAATTTTTTTATATGTTAATTCTGTAAATATATAAAAATTGTTATTAAATTATTAATTGTACATAAATTAGCTAATTTTTCTAATACTTAGTTACCATAAATATGAAGTATTAAAGGAATAAATCGAATGTAAAATTATTCATTTTTGGATTCCCACCACCTGTCTGAATATAGCCTTTTGTTTGCCTTGAAATGGCCTTAATGAAAAGTTCTATTTGCGGCAGTTTTTAATTTCGCCACTAGATGGATTCAGAACTATACGATTATTAATAGTCAAACTCAAAAGTATTGATTTTACGAATGTGCAATTATGACATGACATGGCTATGGCTCCAGACTGACTATCTATAGTTTGTTCAGAAAACTTACTGATTTTCGTATTATATATTTATCATCATCATCAGTTCCCGTAATTCCTAGCTTGAGAAGCTGAATATATAGTTTCTTAATAATTTTTATTTGCATTATCATTGGTGGCGGGTCGTTAGCTCACAACCAAGCAGCTTATAGCGGGTTCCGAACCACTCAAATCCCAGCCGATATCAATCCAGTGGTACAAGGTTTTAATATCAGAAATAATACTCAATTTTAATTTCTGGCAATGAATTTCGTCGAAACATTAATTATAAATAAAATTTTAATACAGAACTTGAACCTAAAGCAGTTTTATTTTATAATGACCTTATTCTACATAGACTTATCAATCCTTATCGTTCACTGTAAAGTTGCATTAAGTTAAATAAAATATGGCTTCCATTAATTAAAAATCTATAAAATTTTATGATCTAGTCACTTATTTGTTGCCTAGTAACTTGGTTCTATGTCCTGTTATTTAACTGTAATGTCATTTGAATCAGTTTATCCTGATAAAGATGAGCGTAGAGTTTCGTCGAAACGTTGACTATAAATAAAAAATTTAATACCGAACTTGAACCTAAAACAGTTTTATTTTAATATAATGAGTTCTCAAAGATTTTTAACTATGTTATGCTGTTATTGTAAAATCTACATATTAAGCTAGGTTTCCACTTATCCGTTTCATTCATCGGCCACAAAAGGGTGTGGCACAAACTCTTTTCATTATCTCGAAATCAGTTTCCTTCAAACATCCCTATCCAGACAAGCAACTTTAGCTTCATCCACATTCATAATTCCTCTCATACATGCTCTTCTATTTTCACTACTTTCTCAATCACTCTCAATCATACCATCTCCTACTACTCGTCGGACGTCCACTTGCAAACGTATACCTATACAAAATCATTCATATAAATAAAACAATAGAAATAAAATTCTAAAGCCGGCCCTGTTTTTATCATCAAGTACATAAAAGTGAAAAACCAAATATAAAGCAATTTTTTTTAAATCTGTTATCGTTTTTATTAAAACGGGAAATTTTTCTAATTGACTGTACCGTGGCCATGAAGTAAATGACCCTGCACGAAAACAAAAAACGACTGAACCACGGTGGCGAGTGAATCACATTCATTTGTTCTACGTTGTGTTGCACGGTTACTTGTTGTTCATTAAACAACAATTTTAGTCTGTTTTTGGTGTTAAAAATATTACTTTTATTAGTTGTTCTATAATAATATAATAATGGTGGTACATGAAGCATTTGAGAATGCCGGACAACAAACCGGCTTAGAAATCTGGCGAATTGAGGTAAAAATAATATTAAAAATATTGAAATAAAAGTAAAAAACTTTAGTAACTTTGAAAATTCACTGCAATTTCGATAAACATTGAGTTTGATAATGACAAAGTTTGTCGAAACTGCAGTAATTGTGTAATAAAATGAATTTTCAAAGTTACTAAAGTTTTTTATTTATATTTCAATATAAAGTTTCACAAAGTAACGACCAAAAATATTAATTTTTAAAAAATATTATTTCATTGAAAACTGCGCTGTTATTTCTTCAAACTGCTTTTTTTTTTTTAAGATCAGTAGCATTGTTAATAAATAATTAGTAATAGACGGAATTCAGTGTTATATATTTTGTATTATCTTCTATGACAACGTTTCGGCAATCACTATTGCCTTCTTCAGACCTCTATAATAAATACAAATATGTGTATATATATATATATATATATATATATATATATATATATATATATAAATACATTTTTTATTTAAATAAATTAAATACTTAATAAATTAATTATTTTTAAATAAAATTTTATTTATTATAAGATAATAAGAATTGAATGATTTTCATTTAAAATTACATAATTTTTATACTAAAATATTGAAGAGATCTTAAAGATCTTTTATAATTTTCTTAATAATTTTTTTAATTAGTATTTTTAATTAGTATTAATATGATAATTTTTTTATAATTTTCAAATATTATGAGTACGGGTCTGTGCAACTTTTTTAATATTTTTACTTAATTTGAATGTTACATTATTCCCAAATGTCAAACTATATATATATATATATATATATATATATATATATATATATACAGGGTGTTCGTTCGCTTGGTTGATATAGGGCAATAACATGGGATTTCGATAATATGCAGAGTACTACTTTCTGAAGTAAAATTCGGAGAAATACTTAGAATACTTTTCGATAGAGAATAAAAAGTTCTATAATTTGGTTCTACTGTTAACTTGCTAGCATGTGTCGTTTGAGCACTACAATTTTTTTTTAAATGTTTTTTAGAATTTTCAATAATTTTTCTTGCTAAATCAGTATAAGTTAGAAAAAAAAGTTACTTAGTTATTATGTAGCTAATTTTTTTTTCTATTTTACTGATTTTTTTCAGATTTTTTTGAGAAAATTTTGAAAAAAGTCTTATTTTGACTTTTTTTTAAAATATAACTTTTTTTCAAATTTGCTCAAAAAAATCTGAAAAAATTCAGTAAAATAGAGAAAAAAATTAGCTACATAATAGCTAAGTAACTTTTTTCTCTTACTCGTACCGATTTAGCAGGAAACATTATTGAAAATTCTAAAAAACATTTTTAAAAAATTCTAGCGCCCAAACGGCACATGCTAGCAAGTTAAAAGTAGAACCAAATTATAGAACTTTTTATTCCCTATCGAAAAGTATTCTAAGTATTTCTCCGAATTTTACTTCAGAAAGTAGTACTCTGCATATTATCGAAATCCCATGTTATTGCCCTATATCAACCAAGCGAACGAACAACCTGTATATATATATATATATATATATATATATATATATATATATATATAGTTAAAAGTTTTAAAGTTATTAAAAATAACCCCATTTTTTTTAAATATATATTTACACTTTCATACTATAAAAAAGGGATAAAATTTAATCTAATGGTTTAAACTAGACATGTTTATCAGTGTATTTATGTCAATATTATTCTGATAATAAACTGAATTTATTACAAAATTATTGATTATATTCTAATAATTCTTACATAACTAAATATAAAAATTGACAGTTTTAAATATGATATAATAGAAGCGATAAAATTTGTCTTCCTTTCATTAAAAATTTATAAATTTTACGATCTAGTTACTTATATTTTGTTACTTAGTAACTTGTTTCTATGTTCTGTTTATTTACTGTAAAAGTCATTTGTATCATTTTTCCTGATGATGAATTACGTTGAATGCGTCGATTATTAATAAATATTAATACAGAACTACATTCTAAAGCCGTTTTATTTTAATATAATGATTTCTGAATTTTTTTACTAAAAAAAATTATATAGCATTCAAAATAATATTTCTAAAAATTTTAAAACTAATGACTTGCGTATACGTCAAATATTACCGGAAACCAGAAATACACTTTAAATCAAAACGGGAAGTTGCAATGTCCACAATTTAAGATTATTTTCATTAGTAATTTAACAAGTATTTTATTTTTAATATTTATAATAGATAAAAAATACTAGAAATTCTTAAGAAATAATATAATATTTCTATTTACTTTATCTTGTTTATGAATCTTGAGATAAGATATAATTTTAATGATCTTGTATTATTTATTCTATAGAAATTTCATATAATATAATTTAAAATATCTATGTATTACCTTGACAAGTAATTAGGTAATCTAATCATTAATATTGTTTATTTTAGGATTTTGAACCAGTACCGTATCCGAAGAAAGATTACGGTAAATTTTTTACGGGCGATTCCTACATTGTTCTGGCGGTAAATATTGCTATTTTTTTTAAATAATTATAATCGTCTTTCTTAAATTTGAATATACTTTTTTCGTAGCAGATTTCCTATTTGATTTTCATCAAAGTTTTGTTAGATCTTTATACTAGCAATCATAATTAATCATGTGTTATTACCACTTTGACTGCAAGAAAAAAGTGGTATAGCTTTTGGTACGGTGTCTGTAACATTTTCAAAAATAAAAAAATTTGTATGGAAATCCTTCATATAGTTCCTAGATGACGAATCTGAACTTAGTTTATGTGGGTGTATGTGTGTGCGTCGTCAGCTCGCTCGCTCGCTCGCTCGGTCGTAAGTCAAAATTTTGTGGCCGCAACTCCTCCTAGACGGTTGAACCGATTTTAATGAAATTTTCAAGATAAATTTGTCTAGTGCCCAAGATGGTCATGCGGTTTTATTTTTTCCAGTGATGCCAACTTTCCGAGATAAAAATTACTAAAGTTTTTAAAAATTCATATTGGCTACGTTATTTATCCGATTTTGATCAAATTTTCAGAAAAGATTTCCCTAATGCTCCCATTAATTACAAAATTTTATTATGGCCATGTTATTCACCCGATTTTACTCAAATTTTCACAAAAGATTCTCCTAGTATTCGTATAATTTATGTAATTTTAACAAAATACAGTGTTGCAAACTTTTCGAGAAAAAAATTACTATAATTTTTAAAAATTCATTATGACCATTTTATTTAACCGATTTTGATCAAATTTTTATAAAAGTTTCTCCTAGTGCCTAAATAAATTATGCAATTTTAACAAAATACAGTCTCGCCAACTTATCGAGAGGAAAAAATCACTAATTTTTTAAAAATTCATTGTGGCTACATTATTTATTCGATTTTGATCAAATTTTCATGCAAGTTTCTTTTAGTGCTCACATAAATTATAATATTATTAGAATACAGTGTTGCCAACTTTTCGAGAAATGTCAAAGTGGTCTATATATGAGTTTACCCATATACTTCTAATCTTGTTAATATAATTTTTAGACTCGTGAAAAACGCGGTCGTATAGTCTGGGACCTGCATTTCTGGTTGGGTAACGAAACTAGTCAGGATGAAAGCGGCGCAGCAGCACTGTTAACCGTACAACTAGACGATCATCTATCAGGGGCTCCCGTTCAATACCGAGAGGTACAGAATCACGAGTCACAGCTGTTTCTCTCGCATTTCAAGAATGGTATACGTTATGCGCCTGGCGGTGTTTCTAGTGGCTTCCAACACGCCGACACAAGCGTGGAAACGCGACTGTTTCAAGTCAAAGGCAAGAAGAATATACGTGTACGCGAACTGCAAGATATTTCGATTAATTCGCTGAATAAGGGCGATTGTTTTATTATCGATAGTGAAGATGGGATTTTTGTCTATGTGGGACCGACGAGTAAACGATTGGAACGATTGAAGGCGATTATGTGCGCGAACATGATTAGGGATCAGGATCATAGCGGTAGACCGGAAGTATTTGTTATCGGTATGTGTTACAAGAATTGTTAAAATTAATCTCTCTAATTGTCATATGTTTGTATGTATGTATGTATATACGTTTCTCCAGCATCTCCTCCTAAACCCCTGAACCGATTTTGATGGGAGTGGTGTATTTTAATTGGTTCATTCCCTATTTGAGAATAGGCAAGTTTCATCATCTTTCTACGATTTCGTCTTGCTTCTCAAAAATTTGAATCAAATTATGTTTATAATGCAAATGTCAAAAATGACAGCTGTGTGAAGTTATAGAAGTGTTGCTTTTGAGTCATATATAATAGTGCAATTGATATTTTATTATTATTATTTGTTTATTTATTTATTTTTACTATGTTTATATGTTTAATTACTATTTTCGACTTCAAACGTGACCCTTTAAGGGTCACGGGTTTCCTAGTTTATTATTTAATCTCTCTAATTGTCAAATGTTTGTATGTATGTATGTATATATGTTTCTCCAGCATCTCCTCCTAAACCCCTAAACCGATTTTGATGGGAGTGGTGTCATTTTAATTGGTTCATTCCCTATTTGAGAATAGGCAAGTTTCATCTTTCCACGATCTTTCATCTTGCTTCTCAAAAATTTTGAATCGAATTATGTTTATAATACAAATGTCAAATGAAGTTACGTACACTACTGATGATAGAACTGTTACTTTTGACTAATATATAATAGTGCAATTGATATTTGACTATTATTATTTGTTTATTTTTATTATGTTTATATCTTTAACTACTATTTTCGACTTCAAACGTGACCCTTTAAGGGTCACGGGTTTCCTAGTTTTTTATATTAATTACTGGACAGTCATGTGTATCAAAGTTTTTGTTAATAATTATTAAAAACTTTTTGACATTACGTTACTATACAAGAATATTATTTTAATATTTTAGATGAATTCAGCGATGATGAGGAAACTTCTAAATTTTTCGAGTTACTTGGTGGTGGATCACAAGATGATGTACCTGGTGAAGATAGTGATATTGACGATGATGAATTCGAGAACGAAGAGGAACAATCATTGACCTTGTATCGTATTTCAGATGCGGATGGTGATTTAGAAATTACAGAAGTTGCTAGTAAACCGCTGGAGCAGAGTATGCTGGACAGTAATGTGAGTGTGAGTTGAAAGTTTCTAATTTTTATATACATACATACACAATTACGCCATGTACCCAAAAGGGTGTGGCACAAACTCTTTTCATCATCCCGAAATCAGTCGCCTCCAAACATATTCCTATCCAGCACAAGCAATTTTCGCAATTTCATCCACATTCATAATTTAAAAAATTACTAAAGTTTTTAAAAATTCATATTGGCTACGTTATTTATCCGATTTTGATCAGATTTTCAGAAAAGATATCCCTAATGCTCCCATTAATTATATAATTTTATTAATATCCAATGTTGCCAATTTTCCGAGAAAAAAATTACTAAAGTTTTAAAATATTTATTATGGCCATGTTATTCAACCGATTTTACTCAAATTTTCACAAAAGATTCTCCTAGTATTCATATAATTTATGTAATTTTAACAAAATACAGTGTTGCCAACTTTCCGAGTAAAAAATTACTAAAATTTTTAAAAAATTCATTATGACCATTTTATTTAACCGATTTTAATCAAATTTTCATAAAAGTTTCTCTTAGTGCCTAAATAAATTATACAATTTTAACAAAATACAGTGTTGTCAACTTATCGAGAAAAAAATCACAATTTTTTTAAAAAATTCATTGTGGCTACATTATTTATTCGATTTTGATCAAATTTTCAGAAAAGTTTCTCCTAGTGCCCACATAAATTATAATATTATTAAAATACAGTGTTGCCAACTTTCCGAGAAATGTCAAAGTAGTCTATATATGAGTTTACCCATATACTTCTAATCTTGTTTTAAAAAGAGATTTGTCCCTAAATATTTTGGTACCAAATTAACAATTTTAATCTTGTTATTTCAGGACTGTTTCATATTAAGTGGAGCCGGCAGTGGAATTTTCGTTTGGATCGGTCGTGACTGTTCACCCGGTGAACGTTCCGAAGCAATGAGTCGTGCGCAAAAATTCCTAACCGAAAAATCGGGTCTACCGTCACATACACGTATTCAACGTGTTGTAGAGGGAGCCGAACCCACTGCCTTCCAGCAATGCTTCACCGAATGGCAGGAAGAAGATGAATCCGATCAAATTCGTGCTACCTATCATTGTCAGGTGAAAGCGCGCAGTGGTCGGCTAGTGACGAAAGAGATTTTCGATGTTGAACAAGATGATTTGGATCAGGGTGATGTAATGATTGTCGTAACTGATAAGGTGGTTTATGTATGGTTCGGTAAGGATTCAAGCGCGGATGAACGAGATTTAAGTACGGCTAAAGCGGAAAAATTGAAATTATCTAGTCAGCAAGATATTGTCACGATGGAACAGGGGGATGAGACAAGTGAATTTTGTCAGTTATTTGACAGTTGGAACCCGGAATATTGGCAGGTAATTCATTGGGTTAGACACCTATAAGAATTAGATAATGTTGTAGTGTAACAAAATTTTGCAATAAAAATCATTGAACACTTTGTTGCCAACGATAATCATTGTAAATTTACAAAAAAATTTATTTTTACATGTAAAATTACAATTAAAATATGTAACACATTTTAATATTACATTTACTAAGTAAATTTACATAACTACTTGTAATATTTCCACTTTCTAAAGTAATTATTACATTTGTGAATGTAAATATTACATTTATGCGTAAATATTTACATTAATAAATGTAACAATTACATTTACTGTTGTAAAATGTACATTTATTAATATAAATATTACATTTATTAATGTCATTATTACATTTACTAATGTCATTATTACATTTATAATTTTTTACATTTTTATATAAAAATATTTGTATAAGTACATAAAATAAGTAATCAAATGTAAAAATACATAAAAATTGTAAAATTCAAATAATATTATAAAATTTCTGTAATATTTACAGATTTTAGTAAATTAACAAAAAAATGAAAATTACAGTGAAATTCATTGTAAAATTACCATGATTATCATTTTAATTTACATCGATTTTTTACAGTGTATATAATAATAAATAATATTATATTATTAATATTATTATTAAATATTAATATCAATATTTTCAAGAAAATTATATAGAAATCTTTTATATAGACTAGATGACAAATCCGCACTTAGTTTATGTGAGTGTACGTATGTACGTCGTCAGCTCTCTCGCTCAATTTTCGGTCAAAATTTTGTGATCGCAACTCCTCCTAGACGGTTCAACCGATTTTAATGAAATTTACAGGATAGGTTTATCTAGTTTAAATAAATTATTAAAATATTTAAAGTAAAAGAATATAAATTAAAAATTATTTGGAAAATAATCATCATCTAAAAATTGTTGAAAATCACTTTTATTGAACGTTTACATGTATTTTCTCTCCCCACCCCCTTAAAATAGCACACACAATATAATAATGATTAATTTCTTTTAATTTTTTTTAGACGGCGCCATCTTATCAAGAAAGAAAAGTCAAGTTATTTTCCTAATTTATATGTAATATATTTATCTATATACGTACTTAAAAGTATTAAAAGTATTGCACAATTTTTGTAACTGATATAAGTATTATTATTTTTTTGTAAAATTATATGTTTAATGTAAAAATATAAATTAAAGATAAATACTATCTTTTGATTATATAATAAAATCATTATTACAAAACTATAAATATTTGTTCCGTTTGATTAAACGAATTTATATGAATGATTTTGAAGGTATAATGTGTTGCTTGGACTGATGCATAGTTGGAGTGGTATGATTGAGAAATTGGCTTGCATAAGCGAATGTGTTCAAGTAGTAGAAATAAAAGAGCTATGTCTGAATGTATGTGAATAAAGCTAAAGTTGCTTGTCTGCATAGGAATGTTTGGAGGAAACTGATTTCGGGATAGTGGAAAGAGTTTGTGCCACATCCTGTTTGGGTACATGGTGTGATTGTATGTATAAGGTCCTTTTGCAAACAATGTGTTTTCGTAAAATTAATAAGTAAATTACTACATTTATAAATTGTATAATTCTGACAGTTGTAGCTAATGTTTTTTGTTTTATACACTAATAACTAGATTCATTTTGCCAATTTAATTAGTTTTTAATATTTAAACTTTAAGATTATTTTTCTCAATTTTTTTCAAATATAACATATTTAAAATTTTATATGGTTGGAAACGGAATAAAAAGTACTACCAAGATCAATAATAAAAAATATAGGTTTCCATTTAAAAAAATTATCGCTTACTTCATAACTCAAAAACAAAAGACAATCTTTAAGTGACGATTACAGTAAAATATGTCTCATTTAAGATAAAAATTGACGTGTTCGAGGATTTTTTCCAAAAACGTTTAATAAAAGATTTATTGCCATAGTTCCAGACTTTACACTCGCTCTGTATATCAAAGTATATTAATTATTGTAATGTTTGTACAGAATGATTTATTTTCTTTGTTCCTTCATGAAAAACTTTTAAATTATTAGTAATATGTAAACAGCATATAGTTTTTCGTGGGCTAATTTACTTTTTAATTCAAAATTACTTCAATACAAAATAAAATTAACTTTTTGAATGCCAAGCATACATACTTGTTGTGCTGGTTATCTATGCGCTGGTGTTCAGTATTCTCACAAAATTAATAATAAAATGCGTCATTTAAGACTTATTTCCAGAACGAAAATATATTTATATATTGTGCTATCTACAAGATATTGCTAAAACTATAAAATTGAAATTTGTAAAATAAAACGGCGTCAGTTTATAGTTCTGTATTAATATTTATTAATAATCGACGTTTCGACGAAACTCAACGTCCGTCTTCGTCAAGAAAAATGATACAAATGACATTTACAGATACTAGGTAACAAAATATATGTAACTAGATAATAAAATTTGTAAATTTTTAATTAAAGAAAACCAAATTTTATTTAAATCAGTTACTAGTCTCACACTGATTGAGGTTATTTGTTATAAATTTCTATTGTTTCTCTTATCAATCCGCTATAGGTATATAATATGCATTAGTAAATCTTAATAATGTAAAATTCGAAGATACTGTAATAATTAACAGTAGATTGTTTAAAGAAGCAATAGAAATTTATAAAGAAAGAGTTAAAGTGTGACTAGTAACTGATTTAAATACAATTTTGCTTCCTTTAATTATTAATTTATAAATTTTATGATCTAGTTTCATGTATTTTGTTACCTAGTAATTTGTTTCTATGTTCAGTTTATTTACTATAAATGTCATTTGTATCATTTTTCCTGATGAAGACGTACGTTGAATACATCAATTATTAATAAATATTAATACAAATCTACAACCTAAACCAGTTTTATATTAATATAATGAATTCTAAAATATTTTTTACTATTTTATGCAATATTTAACATAAATTTGTTTTCTAATTTTTGTTATATCATAGAATAGATCTCCAATGAAGCAATGAATCCAACAGCTGAATTTAGAAAAACAGCTTTCCTCTAGTTGTTATATAAATAGTTAGAACCCCTCAACACCAAACAAGATTCCAAAAGACGAATTTTTTTTTTCAATTAGTTTCTGAAACATCTGCTTAGCAAAGATTGCTCAACATTTGCACATATAAACGTAAACGTTATACGTAAAGGATATATGATATGATCGTTACGTTTATATATTCGTTTCCGGTTTCCCCTTTATTTTTAACTAACGCTTAGTATCTTATTATTTTCAACCACCGGATATATTCGAAATTAGTCAAAATATTGTGAAACAAAATTAAAGAAATATCCATAAAATATATATGAGAATTGTTTTAGGATATGAATGTTATTATAAAGTCCGCTAAAAAGTTGGCATTGTATATTTATTACCGTATTTGTCCGAATATAAATACGTACATACACAATCACGCCATGTACCCAATATGGTGTGGCACAAACTCTTTTCATCATTCCGTAATCAGTCTCCGCCAAACATTCCTATCCAAACAAACAACTTTCGCTTCATCCACATTCATAATTCCTCTCATACATGCTCTTTTATTCCTACTACTTGGAAACTTTCGCTCACGCAAGCCACTCTCTCAATCATATCACTCCAACTACTCATCGGACATCCACGCAAACGTATACCATCAAAATCATTCAAATAAATCTTTTTAACCAGACGTTCATTAGACATTCGCTCAACATGTCCGAACCATCTTAACTGACTAACAACCAACTTTTGCTACAACATTTCTTTCAATTTCACACTCATCATATACTAATCGTACTTCGTACCCGATCTCTCCTATTTTACACCACATACCCCACGTAAAAATCTCATTTCCACAGCAGTCATTTTCCGTTTATGCTTTTGCAACCAAACCCAACATTCACTACCCTATACATCAACGTAGGCACACCAAAACAACATTGAAAGCGACAGGGCAGCCCATCCCTGCGGGTTTATTATTATTATATATTTTATTATTTTTATATAACAGTTTTCATAAACATGTTTCAATGAAATATATCTTTATTCTACAAAATTATTATTTGCTAAATAAACTTGAAATATTTTTAAATATAACAATTGTACCTACTTATGTAGTATTTAAAAAAGAAATAATGTTCGTAATAAATAAATAAATATAAATAATAAAATTATTATGTGCTTGCAACCTGCAATATACTTACTTTATGTGATTATTATGAATTACATACAAAATTACAAAATTTTAAGGTAGAAATACAAATATCAGATCCAAATTTCAAATTATCCAAAGCTCGGATAATATTCGAATCTTTTTGGATCCGGATCCAATTTTTTTTAAATACTGATAGCACTGCTAAAAATTCATTAAATAATCAAATTAATGCTGTCAACTTATTTTTAATGTTGACGAATATAACTGTCATTTTTTTTATGAAATTCTGTTGAAATTTTAGCTGAGTGTTTTTACAGCAAGTGTAATCTATCTGAAATAGTATGTTTATCACCGTAAAAACTAAATTTAGAATTTATACTTACAGATGTTACGTTGTAATAGTCTTAAGTCTACCAGAACAGATATATTTCGTTTTATTTTTATATATATACTTATAAATATTGATCTTATGATTTATTAACTACGTTGTAGGTTTATTAACTATTTTGGTGCCTACGTTGCTGTTCGGTAGCGAATGTTGGGTTTGGCTGCAAAAGCATAAATGGCAAACAACTATTGCGGAAATAATTATAATAATAATAATCATTCAAGAATATCTGAGAGGGATGATTGATAGAATTAATGTTGTACGGTAAAAATATGAATCTTGTGTTGACTAAATGCAAAGTATTTGTTTTTGAGAAGAGTAACAACTTGACAACTGAATTGAATGTAATACATCTGGTAATGGTGCACGTTTAGAGCAGCTAGATGAGTAGATATATATTTGAGTAATTTATTATCTAAGAAAGGTCGCTTTGATCGTGTGATTGATAGGAGAATTAATGCTGCTTTTGGCAACACTGTACAATAATTAAATTATTAAATTCTTTCAAACTTAAATATTTATTTAAAACTGGATAAAATGTAGCTAAAATAATATACCTATTAACATTTTTTAAGTAGCAACTCTTAATTTATTTCGGATAAATAGTAAAACCAAAATTAAATTTTGAACATTTTAGTAATTTATTCTCGGAAAGTTGTCAGCCCTGTGTGTAATTTGTAATTTTTGTGAAAATTAGATTAAATTCGGATAGATAGTAAAGCCAAGATTAAATATTCGGCCTAATTCTCTAACAAAGTTGCTAAGTTTTAGCAACGTTGCAACAACTATAACCAATAGAAACAAATATAACAGTTCTCATTTTAATTTTTTATTTAGTGTCAGCTAATATGATTGGTTAATGTTGTTAGCAACGTTGCTAAAATTTAGCAACTTTGTTAGAGAATCAGGCAAATTAAAATATTTAGTAATTTTTTTCTCGGAAACTTGGCAGTCCTGTAGAGTAGTAAAATTATATAGTCTTTGTAGGTACTAGGAGAAACTTTGTTCAAAATTTTGTTAATCACGGATAATTAATGTAGCCATAATAAATTTTTAAAAATTTTAGTAATTTTTTCCTTGGAATGTTAACAACACTGGAAAAAACTAAACCCACATGCTCATCTTGATCACTAATAGAACTTACCCTGAAAATTTGATGCTAATCGGATGAACGGTCTAGGAGGGGTTGCGATTACAAAATTTGGACGCACACATACACCCTCATAAACTAAGTTCGGATTCGTCATCTAATCTAGTGGCTATATGAAGGATTTCTATATAATTTTTTTATTTTTTTGAAAATGTTACAGACACTGTACCGATTACTATACCACTTTTTCCTTGCATTCAAAGTGGTAAAAAGTTTGCATGCAAAATATGTGTGTTATTCGAAAAGCCGTTAACTTTTATGTCGCTGTATAATATGCAAATAAGCTAAATATTAGGTTAATTTTTTATTTGCTCCCATACGAACATTAAAAAAAAAATTAACGACAAAAACTGAGCATTAAAAACATAACCAACAAAAAAATATGTAAATTTTTCGGGTTCAATGTTTTCCAAATACATACCTTTATTATTGATCGAATCAAATATATAAATAAATGTAAATTAATTGAAGAAGAAAAAAACAATTATAAAAAATTTCAGATTGTAAACGAGAAAAAATAAATCAGTCAGGTACGCACACGAGGCAAGCACAGGCTGAACATATGCCTCGTTCGGAAACGAGGCAATAAACAATAAAGTTGTGTTCTTGGATACTTCAACTTGCGTTATGATTAATTTTAATGTTATTAAATTCCCTATCAGGTTTGTTATTGTTTTTTAGCAATGACGCGTTTCGACTTTTCAGTCATCTTCAGATTTTTCTGAGTTTGGTCCTTGTTTGTGATTCGAGTGAATCACAAACATGGACCAATCTCAGAAAATCTGAAGACTGAAAAGTCAAAACGCGTCAGTGCTAAAAATCAGTAACGAACCTGATAGAGAATTTAATAACATTAGAATTAATCAGTTAAGATGGTTCGGACATGTTGAGCGAATGTCTAATGAACGTTTAGTTTAAAAGATTTATTTGAATGATTTTGATGGTATACGTTTGCTTGGACGTCCGATGAGTAGTTGGAGTGATATGATTGAGAGAGTGGCTTGCGTGAGCGAAAGTTTCCAAGTAGTAGGAATGAAAGAGCATGTATGAGAGGAATTATGAATGTGGATGAAGCGAAAGTTGCATGTTGGGTTAGAAATGTTTGGAGGCGACTGATTTCGGGATGATGAAAAGAGTTTGTGCCACACCCTTTTGTCTATGCATGTATGTATGTAGAATTAATCATAACATTAAACAAATAAATGTACATAAATGAATGTTTCCAAAGTATGCTTAAAATAAATTTTGAATAGTTTTCCGGAAAATTGACAACATTGTATAATAATTATTTAATTATTTCAAACATACATATTTATTTAAAACTAAATAAATAATTTAGCCAAAATTAAATTTTAGTAATTTTTTTCTCGGAAAGTTTGCCAATCCTGTACGAAAGTAAAATTATATAATAATTTTTGTGGACACTAGAAAAATTTAGTTTTAATTACAAAATTTTTAGTAATTTTTCGTCGAAAAGTCGCCAATTTGCCTCGCTTCGACTAGACCGTCCACATCGGCTTGCCTCGTTCGCGTTCATGCTCAGATGCGTACGCGGGCCTTCGAGATTAGTCGCGCCAGCTGGCAGATTTTAAATTCAGTATCTTTAGAAACGTGCTATAGCACACACATCACAACGTTTTCCCCCGTGTCTTAAAATAATAATATATTTTAGATAAATAATGTGCCCAGTTATTTTTTTTTGTAGTTGTGCAAATGTTAAAAACTATGTTTGAAAGTGTTTAGTCATCATAAAAACTGTTGATAACGAAAATTCAAAGAAATTTAAAGGAATTTACAATCTAGTTAATCAACAAAGTTTATTATATTCAGTGTCAGTTGGTGTAAGGTGAAAATTTTTGCATAGATATGCAATAAAAAATATATTAATACAGTGAATATGTATTGTATATAATTCTAATTATCTGAACCGAATATTTAATGTATTAGTGAATTATTATAATATTTATCAAAGTATAAAGTGAAATTTCAAGTTAATTAATTTCAGTGTAAGTAAAAATTTCAAAAAAATATTTATAAAGTACGTTAAATTAGAAATTAAAGTATTTTAAGTATTGTACTTCAGTATTAACATAGTAAAAAATTAAAATTAAACTGCTTCAGGTTAAAATTCTGTATTAATATTTATTTGAAATCGACGTTTCGACGAAACTCAACGTCCGTCTTCATCAGGATAAATGATACAAATGACATTATAGTAAATAAGAGACCATGTTATTTACTACTATTTTCTGTTTATTTTTTTACTCTGTAATGTCATTTGTATCATTTATCCTGTTGAAGACGGACGTTGAGTTTTGTCGAAACGTTGATTTTAAATAAATATTAATACAGAACTTCAACCTAAAGCCGTTTTATTTTAATATAATGAGTTCTGAAAGATTTTTTTACCATGGTAAAAAATCTTTCAGAATTATAATTAATTAATTAGGTTAAAGTTAAAATTAAACAAGACTAAAAAGGAGAAACTAATTATTTAAATTAAAAAACAAATAATATACCACGTTTTTAACACGGACTAAAAAGTATAAAATAATTTCTCCTAGCCCCAAACAAATTAATAACCACATACAGAAAAATTGTAAGGAGTGTAGGGAGTAGCTGTCGTTGCCCCACATTTTTCTGTATGGGGTTATAAATCTGAATGGGGGGCTAGGTGAAATTATTTTATACGTTTTAGTCCGTGATAAATTCGTGGTATATTATTTTTTTTTTTAAATTTAAATAATTATTGTATATTTTAGCAGCCTATTTATTTGCAATGGTCAAAATCAATTGTTGAAATGTCAATGTCAATTGTATGAAATTAATTTGATTTAATTGTATGAATTATTGCGTTTAAATATTTCTATTGAATACATCAGAGTTTAATACGAACTTGCAATTTAAAGTTGTTCATCTAACTATCATATAATAATAATTATTTTTCTTCAAGCGTACAAAAATATTGATATTACATTACTATATTGCCTATGTCGAAATAGGTCATTATGTTACAATAATGTACATTATTATACAGCAGTTGGTTACTATATATACCACTGGTGACAGCACCAAACATGACTAGAACGTTAAATTTTACATAATTTAAGAAGTTATACCAACAACATGTAATTTTACAATAAGTATGTGATGTTATTTGCAGAAAGTAAGCAATTTTACATACTTATTACTTACTTTATGTAATTATTAAGAATTACATACATACATACACAATCACGCCATGTACCCAAAAGGGTGTGGCACAAACTCTTTTCATCATTCCGAAATCAGTCGCCTCCAAACATTCCTATCCAGCACAAGCAACTTTCGCTTCATCCACATTTATAATTCCTCTCATACATGCTATTTTATTCCTACTACTTGGAAACTTTCGCTCACGCAAAACACTCTCAATCACACCACTCCAACTACTCATCGGACGTCCACGCAAACGTATACCATCAAAATCATTCAAATAAATCTTTTTAACCAGACGTTCATTAGACATTCGCTCAACATGTCCGAACCATCTTAACTGACTCTAACACTGCAACTTTTGCTACAACATTTTTTTCAATTTCACACTCATCATACACTAATCTATTTCGTACCCAATCTCACCTATTTACACCACATACCCCACGTAAAAATCTCATTTCCACAGCAGTCATGTACAAAATTACAGAATTTTGAGGTAGAAATACAGAATATTTATAATAAATATTTTTATAGTAAAATTTTATTACTATTGTAACTTTACTAATTTTTTTTACAGTGTGCACTGAGAAAAATGGATAGTTACCGTAACGCTATTTATATTTAAAAAGGTGACACAAACACAAGATATTAAAAATAGCAAAATAAGTATATTTAAAAATTAACTATAAATATAATAAAAACAAAAATTTAATACCATCAATTTGTATATAGTATTACAGTCTTAATTCTTAATATAGTATTAAAATATATATGTGAGTAGATTTTAAAAATGTATAAATTTGTGAATACAGTAAACATACTCGTATATTTCAAATAAATATCTACTTATATTTATCCAATTTGTTAAATATCTATTTTTCTCAGTGTGATTATAATATTTCATACGTACGTGATAGATATAATAAATTCTTATATTTCATTTAAAAAAAAAATTGCTTATATGTTATAGATAGGCAGTTAGTTTGCATGTTTCAAACAAGTTTCATGATTATAAATATATATGAATATAAGAACAACTTTTTGTTCAATGTATACATAGAAAACATGTAACTTAACCTTCATATCATATGATTAATGATATGATTCATACGAGTATAATATTACGTGACAAATAATTTAAATAAATTTAAATTAAAGTAGAACGTCTTTAGATTGTAGTTCTGTATTAATTTTTATTAATAATTGACGTACTTTAACGTACTCTATGTCAGAGCTGGGCAAGCTACTCAATAAATATAACTAAACTGCAGCTACAAACTATTCTTAAAAAAATTATAAAGTTACAGCTACTTTTTTCAAAAGTAGCTAACGCTACAGCTATAAGCTACTATAAAATTAGCTGTCAAATCATAAGCTACTTTTACGCTATTTATTAAGCTACTTTGTAAGCTATTTTTAATATACATTTTAGCTACTATACAGGGTGATTCAGGACTATTGTAACAAACTTTAACAGCTTATTCCTGAGGTCATTTTGAGCCAAAAATGTCATATGAACATAGGTTCTATTCCTTTTAGTTACCAAAATACAAGAGGTTGAAGTTCTATAAATAACACGAAATTTTCTAATTTCTAATTTCTTCTTCTAATTTCTAATTTCTAGTGTAACAAACTTTAACAGCTTATTCCTGAGGTCATTTTGAGCCAAAAATGTCATATATAAACATAGGTCCTATTCCTTCTAGTTACCAAAATACAAGAGGTTGAAGTTCTATAAATAACACGAAATTTTCTAATTTTTGTAATCAAGATACTTTCGGAAAACAAGAGTTTTATTGAGAAGTCATACTTTATTTGTCATTACCTTACATAATCCATAAATAAAAATCATATCTGCATATTCAGCAGTACTATAACCATCCATTATGAAACAAAAATACAATCAAAAGTATAACAATTTTTAATTAAGACAAATAAGATATGACTTTTCAATAAAACTCTTGTTTTCCGAAAGTATCTTGATTCCAAAAATTAGAAAATTTCGTGTTATTTATAGAACTTCAACCTCTTGTATTTTTGTAACTAGAAGGAATAGAACCTATGTTCATATGACATTTTTGGCTCAAAATGACCTCAGGTATAAGCTGTTAAAGTTTGTTACACTAGTCCTGAATCACCCTGTATATTGTCTTTTTTTATTTTGTAACAGGGCTGTCTTAAGTATTTTAGCATCTTTGGCTACGAAAATGTAGCCCCCTTGTAAGAAATGTCTATTATTCAAAAAAAATGTATTGTCAGAAATATGAAATATACATACAAATAGTTAACTTATTTAGTGTTGCACCAGAAAAAGAAAAATATTTCTATTTTCTTATATTGTATTTATTCCTTGCTAATTTAAATAAGTAATTTTCATATAAAATACTACGTTAGGAAAAGTAGTTATTAAGTATAGTAAAGTAGCTATTAATTAGTAAAAGTAGCTTTAAACTACTAACAGTAGTATTCAAAATATTGGGATTTTTTCCCCAAAATTTCACTTGATAATCAGTCATTGAATCGGCTATCAAGCTATTCATCAATGGCTGGCCAGTTTTTAACCGTAGACACGTGTTTCGGTCTTTAGGACCTCATCAGTACGGTGCTCTGATCAGTCGCTGTGAGGCGACTGATACCGGTGTTAGTTCTGGCTGCCTTATATGGCAAGTACTTTGAACTATTAACGGCGAGAAATAAATAAATATCACCAACGCCATCTAGTTAATAATGCGATAAGCAAGTATAAATTTTTTTTTTTTTGACTTTGAACAAGTAAATGTTCGTATTGTCGTTGTGAAATTAAATGAAATAATATTCAAAATATTGGGATTTTTTCCCCAAAATTTCACATGATAATCAGTCATTGAATCGGCTATCAAGCTATTTATCAATGGCTGGCCAGTTTTTAACCGTAGACACGTGTTTCGGTCTTTAGGACCTCATCAGTAGGACTAACAGTAGCTTTATATTTTAGCTTACTATTTATAATTTACTTGCAACAAATTCTGCAGCTAGTTTTATTAAAACAATAAATAATTAAAAAAATCAAAAACACGTTGATTTTATTTTTAATTGGACTATCTTAATATAAAACAAAATTTTGAAAAAAATTACATAACAATTAAATATGGAGTAAAATATATGTCAGGGGTGCGAAAGAGTAACTTTACAAATCGTATAGAAAAGAAAAAACTAATACCATTGGTGGTTAGCTCTTGAAAAAATAAGGTATTTGTACATTTATTTTGTTCTAGGACGCATAGTTTTCCAGAAAAACAAAAAAAAAATTACTATTAAGTTTGAGGGTGATTTTTACCCCCTAAACCTTGACGGTTGCCGATAAAAAAATACGTATGGCTTAGTTTTTAGTGTTCTACTTGAATACCCAAAGCTTATTTAAATCGGCAAAGAACACCTCGATATGTTTGCTTATAAGATAGTAAATTTTACTTATTGATAGTGCAATTGAAATATGTAACATGTGTAACAGTATCATATAAACGTACAAATATTGCGCAGTATCACATTTCCATAGCGTATGAACATTTCTAAATATCTATATAATTTTTAACAATGTTACAGACGCCGTATCAATGGAAATAGACCATGTACCCTATATTTTCGGCAGTTTTTCACGTAGACGTCAATCGCATCATCTGTCGGCAACAAAATCAGCTAACAATAGGACGTTATTGTCAAAAACTGACAAACTAACACCTTGTCATACACATTCGCGTTCTCAACCGAGTGAGACAACAACAGGAACAACAAATTTCAAGCAAGCAACGAATTTTTGGCGACCGCAAAGCTGTTTTGTCTCACCTGAAACCTTGTCAGCTAACAGTGAAACTTCAAATACTATACAGACAAATCTAGATTGTGTGCTATGTGGACGAGTTTATCTCGAACCCAGAGTGTTAAATTGTCTGCATACATTTTGTACAAGATGTTTGCAACAGTTATTAAATACGACGATAGATGCAGCTGAAATATGGAGTCCTAGCGATCAGGAAGGTTAGTTAAATAGGTTTAAGTTCTGTTTAATTATTTATCTAATAAGTTTTTTTCTCGAAAAATTGGCAACACTCTAGGGGAAAACAACTTCTTCAAATTTTGTATACCAGATTTTACAAATTTCACGTATGATTGTTGAGATTGTAGTTATTCTTTGCCGATTTTACAGATTTTATACGAAATTTCCAGGATTTTTAAGATTTTACAAGATTTTTAAGAATATTTTTAATAGATATTACCATGATTTTATTAGGATTTTAATAAATTTGTACACCAGATTTTACAAGTAGTTTCCCCCTCGGCAACACTGTATTTTACTAAAATTATATAATTTATGTAGACGCTAGGGGACATCTTCTGTAAAAATTTGATTAAAATCGAATAAATAATGTGGCCATAATAAATTTTTAAATACTTTAGTATTTTTTTTTCGGAAAGTTGACAACTGTATTTTATTAAAATTACATAATTTATGTGGGCACTAGAGGAATCTTTTCTGAAAATTTTATCAAAATCGGATAAATAATGAATTTTCAAAAACTTTAGTAATTTTTTCTCGGAAAGTTGTTATTACTGGAAAAATATAAAACCATATGAAAATATAAAACCTGAAAATTTTATTAAAATCGGTTGAACCGTCTAGTTGCGATCACAAAATTTTGACTAACGACCGAGCGAGCTGACGACGCACACACATACACCCACATAAACTAAATTCGGATTCGTCATCTAGAGGCTATATAAAGGAATTCTATAAAAAAAAAAATTTTTAAATGTTACATAACTTTCTCTTTACAGTCAAAGTGATAAAAACGACGTTTCGACAAAACTCAACGTTCGTTTTCATCAGGATAAAAAATTCATCTAAATCATCCAGATAATTCTGCTATTGCTGAACATACGTTAGAATATCTTCATGATGTAAAATTTGAAGATACAGTAATAATTGCTAGACCAAAAAATATTAAAATAGCAGCAGATTTATAACATCCAATCACTGTGAAGGCACTAAATTAAATAAATCATTTAATCATTAATTAAAAATCTATAATTTTATTACTTATTTGTTACCTATTAGTATTTTTTATCCTGATAAAGATAAACGTTGAGTTTCGTCGCAACGTCGTTTTTAAATAAATAATTAAACAAAACTTAAACATAAAACAGTTTTATTTTGATACAATGAATTCTGAATTTTTTTTTATTATGTTAAGGTAAGTAAATATTTCTTTATGAAAATGATTTTAGGTTTATTATCAATTAAATCAGCAAGTCCCGAATCGCAAGATTCTGGCTGCGAAAGCAGTACATTAACATCAAATACCTCAAGAAAAACAGTCGAATTACAGTGTCCGATATGTAGGACGGGTACAGCATTAGGTCGGCATGGCATACTAGGATTACCCCATCACTATATAGCACAACATCGTATTTTCCTATCAACGTTAAATGATGAAACTACACGTTTATTATGTGATCTTTGCACGACTGATGTTACGGTAATTTTGAAAATAAATTATTTATAATGTTGGTCGCTGCACTTTTTTTTTTTAATTTCTTTAATTAAAAATATACATTAAAATAACTACGTAAATCTATGTTTCAAAATATAAATAATTTTGCTTTGAAACATATACTGGGTGTCCGAAAAGTCTGGACTGGGTCAAATATCTCGAGAACGAAAGGTTGTATTAACACGATTGCAGGGAACGTTGTTTTTGACACAATTATCTACTGAATTCTGTTGTAAAAAACCACCCCCACCCCTCCTAAGGGGGTGAACGTAAGGGTAGTTTTAAAATTTTAAATGGAAACCCCCAATTTTTTTTCATTTTTGGATTCCTTGACAAATTCTGTGTATGGCCCCAAAATTTCACACCCAACCATCGCCAAAAATGAAGAAAATGATTGAAATAAAAATGAAACTGAACAGTTTAAATGCTCAATTAAGTTGTATTTATGTAGTTATTTTAATGTATATTTTTTGATTAAAATTTTTTTAAAAAAAAGCAATGACCCCATTGTGTAAATGAATAAATAATTGTTGATTATTGAATTAGGCGACACATCGTTGTTCCGAGTGTTTGGTGAATGTATGTGACTTGTGCACTGACATACATCGCCGGCATAAGATTGCCTCGCAACATGAACTGTTAAAGTTGAACGAAGTCCGACAGAGAGGTCTTATGAAGATCCATCGACAGATCATGTGTCAAAATCATCCCGAACAAGAATTAATTGCTTACTGCAACAATTGTGCACAAGTAACTACCAATTATTATTTTATTTCATATATACATTAGGCTGTCCGTAAAAAAAAATTCCAGTATGGCTAAAATCGATAATTTTACATCGAAAAAGATAAAAAAAAATGGCCCGTATTCTCACCTCAGTTTTTTGTGAAATAGTGCTTTTATCATTAATTTCAAAATAATTTTTTGCTTCTGTTTTTGATCAAATATAAATAATTTTTCTATTTTTGATGATTTTTATTATATTTAGTATTATAAAATTTAAATAAACTATTATAAAGTCCTTAATAAATAATTTTAAGTAAACGTCAAAAGCACTTTTGGCAAAAATCACTTTTATAAATGAGGTGAGAATACGGGCCAATATTTTTTGCTTGTTTTTACGAAAGTAACAGGTTAGGTTGGGTAATTGAAATTTTCGAAAAACGCGTGTTGATACATACAATGTATGTATTTACACGCGTTTTTTGAAAATTTTAGTTGTGTAGAGGAACCTGTTATTTTCGTAAAAACATGTTAAAAACATTATTTCTAATGTTGTATCGATGTAAAATTATCGATTTTAGTTTTACTGGAAAGTTTTTTTTTTTACGGACACCTTAATATACATACATACACAATCACGCCATGTACCCAAAAGACAAGCAACTCTAGCTTCATCCACATTCATGACACCTAAAAATACATACTCTTCTATTCCTACTGCTCGGAAACATTCGCTCACGCAGTACATTCTTAATCATACCGCTTCATCTACTCATCGGACGTCCGCCTGCAAAGGTAAACCTTCAAAATCATTCACCTAAATATTCTTTTAACCAAACGTTCATTAGACATTCGCTCTAGATAACCGAACCATCTTATTTAACTAACACCAACTTTGGCAACAATATTTTTTTCTCAATTTCACACTCATCATACACCAATCTATTTCGTATCCGATTCTTTTAGTTACGCCACGTAAAAATCTCATTTCCACAGCAATCATTTTCTTTTTCTGGTTTTGCAGTCAAACCTAACATTTTCAGCAGTTTCGGATGCCAATATTTTTGTTTTTACTCGCAATTAAAATTAAATACTAATAAAACGATTTTTATTTAGGTTATATGTAATGATTGCATTTTATCACATCATGTGGACCATCTTTATGATACCTCTCAACGGGCATGTGTACAACGCACGCCACGCATGCGTAGTGCATTGAAACGCACGCATACCAACCTACAGAAAGACACCATTTTATCGGAACATTTAAAACTAACACAAATATCCCTAGAATCGAAATGTAATAAATTACAAGAGGAAGTTGAAAATTTCATACAATCGTATCGAGACGCGATCGAACTACATCGTAAACAATTATTAGAAGAAATCAATTGTCTTCGAAACGAAAAACTCGCGATAATAAATCAACAAAGAATCGAAATTGAAAAACGAATAACAGATGCACAAGATACAATGTTATTCACGCAAGATCTACTGAAAGAAGGCTCACATATTGAGATATTAACATTTGTTGATTCCATATTACAGAAATTCGATTCGTATCAACAATTTAACAATATTGAGATTGTACCAAAAGTAACAGATAACGTACAGTTTTTGCCGAAAGAAATGAAGAAAGAAAGTTATAATTCAGTGCTATTGTTTGGTGTTATTAGCTCGCAAACAGTGGCTCCCAATCAGTGTGTGCTTCATATTGATGGTAAGTTATACAATTGTTTCTAATCTAGTAAATTTTGCAATAAAATTAAGAATAAAACACACATTCTTTTTTTAAATTAGGCCCACTCCTGTGGCTTTTATTTGAGAAAATTTCGAGGCTGCTACAAACAAATATGTACAAAAAAGATTTTTATTCTGTTTTCTCTAATCTGGTAAATTCTACAATAAAAAATCTTTATACGAATATATTTCAAACAATTTTCGTAGCGCTGACGTGATTTTAAATTTAATTCTGGTAATTATTTTTAGTCGTACAATGAAATATTGCAGGCGTATCTTTAAACTCTACGAATATAAATACCTAAACATGCAATAAAATGCAATAAGACTGTCTCACATCGTAGCATCCATCGGATTGCTCCTATTTAAATCATTCATGGTATTTCGACGTACTTCAAATGTTTTAGCCTAGTAACTGGATAGATGTTCATTTATTTTGATCTATCCAGCATATGCATCATGTTTTCATTATTAATGATTAGTTTTTAATGATTTTTTTAATAGAATTTTTATGTTTTAAATTGAAAAATCAGTATTTGTTTACTTCTAGACACCTGTATATGAGTCGTATAGATGCAAAACTCACTATTTGCAAATTTTAAGTTCTGAGATATTTGCAAAAAAACTGTTATAGCTAAGTGTAATTGTATTTTGATGATAAAATCTTGTTGCTAGATGGCAATACTTATTTAAAATCGTGAATCATTGGTATTATAAATCATTAATTCATACAAAGTAACTGTTTGCTTTCCACCAATAAAATTTAATTATTGGTGGAAAGCAAACAGTTACTTTTGCATCTAAACTATCAACGCAAGTAGTGAGTTTTGTATCCAATACTAAACTTTAAAGAGTGTTTCTCATATTAAATATTGAGTTTTTTTTCTAATTAACCTAAATATCGTATTCCTTGTAAAATTCTACGTCCAAATCGCGCAAAATCTCATTTTTCACTTTTTGTCGAATAGTCAGTTTTGCATCTATACGCCTCATATACAGTGTCCTCTAAACAATTCGCATCGTATGACAGTGTAGGGAGTAGCTGTCGTTGCCCCACGTTTTTATTCTCTATGGGGTTATAAACCCCTGTATGGGGCTAAAAGAAATTATTTTATACTCTTTAGTTTGTGTTAAAAACGTGGTATATTAAAATTTAATTAATTATAATTTAATAATTATAATTTTATTAATTATAATTATAATTTTATTAATTATAATTATAATTAATTAACTTTAATTTAATATTTCTAATATTATTAAGATAATTAATTAGTAAATATTAGTTAATAACATGTTAAAAAATATCATCTTCGTTTGTTGTTTATGTTTAGAATTTTTTTGTTAACCGGAATAAGAATTAAGGTCAAATGATTGAGAAACATATTTTTACATTTTACACAGAATATAAATAAACATCCTTAAATGTTTAATTTATATTTATTTCTACCGACTATTAGAAAACTATACTCTAAAGTAAAACGACATTTACAGAAAACAAACAGAACATAGAATCAAATTTACTAGCTAATAAAATAAGTAACTACATCATAAATTTTTTATAGATTTTTTAATTAGAAGCAATATAAATTTATAAAAAAAAATTAGATAACAACTATCAGTGTGTGACTAGTAACTGATTTAAATAAAATTTAGCTACCTTTCATTAAAAATCTATAAAAAAGTGTATGATCTAGTTACTTGTATTTTGTTACCTAGTAACTTGTTTCTATGTTCTGTTATTAACAGGGGTGTGGCGACACAGTGTGCAATGTGTATTTGAATGACAATCAAATACGATTTTTTAACATATGTTAAACATTTCTTTCGTAAAACTGCAACAAGCTTAGTCCGAAAATTATCATGCATTTTGCAAAATATATTAGAATTAGATGAGTAGTAGTTAATGAGTATTTTAAAAATTTGTTATTGAGTATTTTGAAAAAATTTAAAATATAACTTTTTTCAAAATTTGCTCAAAAAAATCTCAAAAAATTCAGTAAAATAGAGAAAAAAATTAGCTACATAATAGCTAAGTAACTTTTTTAGCAGGAAAAATTATTGAAAATTCCAGAAAACATTTTAAAAAAAATTCTAGTACCCAAATGGCACATGCTAGCAAATTAAAACTAAAACAAAATTATAGAACTTTTTATTCCCTATCGAAAAATATTCTAAGTATTTCTCCGAATTTTACTTCAGAAAGAAGTATTCTGCATATTATCGGTATTGCATGTTATTGCCCTATATCAATCTGGCAAACGAACACCTGTATATATATATATATATATATATATATTTGTTTGTCTGTTTGGTACAAATTTTGCAACCGATGAGCTAGAGACTTGAAACTTTAAACATAGCTCAGCTAACTGGATGACAATGCAATATTAACTAATTAATTATAATTATATAATTGTAATTAATAAAATTATAAATTAAATATTTTTTTTTTAATTTAATTAAAAATTTCCAGGGGTAGAAACTGTACAAACACATAAAAAAGTCGATCTAATTTTGGAAACACGAGATGGATTTGGTGAAAAAATGCAATATGGTAACGAAACGATTGATACCCAGATTTGGTGTAAAAATGATACACTATCAAAAACAAAAACGGAATTTGTTAGCGTTTCGCCGTTAGAAGTACACGATAAACATGATGGAAATTACGTTATTAGTTTCATTCCGAAAATAGCGGGCCAAATAACGTTATCCGTTACGATTCATGGCCGTCACGTACAAGTAAGATTATTTTTTTTTTAATTTGATTAAAAATTTATTGCGTTATTGCACATATTAACTAAAATATCTATCTTATACCCAAATTCATAAACAACAGATTAGATTTTGTTGGAAAGTAAATATATTTATTTCTATAGCAACTCTAGTTTATATTAGTTTATTTCACAGATGTAAACACTAAATAAAGTAAATTATAAAAAAAAAACAGCTTAAGTTCTGTATTAAAATTTATTTATAATTGACGTTTCGACGAAACTCAACGTCCGTCTTCATACAAATCAAATGACATTACAGTAAATAGATTTTTACTATATTAAACTATACTTTATTTACTGTAATGTCATTTGTATAAGTTTTTCTGATGAAGACGAACGTTGAATTTCGTCGAAACGTCGATTATAAATAAACATTAATACAGAACTTCAACCGAAAGCTGTAATATAATGAGTTCTGAAAGATTTTTTACTATGTTAAAATAAATTATATTTATATTTTAAAATAATTGAAAAAGGTTTTATTACAAAAATAAAACTGCTCTAGATTCTAGTTCTGTATTAATATTTATTAATAATCGACGCACTCAACGTACGTCTTCATCAGGAAAAAAAACAAACAAAAAATACAAGTATCTAGATTATAAAATTTATAAATTTTTAATTCAAGAAAGCCAAATTTTATTTAAATTAGTGCCTTCATTTACTATAAATGTCATTTGTATTTTCTTTTTTTTTTTCTTGATGAAATATTAATACAGAACTATAACCTACAGCCATTTTATTTTAATATATTGAATTTTGAAAGACTTTTTAACTATGTTAGGTTTTATTATATCTATAGTTGTAGAATTCTGTTTAGAAAATTCTGAAACTTGAATATAAAAAAACAAACATAATGACATACAACAGAACTTACAATAATCAAACTATGCATATTTAGACCTAAATAAAGTAAAATATTTATTAACAATTTTTGATTTCCAAACAGAATAGTCCAGTCAGTATTCGAATATCTGATACGAAAACAATAAAATCTAGCGAACATAACGGCATGTTTCATTGCTGTTCCTGGTGTTCATTAGGTGGTCAAAAAGTGACAGGACTCGATAAAGGATATGTGAAAGGATATTGCGCATGCGGTGGCCAAATGCCCGGCGGCTATCTTGGTTGTGGTCATGGCCACCATGGCCATCCGGGCAAACCGCACTGGTCGTGTTGTGGTAGCACCGTCGAGAATAGTTTATTATGCGAGAAGAATCTTAAGAATATTAATAAGTTTGATACGACGACCGATAAGAGTAAAAAGATTTATGAAATTACGCTATGATATGTATTTTTATTCAATTAGATTGTCAATAAAAAGATATTTATTTTTTTCTAAATATTATCGCATGAAAATTATTTATTCCTAATAAAGCTATACGTTTGCCTTAGCAAAAGTTTCCAAGTAGTATGAATAGAAGAGCATGTATGAGAGGAATTATTAATGTAGATGAAGCTAAAGTTGCTTGTCTGAATATAGGAATGTTTGGAGGAACTGATTTCGGGATAGTGGAAAGAGTTTGTGCCACATTCTTTTGGGTATATAGCGTGATTGTGTATGTATGTTATTTAGATTAAAATAAAATGTATTTATAGCATTTTTTTTAAAAAATATTTAATAAATATCCATAATAATAATTTATTAAAAAACTTATTTTAAGATGTTTCTACATATAGAGTAATTTTCATATTTAAATACAGAACTAATTAAAATTTTAAATTAACTCTAAGGGAAGTTTTTTCATATATCGCGGCTAATACCCATCACCACCAAAATATTATTTATCATTTAATTTATACAACATATTTAAATACAATTAATTATTTTCAACATTAATAAATATGTGTCATTAAAAATAATCAATAATTAATAACTTTAAATATAATTGACGGTCAGAATTTTTATTGCATAATTATTAATATTACTATTTCAATAAAAAATTGAAATGTTTAACGTTACGTAGGATACTGTCAACTTTGGCACAAGCTTTGACAAGAAAATAATATAAAAATTTGTAACACAAAATTCATCTGACCTACTAGTCACCTTGTCTATATTCATGTCAGCTTTGTTATCCAAATAGCGGTCACAGGCGTAATATAAGTAATATAATTCAGTTATAGAACAGTATTTTTGTTTTAAATAAATATTCAAAAAATGGATTGTTTCATGAAACTTTGTGGATTATGTACTAGTGATAAAAATGTAACATTCACTATACATAACCTAGGTTCCGACGACAAAAGTTTTCTATACAAATTAAAAGTAATTGTTCCAGAAATTGTAAGAAATTTTGTTTCGATTGTAATAAATAATATTATTTTCATATCTTTTAATTACTTTAGGTGAATTGCAATATCAGATTACCAAATGGTATATGCACAATTTGCGCTGTTCAATTAAATGATGCTTATGAATTTATAAAACAATGTTTGGATACTCATATAATATTAAAACAACGCCAATTAAATGAAGAAGTTTGTCGTTTATGTGCTAGTAATAAAAATATATCATTAACTTTAAATAGCGTGGATTCCGATAATGAATTGATATCTTATAAATTGGAAACCATTGCATCGGATATTGTAAGTAATAGATTAAATTTGAATTAATTTATGTATACTGTCTAATTTGTTCCCCTAATGAGTCTATTTTAGATATACTATTCATATCGTTTATAAAACATTGTGTGAATAAATTCTTTCGAAGTTATTGAAGTTAATAAAATAAGATTTTAATTTTCTAAAATAAAAATTTAATATTATAAATTTTTAGCTGGAATGTGATGAGAAGTTATCGGATTCAATTTGCTCAACTTGTTCAATTCGTTTAAATGAAACGTATAAATTCGTACAAAAATGTTTAAAATCTAAAGAAATTTTAAAACAACAATTACAACAAAATAGTGTTGTTATTAAAAAAGAAATTGTGAAACAAGATACAAGTAGTTGTTTAAATAATGAAGAAAATAATACAAATTTGAATATTGTTTGTATTAAAAAAGAAATTATTAATGTGGAATACATTAAACAAGATTTAGAAACTGAAGAAAGTTTGGAATCAGAAATTAATACAAATTTGAATATTGCTTGTATTAAAAAGGAAATTGTTAATGAGGAATACATTAAACAAGATTTGAAAATTGAAGAAAGTTTAGAATCAGAAAATAATACAAATTTTGAATCTGTTTTTATTAAAGAAGAACACAATGAACTAGATTTGGAAAATGATACAAATATTAAAATTGAAGATAGATCAAAATTAGAAAATTCAGAAATAATAATTAAGGAACAGAATTCTGATTTTGAGAATGAAACCAATTCAAAAAATTGTCAAGTTGTTAGTAACACGAATAAAAATAATATTTCAAGTTCGAAAAAAAATGATGAATCTGTAACGAAAGAAAAAGACTCTCATAAATGTGCAATATGTGAGAAAATTTTTACTAATATTCGTAATTTAAAAAGGCATACTTCTAATGTACATGCAAATAAAAAACACTATATATGCACAATATGTAAGGAGACTTTTAATGATAATACATACTTAAAAAGACATTATATTCAACATAGAAATGAGAAACCTTTTAAATGCGAAACATGCGAGAAATCTTTTAGTAATAGCGGAGATATAAAAAGACACATTCGTTCTCATACAATGGAAAAACCTTATATATGCGAAATATGTGGAAAAGTTTTTACTCGTAATACAACTTTAACCATGCATACTCGCACGCATACCAATGTGAAACCTTATAAATGCGAAATATGTGAGAAAACTTTTACTCGCAGTACAATTTTAACAATACATAAGCGCACACATACAAATGAGAAACCTTATAAATGTGAAATGTGTGAGAAAGCATTTACTATAAATGCAAGCTTACAAGAGCATATTCGTTCTCATCATACACAAGAGAGACCTTATAAATGCAAAATGTGCGAGAGAGCATTTACTACAAATGGAAGTTTAAAACAGCATATTCGGACACATACAAATGAGAGACCGTATAAATGCGAAGTATGTGAAAAAGCTTTTATTACCTGTGGAAATTTAAATATGCATATTCGTTCGCATACACAGGAGAGATTATATAAATGCAAAATATGTGAGAAAGCATTCACCCGCAATACACATTTAGTAAGACATTTTCGCACGCATACAAATGAGAGACCTTAAACATGTGAATGTTGTGAGAAAGCTATTACAGAAAGTGGAAATTTAAAAGTGTATAGGAGAGAGGAGAGACTTATGCATGCGAAATATGTAAGAAAATCTTTATTCAAAGTAGAAGTTTAAAAATCTATATTCGTACGCAGTCAAACCAAAAGTGGAACTTGTAAAAGACATATTCATTTTCATACAAATAAGAAACTTACAAAACTTGAAAAGTGGAGAATTTGACAAAATACATTTAGTTTATTAATTATCATTATAAAATCTTATAAATAATCCGTATTTTTACAAAATTACTAGTATTTTTTAAGAATTATTTTTCTCCGTTTTCTTTAAAAAATACATATTAACTTTTAGGTATATTTCAGTGTATTCATTTAATATGTGATTAATTTTTGCTACAAATATTATTCTTGTGTAACTTTTTTTATATATTTTGGTACATTTTCGTTTTTTTATGTCATATATGTATTAGTAATTCAGTGTGTGTGTGTGTGTGTATTATTTTTGTATTATAAAAATTAAAGTAATATTTAAATAAAAGTAATATTATTATTTTGTAACAAACGATTTAAAATTATTATATTTAACTTTTTTCTATATAAAAAATTATCATTGACTTATATAAGTCTGTTGTTTGCACGAAACGCAAGAGAAAGATGAACCAATTATATATTAAGTTTTTTTTTTTTAAGAAAGACATTTTATGCTAAAAATTAAAATTTATGAATAATTATTTACATTAAAATAAAATCTAGTCATTTATAATAATATTTAAAAAAAAAATATTTAATAAATATTCATGATAATAATTTATTAAAAACCTTATGGTAAGATGTTTCTACATATAGAGTAATTAAATTCTGCTATTTAAATATAGAACTAATTAAAAAAATTTAGCACATAAGTCAAAATTGTTTTTTTAAGATTTTTATTAGTATTGCATATAGTATAAAATAATTTGTGACATTATGTAGTATTATGTAGTATTATGTGTATTATGTAGTCTCTTAATAAATAAATATTTTACATAAAGTCATGAATCGGAACAAGGTTTTTATATTATTTATTTATTTATTTACTCATTTATTAACCAATTACATTTATACAAAATAAATCATTGTTTCTTTTTCTTATTACTAACACTTTTACCCCCAGATTTCCTACAACAGCAAATTCTTGTAATAATTTTTTTAACAATAATCAGCGATACAATACCAGTCAAAGTTATAACAATGATTACATCAATTTGTCGAATTTGATACCAATCCATGTTCATACCTCCAATACGAAGATGCGGACTATAGCCATTTCTCAAAATATATTCGATCCAGAATATGGCTGTATCAATTGGACGCATCGGTTGATCGCGAAATAATTTTGATCGGTGTCGAACATTTTCTCGATAGCTTAAAACAAATTTTTTTATTTACAATATATATATATATATGTGTGTGTACTTATTATTGTGTGTTTCACAATATATTTAATTATTTTTTTAATATTTTGATAAGGATAAATAATTCCAATTTTGTTTTTATTATTTAATTGTTGTGGCAATAATAGTAATTTCTAATAATAGTTTAAAAAGAACTAGTTTATTTTTATTAATGAACGTTATGTTGATTTCTTATATTAAAATATGTTGTGAAATTTTTTTTATCAAATATGTTTCAAGTAATTGCTTTTAGAACAAAGTAAGTTATTTTAGTACAAAAAATTTATTTATTATGTAGTTTTGTTTCTCTGTTTCTAAATATTTTTGTATTTTGAATTGTTTGCAATAAATATGGAACCTTTTACAAGCCCCTGAAGAACGTGAAAATTCACACGGAAAACTCGACTAAGTATCTAGATGTGAGGTTTTTATTTAACATCATCCAAATCTAACTACAATTTTCATTAATCATTTCCTAGATTATTTGTACTAATTGAATTATACTAATATATATAATTATTTCTAAAATAAGTATGTAAGAATATTACCCGTAAGAAATACATTCTGAATAATTAATAATTGTTAAAAGTTATGACAAATAATTCTCAGAGACATACAAAACAACAAAAGAATGTGTCTTATGGCATGAAAATTTCTCTGTTAAACAATATTTCGATTAAATACTGCGTGGTTCTGTGACGAGTGCAGCAAATTTATTAAATTTCTAATGAATACTTACTTCTTATTATTGAGAACTTCACGTATTGCACTTAATAAAGTTTCTTCATTTAACTGAGAAAATTGTACTGTTATTCCAATGCCTAGCCTTTCCGATTGGGCCATATTCATCTTTTGATCACCGAAAATAGGTATACCCACTAAAGGCACACCATGATACACTGCTTCCGTTGTACTCAACAATCCTCCGTGTGTTATAAAAAGTCTTAAATTTGGATGAGCTGATAAAAATAATAATAACGCTTGTAAAATTGTAAAAAAAAATAAATAATAATAAAACATTACGCGATTTCATACTTTTATATTTGATTCTATATTAAATAACAAACATGTAAATAGTGCACATTATTTTAAAAAATATAACTTAAATTATTTTAAATTTAATAGCTGTTATAAAACATTTTTGACATTCCTTTGTTTACGTTTTATATTATACATATCAAACAGTTTTTCGTTATCTTCAATACAATTTTTTGTTTGTAGTTTGTTGTTTCGTTGTGTGATATATGTCTGGCACAAACTCTTTTCACTATCCCAAAATCAGTTTCTTATATTTAATATTATAAAATTCAAATAAACGAATTAAAATTGCTTAATCAGTAATTTTAAGTAAATGTCAACAGTAATTTTGACAAAAATCACTTTTAAAAGTGGGGTGAGAATACGGACCATAGTTTATGTGATTTATTTTTACCTAATATGTCATTTTGCGGTAACCATTTGCTGATTTTGACATTGTCTGGCCTTCCAGGAAGATCAACTTCAAATTTCCATAAAATTTTATAGGGTAGTTTAGCAAACACGGACATAATATCGTTTCGCATTTTCTCTGGAAGCATCGAACTCTTCACGTTTGAGCCCAAGCTAAATAGAATAAAACCATTTTTGGCTCCATCTAGATATTCTTGAAGATCCTAAAGTCAATGCCGTAGGTTGTAATATCAATAAATACTATTAAACATATATCTCGAGGGTACATGAGTACATAACTTTTTTTAAATTCAACTAGAAATCAATTTACGCCAAATATTCCCAATGTAACTTTTCTTTCATCCACATTCATGATACATACATTTTATTACATTGGAATTGAAATTGGAAACATTTGTTTCCGCAAAATACTTTCAGTTTTGATCATTCATTATTCAATCACGCAGACGTACACCTTCATCTAACTGACTTCCTTACCTTAGGCAAAGCTTTAGGTTCCTCAATATGATATCCACCGATTTCTATCATATTTGGCAAGATAGGTTTAGCCATACCAAAACTAGGATGCGAATTTAACAAAACCAACGAAGTTCTTTTTCTAATAATATCGTTTACATGGGGTGCATCCGGATATAATGTATGTAACAATTTGTTTTGAGAAGGAATTCCATAAAATACGTGCATTCCTTCGACAACGCTTGTAATAATCAAATTTACCATTCTCTTCCAGAAGGTCAAATCTTCTGCATTACCTGGAAACAATAGTATCTTATCATAGTAAAAATCTTTCAGAACTTATATAAAATAAATCTGCTATTGTTCAACATGTGTTATAGAATATCTCCATGATGTAAAATTCAAAGATACTGCAATAATTGCTAGACTCCATCAATATTAATAGTAGATTGATGAGAGAAGGAATAAATATTTTTTCATACCTGAAGATATATAAGAACTAGGTTCCGGATTCTTCACGTAATTATTAATCATTACATTTGATCCAATCGTGCTTAAGATGATCAATGGACAATCAAATCGCTCAGCAAAATAAGAATGGGCTTCGTTAAGCGATGCTGCCATTATGACTAAATCAAATTTTTCGTTGGATTTTAACAATTCTTCAACATTAGTATGCACTAATGCTTCGCCAAACAAATTTTGCACGGCAGTTATCATATAAAAAAATTGTATAATCGGTGACGATTGTGTCATACTCGCATCTGTGACGTTTTCGAAGAAAGATTGCATTTGTTCTGGAAGAAAAATATATTTTTTCTACTGTGTTGTTATATTATTCAATACTACCCAAAAATATATTATACATAAGTAGTACAAATTCTTTCGTTGTAGTTTTGTTTAATTATTAATCTGCTATATAATAATAGTCAACATAAGATCGACTTTTGCTCATAAAAATTAGCGAAATAAGATAATTTAAATAGTTTTAACCTATGAAAATATTTTATTTTATTCGATGTTACTGAATTATGTACGATATAGATAAAATGATATTTAAATAACAAGATTTTTTTTAGTATTATGTTCAGGATATCGAACCGTTATATTTTTCGTTCCGGTTCAATCAAAGAGAATATAATATATTATATTATATTCTCTTTGGTTCAATTAAATATATATATATATATATATATATATATATATATAAGAGTATATAACATATATTAACGTAACAAATTCTTGTATACAGGATTATTATTTATTTATAATTAGAAAAAATAAAAATTACCTGTAATTATTAAAATATTTTCCAATATATTTTCATTTAAACTATTTAAAGATTATTAAAAGCAAAATTATTATCAAAAAAAATACACCTTCCTCAAACTGATCACTAGTTTCATTTTCAAATATTAACAACTGATTATTCATCCACAAAAAAAAACAAAAGATGAAAAATTGTTTTAACATGTATTGAACCGAAATAAATCGATTTTTTTTTGGTTTAGTTCGTTTTCGTTCCAGCAAAAATAACGTGTTATTTTCGGTTTTCGGTTCAGTTCCAGCTCGAAGCCCTGACTATGATTTCTGTAAAACGATTTTTTACCGACCGTCACATATAATGGTATAGGTATTGTAAACATACCAATTTAGCTTTCGAGATTTTTTTCCAAATAAGCACGAATTAGTCTTTTTGTAACATAAATCAACTATTTTTAACGTGATATCAGTCAGCCAAGTGCAGAGCAAATTTTTAAGAAATTTTATATTTAAGTTTCGAATGTGACTCTATACTTCTAGATTAGATTAATTTTGAAGAATACATAAACTTACTTTCATATTGTTCCTTATAACCCGTCAAAACAATACCCCTATAATTCGCTATCGGTTTCTTCTCGTCAAAAGGACTTATCACGGTAACTTGATGACCTCGGGCCGCGAGTTCTTTCATCAAGCGACCCCCTAGAATATAATGACTGGGTGCAGGAGCAGGAAACACGCCAAGGATACGAGCACCAAATACATTCTTATCACTTACAACTAACGCAAATGTTACAAGAAAAAATATCTGATATAGTTGTCGCATTTTTAACAAGAAAACACTGAACGATTTTGTACTGTTATATGTGTAACATTTCAGTCACAACTAAATTAATTAAATCTTTGTTAATGTTCTAATCATTAACTACAGCCTTGACTTGATTATTTACTTATCACACGTGTTTATCTATTTATATAATTTGATAAGTATATCTAGTAGCCATGATAAAACATTTTAATTTTGTGGAGTTGATATTAAAAACTTTGTATGTATTTGTAAATTAATTTAGATGTAATTATACAAAATAGATTATTTGCTATAAAAAATATACCAGATGTCTACAAAATTAGAGCCACTTGAAATTATTAAAAATTTATAAACATAAAATAATAAAATTAAAAAACCATAGGATTAAGTTTTGAGTAAATTTTAATTAAAAATTACCGTACTTTACGTACATCATCAGAAAAAATTATACAGACATTGTGACATTTAGATGAAGCAAAATATTAGATGTTAAATTTTAAATTTTATCAAAGTGTTCAAAATTTGAAATATTTTATTCATCTCATTTTTATCCTACCTGTCACCCATAATGGGCACGGCGTCAGTTGTTTGGAGGAGAGCTAGGTCGTAGGTGGGGTTGGTAGGAACTTTATTTTGTGATGTTGGTAAATTAGGTGGGCGCCAGTCAAAGCGGAATGTTGACGCAAAATTGAGAAGCTTTGACAAATCTCAAAAAGGAACTTAACGGGATAGGGATTTATTTCATTTTTCGAGAATTTGTTTCGGAAATGCGATAAATAATTAAATAAAAAATTACTTACAATTTTGTAATTCGAGATGTTATATTGCATGATATTCCAAATACAGAGTACGTACGTCGTTTGTTTGATGTCTGCTGGTTAGCGGGTGGTCTAGCTAAAGAAGATCTTCTTCTGCGTTTTCGTCAGCGCCGAGGAGATGACAGAATGCATAGCGCAGCACGCGGCGTGGCCGTTGATCAAGACATCAGGAGAATAATCGCCCTCGCAATCAGAATACGCCCCGCGGGCTTCGGTACGTTATATAAAATCATCATCCAATCCATAGTTACTGCTCGACTTATTGGATGGTCGAAATCTTTCATTTGCTGATCCAAACTCGATTTCCACAATTTACTGGTGCTGCTATACATCTGAATCTCGCTCGGACACCGTTGAAAACGACAGCCTGTTCATCTAAACATGAGGGGGCACAGCAGATTTATCCAGAATAATAAACATGATAAAATCAAACAATCGAACTTGAAATAAAGGTCGATACAATCGAAATTCAACGATAGGCAATAGTTTCATACAATATCATCAATATAACAAATTAAAGCAAAATCAAAATACTTTACAATTTACAATTTAAAGTACACAGCTCATAAGTTAGCTCAAGTGACGTTAATAAATTTAGCAAACAAAATAAATATCATGATTCAAAATTTAAGCAATAATAACATGATTCAATCAGCAACCAAAATAGTAACAGCGGTATAATCTCATAAAACAAAAGTTAAACGATAATTGCATAGTTCACTTAGCAAACAAAATAAATAACAACGGTATAATCGTACGATACAAAAGCTAAGTGAAAATAGCATAGTTCAAAAAATGATACAAGTAAAATTAAAATTATTTAACTAGAAACAAAAATACATAACTCAAAGAAAGTTTAGCAATACTAAAACAAAATTACTGAACAACATTTTCTAGCTAAATAAGTCAAAATTACTTGCTCACGACAAAATCTTCAATACAAAAATAATACAAATAAAGTGATGATTTGCTACTTACGATTTTCTACACGTCATTCATACAACAAAGAAAAGGGATCGCGAAGAGGGAACATAGAACATGGAACAGAGGGGGGGTCGCGTGCGCAGGAGAGACAAAACACGAAAGTACTTTAGCCGATCTAGACCGAATGTCTTTCCCGTAATTTGTAAATCCGGAAGCCAATGAACGCATTCTGATCTTATAGGAGTAGCCCACGAGAACATAGGGTATTTCACCGAGAATTACGACGTGGCCACCAAAAAATATACTACAAACAAAATATCATCACAGCCGATATAGCTTCTTCAGCCTAAAATTTAAGCGCTGTGATAATAGCAAAAAATATACGATACGATAAATCAAAAAATCATCGCAATACGAACAATGGCGCGTGGCCTCAAAATAACTCGTATTGCAACAATCCCGAACTCTACAAAAGTTCGAACAATAAAACGTCGGTCGTTTTAATACGCGAATAAAATTATCAAATCCGTGCTCGCAGCACGGCACAAAAAATCTGAAGATCATAACGCGCTCTAGCGAGGGCCCGAAATTCACAAATACGGACAATGATACGCACTAAAGAACTTTCACAAACGGAAAATGGGAAGGAAATCTACTAGTATTTACAAAAGAAAGAAATGAGGATTGGAACGGGAATCTGTGCTGCTTCAAGGTTAATTTGTCAAATTAAAATTACTAATCATCAAATAAACTATAACGATACAAACTCTAATAAATTGAACTCTAGAAATTATCATTCAAAACAAAATAACTTACAAAATTATTCAAGAAAGAAATTGGCTTTACAAAAAATACAAAACGAAATCAAATGTAAGTTGACCATCATTGTATTCACGAGAGCGAAAATTTACGATACTAAAATAATCCAATCATCAAAAAATCTCATGAATAACAATTCAAACATAATACTAAATAAATAAATTGTCAACTTACATCGTTTCAAATCCAAACGAACCAATTCCATATTGAATACAAAAACTTATCAGGCCGCATGGTAAATTAACCTTCAACTCATCACGGATATAACGAAGACAAAACCAGTAGAAGTCTGCTCAGCTCGGTAATTCACGCAAGAGAGAGAGAGGTGCTCACACCAGAGCGGCTCACTGGAGAGAGAGCGGTGCTCACACCAGAGCTGCTCACTGGAGAGAGAGATATTTCACCGGTACAAGCGGTATTTATGTGCCTGCTAATTTTACACATTTAACTCAATGTTGCCATTTCACTAAAAAATTAATACTCTATAATACACAATTATTTTCTATAAAATTTGACTCGTGACAAAAAGTGTTTTTGTCACAACATATACAATAATATTATACATAGAAACAAGTTACTAGGTAATAAAATAAGTAACTAGATATATATTATTTTTCATTTGTATGTTTAAGAATATGTCTATTTAAGTTTCCACGTTGAGTGAATGCTAAATCACATTTGTCACACGTGAATGGTTTTTCATTTGTGTGTGTACGCAGATGTATTTTCAAACTACCATTTTGCGAGAAACTTTTCTCACACATTTCACAACGAAATGGTTTCTCGTTTGTATGAGTCCGAATATGTTGTTCTAAAGTATATTTAAACATAAAAACTTTGAAACACATTTTACATTTGTAATATTTATTAGTCTCTTTATGTTTCGTACTGTGCAATTTTAATTCTAATTTATTACTAAAGAATTTTCCACACATTTTACATTTTTCCGTAGACGTGTCGTCCGATTTTTGATTTTCATTAGTTTTACTAAGTTCCGATAAAGCATCATTCGTTAGTTCATTACTGCTTTCCGTAATTATCTCACTTTTATTATCAACAACCTCATTTTCGAGTTTTTCTTCTTTGATAATTATATCCGATTCCAAATCGCATTTAACTGTTTCGGAATTATCAGAAAAACTTAACATATTTTCAATATTACCTAAAACAGAAAAAAAAAGCATAAAAGAAAAATGACTGCTGTGGAAATGAGATTTTTACGTGGGGTATGTGGTGTAAATAAAAGAAATCGGATACGAAATAGATTGAAAAAAATGTTGTAGTGAAAGTTACAATATTAGTCAGTGTAAGACATCTTAAGCGAATGTCTAATGAACGTTCGGTTAAAAAAATTTATATGAATGATTTTAAAGGTATATGTTTGCGTGGATGACTAGTTGGAGTGGTATGATTGAGAGAGTGGCTGCCGTGAGCGGACGTTTCCAATTAATAGGTATAAAAAAGCATGCTATGAGAGGAATTATGATGGTGGATAAAGCTAAAGTTGCTTGTTTGGATAGGAATGTTTGGAGGAGGCTGATTTCAGGATGTTGGAAACAGTTTGTTCCACACCCGTTTGGGTAAATGGCGTGATTGTGTATGCATGTACCTAAATCTATTTCACTTTTACAATCTATTGGTTCTTCTTTAACAATTGTTATATTATCATCCAATTTTAATTCGTTTTCTTCAATTTTACACGTGTTATTTTCATCTAAAAGTTTCTCATCATCTAATTGCTCTACTTTAATAAATTCAAATGCATTTATATTATTATCTACAGTCTGTTTCAAATTTGCTTCATTTTTTTCAATTTTTTCCAAAATACTTTCTTTTACTGCCTCGGCTTTTTTTAATTGTTTCAAATGTTGTTTTAAAATACCTTGCGACTTGGAACATTTCTTTAGAAATTTATAAGCATCATTTAATTGAGAAATGCAAGTTGCACATATGCCATTTGGTAATTCATTACTTTGTTCCAACTGAAAATATATTCAAATTAAATATATATATATATATATATAACTAAAGATATGTATTATATACAATTCCGGGTGAAATTTCATTTAGTTTGTTTAGAAATGTAATATTATCTGAATCGCAATTATTTAAGGTTAATATTTCGCCTTTATAACAGGTACATAAACGACATAGTTTTGTAAATAAACTCATAATTGTATTCAAATTGAATTACTTTTATTTAAATTAAATACGATTAATTGTCAGATAATAATTGATAAAAAGTAATTTCAATTAGCTGAGCCTAGCCAAACAATATATTATAGTTAGTCAAATATTTATTGATTATCTACTTTTAAATATATATTTCAGATGGCAGCACCTAACAAGTTGCTAGTTCTATAAAATTATAAATATTTCAATATATTCAATTCAAATTAATTAATTAATTTAATAATTATCAATAATTACTGTTGTTAAATATAATAAAAAAATATTACATATTCTAACATTGCCTTATTTGCACTAAAGAATAGGGCTACTTATATTAATTCGATTTTATTTTTGTTTTAGAATTTTTATTCATTAAACTGTAGATTTCTATAAGAACATACTCAAGAAAATACTATATACCTATATAAATCATAGAACATAGCTAATAAATATTTGACTAACTGTGCAACTTGTCAAGCCCAACTCAAGGTCAAAAATATGTGATTTTAATGTTGTGTTGACGTACACCTAAGACAGATCATACATAGAAAGTACTTCTTGATGGATATTTGAAAAATGAATAATTTTATGAAACGTTGTCAATTATGTACTGGTGAGAAAAATGTATCGTACACTATACATAACGTACATTCCGATGGTAAAAGTTTTCTATACAAGTTAGAAGCAATTGTTCCGGAAATTGTAATAATTAAATATTTTGTTTAGATAATACATAATATTATTTTTGAATCTTTCGATTTTTTTTAGGTAGACTGCAATATCAAATTACCGAATGGTATATGTACAATTTGCGCTGTTCAATTACATGAAGCGTATAAATTTATAAAACAATGTTTTGCAACGCAGACAATATTGAAACAACAACATTTAGATAAACAACTTTGTCGATTATGTGCTAGTAATAATAATTTGTTATTAACATTGAATAGTATGGATTCGAATAATATATTAATATCGTATAAATTGGAAACCATTGCATCGGAAATTGTAAGTAATAAAATTTCATTTTTCATATATTTTTAATTGAATTTGAATGAATTTTATTGCTTAATGCGTTTTTGTAATTCCTAATAAATAAATGTATCATTTATTTTTATTATTAAACTTAACTATTAAAAAAAAGCCAGTTTGTTTGGATAGGAATGTTTGTAGGAGACTAATTTCGAGATAATGGAAAGAATTTATGCCACACCTTTTTGGGTACATGGCGTGATTGTGTATGTATGTATGTTATTAGATTTGTTCGATTGATTCTTTTGTGTTTGCCATTTACAAAGTGAATAAAACAACAAATATTGACGCAGCAATAAACAGTAAATAAGTTTATAAAATATTTTTCTAATGTTGTTTTTAATTTATATTTTTAGCTAGAATGTAACGAAGAGTTATCGGATTTAATTTGCTCAACTTGTTCGGTTCGTTTAAATGAAACGTATAAATTCGTAGAAAAATGTTTTAAATCGCAAGAAATTTTCAAACGATATGCAAAACAACAAATGCAAAATAATGATTTTATGAAAAATTGCATTACAATTGAAATTTCCGATGATGATACGAATAGCTGTTTAAATAATGACGAAAATAATACAAATCTTGACGCCGAAAATGAAATTATTAATGACGAATACATCAAAGTAGAATTAGAAACTGATATAAATATTAAAGTTGAAGAAAATTTCGTATCAGAAAATAATACAAATTTGGATACTGTTTGCATTAAAGAAGAAACTATTAATGAAGAATACAATGAAGTAGATTTGGAAGATAGATCTTTAGATCTACATTCCGAAATAATAATTAAGGAAGAAAATCCTGATTTTGAGACTGAAACCGATACAGAAAGTTATCAAACTAGTACTGATAGTACTGATAAAAATAAAAAAAGAAACAGAAAATTTTTAAAAAAACAAAAATCTTTTAAATGTAAATTATGTTCTAAAACTTTTACAAATAACTTTAATCTACAAAGACATCAACGTGTACACGAAAATAAAAACAGCTATATATGCAACATATGTAATAAGACTTTCAATGATGATTCATATTTAAAAAGACACTTAGTTCGTATACATTCTGTTAACAAATCACACAAATGTGAAATATGTGAGAAAGCTTATGGTGAAGGTCCACTGTTAAAAAGACATATGTTTTCTCATACACAAGTGAGACCTTATAAATGCGAAATATGTGGCAAAGCTTTTTTTACTGGTGATGCTTTAAAAAGACATCGACGTTCTCATACACAGGAGCGACCTTATAAATGTAAAATATGTGAGAAATGTTTCATCCAAAGCGGTGATTTAGCAAGACATACTCATACTCATACAAATCGGGAAGTTTATAAATGTAAAATATGTGAGAAGATATTTACAAGCAGTAAATTTTTAGAAAATCATATTTATTTACACGCAAATAGAAAACGTCTTAAATGCGAAATATGTGAGAGATTGTTTTCTAGGAACAGAGACTTAGAAAAACATGTTCGTTGTCATAAATAATGCTAAAATCTAAGGATTATTGCTTTGATTGTGGGATTAAAAGAATAGTTAATCCTGGTTGTAAGGTTTTGAATGCATTGGCTACTTTTGCTATAAACATAAATATTTCCAAACAAGCAAATTTAAATATGTATAATGATGTTTTGGTGCCTTCGTTGATGTACGATAGTAATGACTAATGTTTAGTTTAGTTTTTATTATTATATAATTTTTAAATTTCATTTTAACTTTAGAATTGTATTTTAGAATTGTTCTTCAATTTTAGATGTAAATAATTATCTTAAGAAAATTGTAGAATTCTTTTTCAAAACAAGGATTTATTTTTTTACGAAATATAAATAAATTTATAAACAAATATTTGTTTTATTTAAATCTGTAAATTATCAAAATCGTGTTTTTTTAGCAGTGATATTTATTAATTTCTTACCTACATTTTCATACAATTACTGAAAAAGGAATAAGGGAACAATTTCGGATATCGACTTGAAATAAAATTACTAAACAGTATTAAGTGTTAATAATTTGCAATAACTAATTTATAACATCACAAAAAGTACATATTTTACAGATGTTTGAATATTAAAGATACGTAGAATTTAAATTTATTTACCTTATGTAATAACTATAAAATTACAAAACTAATACAAAATAAATTAAAGAATAATTTTCTTATCGCCAATTATAATATTTTAACATAGTAAAAAATCTTTCAGAACTCATTATATTAAAGTAAAAGGGCTGTAAGATTTATAAATAAATAATAAATTAATAATAAATAAACAGAACATAGAAACAAGTTACTAGGTAACAAAGTAAATAAGTAGATTATAAAATTTATAAATTAATAATTCAATTTTATTTAAAATTTACACAAAATTATCATCAATCAATGTGAAGGCAATGATTTAAATAAAATTTGCCTTCCTACAATTAGAAATTTATAAATTTTATTATCTAATTACACATTTTGTTACCTAGTAACTTGTATATGTCATTTGTATCAATTTTCCTGATAATGTTGTACGTAAAGCACGTCGACACGTCAATTATTAATAAAAATTATTACAGGAACTAAATCCTGAAGCCGGTTTTTTTTAATATAATGAGTTCTGAAAGATTTTTAACTATGTTAATTTAATTTTTTTCTATAATATTAAAAATAAAAATAATAGAATATATTCACAATGTAATATTTTTATTCAAATAAACGTTATTTATTTTTTTTAATTGTTTTGCTACAGTTTAGTAAACAATAAAAACAATCTGTATTGGTAAACAGTATTCGGCCGCCAAATATTCAGTAGTCGGCATTAATTTGTAACCGAATATTCGGTATTAAACCATTTTACTGTTCGTGCCATATCTAGAATATATAGTCCGATTATCTAAGTTCCGTTGTACGTCATTATATTAATGACAGACCTAATAACACAATAGTATCTAATCTATACTTTATATATTTTGTACATATTTACATCTAATTTCATATAAAATATTATTTATCAGTAATTTTACTATATTTTCAAAAAAATAGGTACTAATAATATACAAAAATATTTTGTCATTTTTATTTATTTTTGCTATACTTAGCAACAATGATTATTTTTGTTAAATTATAGACTTACACGGGGGAAAATCACTTCCTTAAATTTTGTACACCAGATTTTACAAATTTTAAGTATGATTATTAAGATTTAAGATTTTTAAGGGATTTTAATTAATTTGTACACCAGATTGTAGAAGTGGTTTGCCCCTCGAGTTTACATTAAAACAACAATCATTTTTGTGTTGTAAATTTTACTTGATGTTTGCAAATAAATATTTATTATGGTTCAAATAAACGTCCTCAGTGATAATGTTATAGATATAATTCTTTTTTTGGATGAAGTACAACGGAATTTACGATAACCAGACTGACTATACATATTTTACACGTGTTTAAAAACTAGCATCTTTATATATCTTGCTAAACTTCCAATTTGGGTAAAATCTTTATCATATTTCTACGGTTTTACATCAATATGTGAACGAGTATGTCTTTTTAAGTGATCACTGTGTTTAAAAACCTTACCACATATTTCACAACCGTATGGCTTTAGATTGGAATGCGACATATAATGTCGTTTTAGATTAAAGGCTTCACCAAAAGTTTTCCGACATATTTCGCATTCGTGCGGTTTAGAATTTGTATGTGTACGAACATGTTTTTTTAAATTACCACGCTCGGCAAACGCTATACCACATATTTCACAAGCGTAAGGTCTTTCGTTTGAATGAGTACGACTATGTCTGACTAAATGCTGATTTTGAATAAAAGTTTTTCCGCAAATGTCGCATTTAAACGGCCTTGAATTCGTATGAATTCGAATATGTTCTTTTAAGTTTGAACTAAAATTAAACGATTTATTACAAATCTCGCATTTGTAACGTTTAGCATTTGTATTAGTCGGATTTCTGTGTAGTTTTAACTCAGAGTTACCACTAAAAGATTCTGTACAATTTTCCGTAGACATATGGTCAGCATTATTACCAATATGTTCAGTATTATCCCTGCTCTCTTCAGTTGTTTCACTTTTATAGTCTCCACAGAATTCATTTTCAATAATTGTTTCAGTTTTCGAATAGTCACAATCAGTTGCTTCAGAATTATTAATATCTTTATCAAAATTCAAATTTATTTCATTTATTTCACTTGTCGTTTCTTCTTCTTCATCAAAAAACTCCTCACTTATTTCCGTTTTAATAAAAATCTTATTATTTTCACATAATTGTAGATAGTCTATATTTTTGTTTTCAACTATTGCACTATTAGATTTTATTTGTTCATTTTGGTTACTGCATTCGTTGTTCTTTTCCGCATTAATTGCTTCTTCTTCATTTCGTTGCTTCATTTCGGTCGCTGCTCCGTTTCGTAATTGTGTTAAATAGTGTTTGTAAAATTCTTGCGATGCCAAACATTTACTTTTAAATTGATACGAATCATTCAACTGAACGATACAGATTGCGCATATACCATTTGGTAGTTCATTATTTAATTCCAGCTGCCAAAATAGATTAAAATGAATATAATATAAAATAACAAAATACCTGAACGTATTAAAAATTTCGATAACAAATTTAAACTAGAAATTAAACAAATTCTTTTGCAACATAGCTTTTATAAAATAGAAGAATTTTTAAATACTGACTTATATTAAATTTTTATTATATTGACATGACAATAAGTTTTAGTTATATCATTTTGATTGTTCTTTGATATATATATATATTTGTACCATTATTTATGTATTGTTTCTCTGTATTTCGTTAAAAGATTAATCACATTAAACATAAGTTTAATAACATTAAGATTAATATTGACATATGTCGTTTTATATATTTTTTTTATATTAAATTTATTATAATTATTGCAAATATGTATTAGCAAAACATGTATTTATGGTAATATGCAAAAATAAATATTATTATTAATAAAATTAATGTTATATATTATACGTACAATTCCTGGTGCAATCTCATTTAGTTTATCATAGTATGTTATATTATCAGAACCCCAATGATTTAAGGTTATTGATACATCTTTATGACTCGTACATAAACGACACAATTTGGTAAAATAATTCATTTTACTGTATGTATATTTCGTAAAATATAATTTTCAATATTAAATCGATTAACTGTAAAATAATAACAGCTGAACGAGCTAAATTAATGAAATTATTATTGGTTATCATAGAAACGAAGTTAGTACACATATGTCAATGTCAAATTAAAAATGTAAAATTAAAAAAAGTCCCAGACGATATTTTACTATAAATTTAATTTTAAGATAAAAAAAATAAACTAAAATATATTTAATAATTGTGCATATAATTATCTAGTTAATCGACTATTTCACATATCTGACAAATAAATAAATGAATTTACCCAATAGATAGTTACCCAATTAAATATTACCAGATTTACCAATATTATTGTTTATTCTATAATTAAATATATAGTACTTTTAGAACTGATGACTTTATATCTAAATGTAACAAAAATTATGTTCTTTTATTCTTTTCAATTTAATAAAATATATTTTTGAAAGAAATCCACAACCAATAAATATTTGACTAATTGTATAGCAAATTTATGCACAGTGACCTATAAATAACAAGGAGTTCTAAACGATTTTTAATTAATTAATATTATATCTAATTTCAAATATTGTATTTTAATACAATCACCAAATATGCTTGTATTAATAAAACTATGTCGTTTATGTGCGAGTGACAAAGACGTATCACTAACCCTAAATAATTTGCATTCGGATAATATAACATATTTCGATAAATTAAATGAAATTGCGCCAGACTTAGTAAGGCCAGAATCAGTTAAATTGTAATATTTTCTTTAAATCTGATTATATTTTTCAGTTAAAGCCTGTCAAAGAATTACCAAATGGCATATGTTCAACTTGTGTTGTTCAGTTGAATGAATGTTATAAATTTATCAAAAATTGTTATCAATCTCAAGAAATCTTAAAACAATATTCGAAACAGGACGCAATCATATCGAATGTAGAAAATGAGATAAATCCGAAGAATGAAATCAAATCGTTTGAATTCATTAAGGTAGAACCGCTAGAAAATGAAGAATTTATAGATGAAAGTAGCGAATATAAAGCAGAAAGAAATCAGGGACAAATAAATTATTGTAGCGAAATAAATTTGAATAATTCTATAAAAGAATCTATTAATATCGAACCAGTTTGTAATTTACAAACTGGTATAATTATTAAAGAAGAAAAAAATCTTGAAGATACGGAGCAAAGAACCAATGAAAATATTGTCGAATCAGTGAATAATTGTCAATTTTGCGAAGAATCTTTTAGTAAGAAAGTCGAATTACAACTGCACGTTAGTAGAAACCACAGAAATGATAAACGTTACAAATGCGAAGTGTGTGACAAACCGTTTAAGTTTAAAGCAAATTTAAAAGATCATTTTCGGATACACTCGGACGAGAGACCTTTCGTGTGTGAAATATGTGAAAGAGGTTTTAAACAGAAACTAGATTTAAGAAGGCACGCGCGTACCCATACCAATGAGAAGCCCTTCGTTTGTGAGATTTGCGCGAAAGCTTTTAATCAAGAAAAAAACTTAAAAAGACATATTCGTACACATTCCAAACAGAAACCGTTCGTTTGTGAAATATGTTATAAGGCATATACTGATCGGAGCTCATTAAAAAGACATACACGTATTACACATACAACAGATTAAATATGGCCAATATATAAAATACGGTCATAGTTAGGACTGCGAAAAAATGACCATATGATCAATTTAATCCGAGGGGAAAACCACTTGTAAATTCTGATGTACAAATTTATTAAAATCCTAGTAAAATATGGTAAAATCCGTAAAATTTATTAAAAATATGTTTAAAAATCTGTTAAAATCGTAAAAATCCTGGAAATTTCAAATAAAATCCGTAAAAATCAATAAAGAATGACTACAATCTCAACAAACATACGTGAGATTTGTAAAATCTGGTGTACAAAATTTGAAGAAGTGCTTTCCTCCTAGATTTAATCGTACAATGGGGTTGTTGCATTCAGTAAAATTTACTATTTTACAGCGAAATATTGAAAAGATTATATAAAAACAATGTCATAACATATTTTATTTATTTAGAATATAAATTACAATATTTTTAATAAAAAATTCGGAAAAATAAGAATTTTTGCGAACCACACATTTTGCTTTTTGCGAGTGGCATCATAGGTTCGTATTCATAGCCCTTTTTAAATCACTTTTAGTTAAAAGCAGTCAAGATTTCACTATTAATTTTTGTTTTTATTATGTATCATCAAATGTACACTAGTTTCATAAATTAAATACTTTTTATTGTATTTAATATTTTAAAAGAGAAATCATACTAAAAACAGTTCTAATATTTTTTTTAATAAATACTTTCAGATACATATATGCATTTTTATCTAAAAGTACACTAAAAAGTACTGTGAATACGGGCCGTAGTATTTTTCGAATATGTTATGTTTATACATTTTGAAATTTAAATTAAGATAAACAGTATGATTCTGAAATATTGTGCAATTTTATTTTGAAAATAAAATAATCAGACACCGAATCTGAACGTACATAAATTCAGTTTCAGATTCTTGATCTGTTACTTATTTCATATACTGTATATTTTAATGTATTTTAAGTTTTAGACCCGGTGTTATAAGTGTCGGTTAAATTTACTTCGAAAGTAAATTTTACCTACGACTAAATAATCAATTTAATAATAACTATTTTTGAACTATATCGAAAACTAATAAGGCTTTGACTAGTCAGTCTATATTTGTTAGTTTTTTAAATATATATAATAACTTATCAACAGATATAAAAAATTCTGATTCATTGGATATCTTTCAATCGAAAGTTTAAAGAAATCTAGTAAATTTATTTATTGTATATTCTTTTTGTATTTATCAATAATAATTTGTATTATATTTGTAATACTTCTGAAGTTTATAATACTGGGCCTTAATTTTCTATTATTTTTTAAATAGTTTTTTTTAATATTAAGTGTATTTTTATTATATTAATTTATGTATCAATTTAATCATGTTATTGGTATTGGCAATAAAGATTGTTATATGGTGATATTTTATAATAGTGTATTAATTAATTTCATTTATTTAAATTACGTATTGAAAATGGTAAACTGTTTTTTTATATACTGATATATTAATAATTTAGTTATAATATATAGTCCGATTATCGTCAATTGTGTTATACATCATTATATAAATATATATATATATATATATATATATATATATATATATATATATATATATATATATATATACAAATATATTGGCGTATAATTTTATAAATAGTTTAAAATCTAAATTTAATGTTTCCGAATGTACCCTTCGTACAAATGGTCAATTTTAAATTGATTGTTCTATCGTCATAACATCATTCCATCTCTCTTGGACTTAGACAACAATAAACAGTAAACCAGACAAATAGATGTAATTTTTATTAAATTTATTTTTATTAATTTGTACATTTATTCATTATTTGAGAAATTATATTTATAATTAATTAAAAATAATGCATAACTAATAAGTATTTGACAAATTTTGTATTACAAATGCTACAATATTTTACTGGTCTAGCCGACTTCTTGGCCAGTTTTTGGCTACTTCAGCTTAAAAACGATTTTCAGTTAATCAATATATATATATTGATATTGTATTTGTAATACATATTTAATATTCTAGAAAACCTGCTGAATATTAAATACAGTTATAAAACATGTTGATACTAATAAAACTTTGTCGTTTATGTACTAGTGACAAAGACGTATCAGTAACCTTAAATAATTCGCATTCTGATAATATAACATACTTCGATAAATTAAATAAAATTGCGCCAAAATTAGTAAGCATAATCAATTAAATTGTAATATTTTCTTTAAATCTGATTATATTTTTCAGTTGAAGCCTGTCAAAGAATTACCAAATGGCATATGTACAACTTGTGTTGCTCAATTAAATGAATGTTACAAATTTATAAAAAATTGTTATCAATCTCAAGAAATCTTACAACAATATTCAAAACAGGAAGCAATAAAATCGAATGAAGAAAATGACATAAATCTGGAGAAGAATAAAATAAATTCCGATAAAGTTGAGAATGAAGCAATAAAAAATAGTGACGATGTTTGTAATTACAATAATGTCAAATCATTTGAATTCATTAAAGTAGAACCGTTAGAAAATGATGAATTTATGGATGAAAGTAACGAATGTAAAGTAGAAAGTAAATTGAAGAAAACTGAAGAAAAAGAAGAAATAAATACAGATCATTCTGAAAAAGAATTTGATTTTACAGATGAAGAAGATATAAATTTAGAAAACGACGCAATTGTTAAAGAAGAACAATATTTATGCGAAGATAGTAAAACGGAATTTGATAAAAATACCAATCAAATTTGTACAAAAAGTAATATACAATCATTAAACGATAAACGTTATCTTACAGATGAAGAAGATATAAATTTAGAAAACGATACAGTTGCTAAAGAAGAAACTGATTTATGTGAAATTGAGAAAAATGCCAATCAAATTTGTACAAAAAGTAATAAACAATCACTGAACGATAACACAGATTTACAACAAACAAACAACAAAAATATAAAGTGTTATCCTTGTAATGTATGTGAGAAAATTTTTGCTTTAAAATCTTCATTAGTAAATCATCTGCGTACCCATACAAAGGAAAGACCTTACAGATGCAATCTATGTGAAAGAGCTTTCGCTCAACGAGGAACTTTAACTGCGCATGTACGTACTCACACCAATGAAAAGCCATTTAAGTGCAAGCTATGTGAGAAAGCTTTCGCGCAAGGCGGATCTTTTAAAATACATTTGCGCACTCATACGAACGATAAACGGTACAAATGTAAGATCTGCGATAAAGCTTTTTACCGAAGTGGAAATTTAAAAGATCATCTACGTATACACACAAACGAAAAAGCATTTAAATGCGAAATCTGCGAAAAAGCCTTTCGACACAGCGGCACTTTAAAAGAACATATGTATTTGCATACGAATGAGAGACCATATAAGTGTAATTTATGTGATAAAAGTTTTACTCATAGGAAATCATTAGCGATACATATTCATATACATGAATTTAAGAAACTTGAAAGTACCTAAAAGCGAAAAATATCTGTAGTTTGATTGTCGTAAATTCCTTTGTAGGTCATTAGTTTTAAAATAAAAAAGTTTTTGAATTAAGTTCCGTATAAGTTCTGAAAGATTTTTTGCTATGTTAATATATTTTATAAATATATAAGATGGTAATTAAATAGTGTAAAATCAAAATTTAATGTAGTCAATTTGTTCATCAATATTTTGTTATATTTACAAAGAAATAAGTACAAATTATTATATATACTATAATATTTTAACATATGTATTTATTTGTGCTAAATATTATTTTTGCTAAATTGTACGTTTTCATTAAAAAACCAAAAGGAATCATATGTTTTTGTACCAATTTTGCTTGACGTTTGCAAATAAATAGATTTTTCTCGATACTTTTTGAAATTTTAATTTTTTATTTGATTTAATATGCATTTATAATAATTTTAAAATTATTTATTTCAATAAAACAAAAATTATAAAGAGCTAAAATAGAAAAATATATTAGTATATTAGGGTGTCCGTAAAAAATTTTCCAGTGAAGCTAAAATCGATAATTTTACATCGAAAAACATGAGGAATAATATTTTTTGCTTGTTTTTACGTAAGTAACAGGTTCCTCTACACAAATGAAATTTTCGGAAAATGCGTTTTAATACATACACGATAAAACGATATATGTATTAACACGAGTTTTTCGAAAATTTTCGTTGTGTAGAGGAATCTGTTACTTTCGTAAAAACAAGCAAAAAATATTATTTCTGATGTTTTTTCGTTGTAAAATTATCGATTTTAGCCTTAGTGGAAACATTTTTTTTTACGGACACCCATAGTATATGTTACTAAAAAATTCTTGAAAATTACATACAATTTCAAACTTTTAATTACTATAAAATATTTTATATATTTCCTTTAGTTTCATATTTCTTGAAAAAAAATACAATTAAAAACAAATGCTGAATAAAATTTATTCTAATGTATAAATTTTTAATAAACAAAGAAAAATTAAAATTTGACGATTTAGATTTAAATTTAAAACAAATTTAGCTAACTATAGAAAAACTTTAAGAGAAATACAATGAATTTAAAGTTAAAAAAATAGTAATTAACACATACATAATTTATAATATCTTTTTAGAATCATGTTTTTCTAACAATGTAACGTATCAGTATCTAAACAAAAAATATTGTTCTATAAAATTGTGTTATTATTTCATACTTGTGTCTCTTTAAAAAAAAAATTATTAATGTAACATATACTAAAACATTGAATTTTATATTATTATCCGATTATCCTAAGTTCCGTTATACATCATTAGGTTTGTTCGATTGATTTCTCTTGCGTTTTACTGCAAAACACCAAAGTAAATGAAGCAGCAGTTTGCTATTTACATAACATGTAAAATAAATAAAACAATAATACGGATACAATAATAATACGAAAGTATCCATATATTTTCTAAATAAATTTACATCTAATTTTATATAAGATAGTATTTGAATAGTTTAAAATCAAAATTTAATATAGTCAATTTGTTAAACAGTGATATTTTGTTATATTTACAAACAAATAACTACCAATTATAAACAATAATATTTTGACATTCGTATTTATTTTTGCTAATTTGTTTACATTAAAAAAACAATCATTTATTTTTGTGTTGTCAGTTTTGTTTGACATTTGCAAATTAATAAAAATTTTCGTTTTCTTTTGAAATATTAAAAAAATTCAAGCCCGTATTTTCACCTCAGTATTTCGTGAAATAGTGCTTTTATCATTAATTTCAAAATATTTTTTTTGCTTCTGTTTTTGATCAAATATGAATAGTTTTTCTATTCTTAATCATTTTTATTATATTTTGTATTATAAAATTTAAATAAACTATTATTAAGTCCTTAATAAATAATTTTAAGTAAACGTCAAAAGCACTTTTGACAAAAATCACTTTTATAAATGAGGTGAGAATACGGGACTTCAGTCTTTTTTGGTACTAATTTGGTAATTATTTAATAATTCAATTTTTTTGCAAAACATATTCTATATAAGATTGGTAATTTATTGGTAATTCTATGTCAAACCCATTATCTGTTCTGGGTACCTATATTTGTTCTTGAAATTTGCCCGCTAATTTTCGAACCTCAACAAATGAAATATGTCAAAAATGACATCAATATAGTGAAATTTGTTACATTTGTTTACAAAACTAAAGTTGACCAATTTTTTTAAATCTATATTTTATTTATTAAATTATTATCATCTATATAGCAAAGTTTATATTTTTAATATTACATAAAAAGTTTGATAATAATAAAAATAAAAATCCAGCACCAATATTAGTTCAAAAATATTACCACCAGGCGGATACAGGTTTTTCGTTTGTTTCATTTCAAGCTGTTCATGTGCGTGCCATTCAGAATAATATAATTTTCGTCCATTTTGTCATGTGTTTGAATTTTCGATTTATACTATTGCTTGACAAAAATTAAGAATTATGCATTTTCTGCTCGAATTATGTCGTCTGTGTAATAATTACAGCAAAGTAACTAAAAGTTTATTTAGTTTCGACACGGATAATATAACCTACATCGACAAATTATATGCAGTTATACCTGGGCATGTAAGATTATATTTCTAATTTTTATACTTTTATTTTATTTAATTTCATTATATTTTCAGATAAAAACTGACAATATTTTACCAAATCGTATTTGTACACATTGCATCGTGCTGCTAAATGAAGCTTACAACATTATAAAAGGATTTTTAAAAGCTCAAAGTGTTTTAGTTCGATACAGTAAACAGTTACAAAACAATTTTGTACGAAGCGGTAATGAGGATGAAGAAAAAAATAACGTCGTCATAATTGAGAAAATAACGAAAGATATTTATTCCAATCCTGTTAAATTTATGAAACATCAGTATATCTTACGGAAAAGAAAATGTATCATAGAAAGTAACAAACACGTAAAGGCTGGAAAACAAATTAATAATGAACAAACAAATTGGAATAGTAAATTAATTTCGGACAATTCAAATAAATCTAATTCAAAAGATCGCAATGAAACAAGTCTTAATAAGATAATTGATAAAGAAAAAGTTCTGGAAATAGCTGAGGAAACCAAGTTGCTAAACGAAAAAGAAGATTTAAATATTCTTACTGATGATAAAGAATCACAAAAAGAAAATACATTGGAAATAGCTGAGGAAACCAAGTTGCTGAACGAAAAAGAAGATTTAATTATTCTTACTGAAGATAAAGAATCACAGAAAGAAAATACAGATAAAGTCAATTCGGAAGATTGCGAACAAACTGATGATAAAAAAGATTTAGACCTCGAATTACTGAACAACCATTTATTTGTTAAAGAAGAAACCAATCTTGAATTCGATTACCCAGACGTTAAAAGCTATCTTCCGTTGAAAAAGGAATTAATCGATGTAGACAATAATGAAACTAATGCTGAGAATCTTCATGAGACATTCGAAACAAATACGGGCAGGATTAAAGATGAAGAATATTTGATATCGGGAGACAGTACCGACTGTTTCATCTGTGAAACATGTGGCAATATATTTATTAATAGTTTAGATTTTTTTGTACACCTTAAATCACATAGTGATTTTAAGTATAAATGCAAGATGTGCGGAAAAGTATTTGATCGACAATATACATTAGAAAGACACAGTCGTGTTCACACGAACGAGAAACCGTTTAAATGCCATCAATGTGGCAAAGCTTTTGCACAGAAACACACTTTAAAAAATCATATTCGTAGTATTCATACGAACGAGAGACCATTTAAATGTAATATATGTGAAAAAACTTTCCCTCAAAGTGCACATTTAAAATATCACATCAAAAAACACACAAATGATAGACCATTTGTATGCAGAATATGTAACAGAGGTTTCATTCAAAGTATAAATTTAAAGGAACATATTCTCATACATTCTAAAGAGAAAATTTACAAGTGTACAATCTGTGAGAAATCATTCCGCACAAATTCTAGCTTAAAAATTCATATCCATAACGTACATGAGAGCAACGAATCGTATACTTGCGAAATATGTGATAAGGTTTTTCGACGAAGAGAAAATTTCAAAAAGCATTTACGCAATGTGCATTATTTAAACGATGTACCTAAAAATGATTTAGGTATTTTAAAAACCATTTAGAACAATTTGTTTAACTAGAAACACATGAGTCGTGCATTTGCAAAACTCGTTATGTTTCCATAAACATTAAAAACTAATGTCCGTACTTTCCTCATCTAAACGATTTTTGTTAAAAATACTTTTATTTAAAATGTCTTATTAATTAAGCAATTCAGTTGATTTTAATTTTATAATAAAAAATAGAAAAATTATTTATATTTGATAATGGAAGCAAAATTTTATTTTAAAATATAATATAAAAGTACTTTTTCACAAAAAAAAGAGGTGAGAATACAGATATATATATATATATATCTGTTAAAGTATTTTATATTTAATGAATATTGTAACAGAAAACAGCTGTAGGACTTAGTTCTGTATTAATTTTTATTATGTATGTCTTCATCAGCAAAAATAATATGTCGACACGTCGATTTATTAATACAAATTAATAGAGAACTAAATCCTAAAGCCGTTTGATGCCATTTTTTTCTTTATAAATTTCTAATGCTACTCTTAGCAATCTATTGTTAATGTTAATGGGTCTTGTAATTATTACAGTATCATCAAATTTCACAAGATTTATTACTAGAACTAAGAATTTGTAATTTTTTATTTACTATAACTTTTTTTATTTATTGAGGGGAAATTTTGTATTATAACGATTTTGACTATTATAACGATTGTACATGATTTTATGGACTTGATATGAAATTTCTAAGATTGTAGGAATTTTACGCAAGATTTTTACAATTATAAATCATATGTAAAAAGTATTTAAGAAAAATTCATACAGAATTGTACAAAATAAATACAATAAGGTCATTATAAAATATTGAAAAAATATTAAATAAAACGCTACTGATGCAAGAGTTGAAGTAAATTTTTATTAATGAAATATCAAACCGTTTATATATACACTATCGCGTTATGTAATATAAGGGTATGGCACAAACTTGCCATTATACAAAAATACCACTTGCAGTTTTGATATGAAATAAAGGAAAATATCAAAAAAAATCCGTCTGTTTCTGGAGCGATTTTTCGAATATTCTGTAAGGTCACAAAATTTTTTGTCTTTTTCTACTAAATGAAATTTTGCATTCGACAGATAAAAACAAAACATTCTATCTATAATTATACGGTTTTTTTGTTTTAAATTTGCTCTAATCTTACATATTTTGAGAAACAACGACATTAAAGAATTTCCGAACTTATTCAAATTTTCATTGAACGCGACTAGGTCAAACAGTTGACCAACTAAATATTACTTATACATGCAGTTAAATATTTATTGCTCTTTATTATTTAAGCATTTAATCATATCTTGTTCGTTAATTTATATGAAAATTTCATTTAAGAAAAATTATATAAATAATTAAAAATACTACACTATGCAATCGGGTAAGTTATATGTTTGACTAATTGTAAAACATGACAGATCGACATTTTCATCATTTAACTTAGCCTATTTCAACTACAAAAATATACGAATATTGTTTTTTTTTTTTAGTATAAATTTATGTCACTAGCACAACATTATTTATTTCAAAAAGTAAAATATATTTTTTATCTACTTTCTTGTGAAATAAATATAGGTTATACATATATATGACATCGACGTCAATTTGGATTATAATAATAGAAATAGTAAGTTTAATCATTTTATATTTAATACAATGCTTATTAAAATCCCGGATAATTATTATTTATTTATTTAAAAATACAGTATCCAACAGACGAATCCAATTACAGTATAGGTTACATTCATAGTTTATTTTTTAGATATTTTTAGTGTATTATACAATTTATTTACTGTTTATTTTTACATATTTCTGATTAATAAAAATTTGTGTATATAATTTTTTTTGTACATTATTCATCGCTTAATGTTATTAAAAATTCCGTGGTCCGATCTAATTACATTAAGGGGCGTATACATTGGTATTTGTATTTTAATTTTTTGTTTTTCTGTAGGAACAAATTCGACATATGTGAAGTTTATAAAAGTTAAAAAAACAAAGGAAGCAAGATAAACATGGAGGATATTAAAGGATGCACTAATAAAATTATTATAAAAGAAGAGAAAAATTCCGATGTCAGCGATGAAGAATATATTGATACGCAGAGTGAATTTCATCCAATTGAATTCGTTAAAGTGGAACATAATTTGGATGATGATACGGAGGAAATGATTGTTACTGATTCGGAAAATAAAAACGAGGATGACATATTCCAAATCGACGATAATGAAATGAAACTGGAGAACAATGTATTGATGAACGATAGCGAACAAACAAGTTATCGTAGTGTATCGAAAACCTGTAAAGGTAGTGTCAGTATAAAATCATATCCATGTAAAATATGTGGTCGAGTTCTTACTCAAAAATCGCATTTAGTAAATCATCTTCGTATACATTCGAACGAACAACCTTACGGCTGTGAAATATGCGGCCGGGCTTTTACCCAAAGCGGTAACTTAAAAAGACATATTCTTACGCATACGAATGAGAAACGATATAAATGCGAAGTATGCGAGAAAGATTTCCTTCAAAGTGGTACTTTAAAAAAACATTATCGTACACATACGGGATACAGACCGCATCAGTGTCAGTTTTGTAAGAAAGGTTTTGCGCTTAAAAGCATTTTAGTCGAGCATATTCGAACGCATACGTATGAAAAGCCCTACGAATGTAATATATGCGGTAAAGCTTTCGCACGAAGATTTACTTTAAAGAAGCATCTGCGGACGCATAATAAAAATACCATGCCTTAAAAATTAAATATTTTCTTTATGCTGAAGCCACACAGAACGCTACGATATGTATGCTAACGTACTCTTAAAAATAAAGCCACAAATCTGTGTGGCTCCTTACATTTTCTATAAAAGATACTATTCTATATAAACTATAAAAAATCACTGTAAATTTACACTAATAATTATAGTAATCTTATTATATTTTTTATTGTAATTTTATAATTGTTTTGATGAATTTGCAACAATATTAAAAAAATAACAACAAGGTTGTTGCACTTTTCAGATTTCAAAATTCCCTGACTTTACCAGGTTTTCCAGCGCTATATTACCTATTTTCCAGGTCATTTTTAAAGCGATTAACATTTCATGGAAACGATGTTTGAAACATTTTCGTTTACTAAAATTTGTCCGGTTTAAAGTTATTCATTAAGTTACAATTCATTAAAGAAAATAAAAAAAAATATTAGCCACTTTATAAAATGGTTTCTTGAAATAACAACAAATTTAATTACATTACATAACTTTATATGTATTAATCAACTTTTACAATCAAATTTAGAATAAAAATGTTTTTTTTTATAGTTGAGAAAACCAGTTTTTAACAGCAAATATTTTTCCAGGTTTTTACGGGCTTTTAAAGTAAAATATAATAAAATTACTATGATTATTAATGTAAATTTACAGTGTCTGGATAGAAATGTATGGGGAAAATTAATTTCGGCATAGTTTGTGTCACACTCATTGGGTACATGGTGAAATTGTGTATATACAGGGTGTTTCACAACTTAGAGCAAAAAATTAAAGGGTATATTCTGTACGACGTGCTGATCATGAAACAAAAAGAATTTTTTTAAAATTCGCAAAGTTAAGGGTAGTTTACTTGAAATAGACATTTTTTGAACCACTGGAGTAGCATACGTCATAGAAAGAAATATTAAATGAAATTAATTATCAAAGAAACATTATGTAATGTTAGTTTTATTTAGAGACAATAATTGTTTTGAATACAAAATAATTTATAATATTAATGCATTGTATTATTTAATATCAAGATAATTTGGGAAATAACATACCTGAAGCGCAAAACTACAAATACTGTTCAAAATTTGCACCATTCATCCCTACACACATTGCAGCACGTTGAATTAATGACCTAGTACAGTCTTGACACGAATTTTGTTCTCATATTATTTCTGCTGAATTTTCTATTCTCTGCCTAAGTTCTTCTTCGTTTTCCGGCGCATTTTGGTTGTCGTAGACGAGGGATTTAAAATGACCCCAAAAATAAAAATCCAGCGGATTTAGGTCAGGGGATCTAGCAGGCCAAGCTACAGGTCCACCGCGACCAATCCACCTGTCCTCAAACACTTGGTTTAAATGTTCTCTTACATTTAGAGCATAGTGTGATGGCGCACCATCGTGCTGAAACCATGTCTGCTGACGCACATTTAAAGGCACATTTTCAAGAAGTTCTGGCAAAGTATTTTGTAAAAACAATAAATAATTAGCTCCAGTCATCCTATTTGGTAGAATGTACGGCCCAAGTAATATTCCATTAACAATACCTGCCCAAACATTTATCGAAAAACGATGCTGAAAACTGCCCCGTACAACAACGTGTGGATTTACTTGACTCCAATAATGAGAGTTATGATAGTTATGAACTCCCTCCCTCGTAAAAGTAGCCTCATCAGAAAATATGATGTACGAGGGGAAATTCGGATTTTCAGTGTGTTTTTGTAAAAGCCAGTTGCAAAATCGTACTCTAAACTGATAGTCAGGTTCTGTTAGCCCCTGTTCCCGTTGAAAATGGAATGGGTGGTAGTTTTGATCTCTTAAAATTTGCCATACTGAACTATGTGATACTCCTAATTGTTGAGACGCTCTTCGGGTACTAATAGTTGGTTCAGCATGTACAGCATCTAAGATATCATTAACCATATTGTCGTGTTGATGCTGGCGGCCACCACCTCTCCCACGATTAGGTTGCACATATCCTGTGTCTCGAAGGCGCTGGACTATCCTCACAAACGAACGGGGAGTGGGTAATCGGCGTAAAGGATAACGTTCAGCATACAGACGTCGTGCCAATAACGAATTTTGCCGAGCTTCGCCATAAATTAACATCATGTCCACTAATTCACTGTTACTAAATGCATTCATTTTAACAAAAACTACACTACACTGCTATTCACTGTAAAATGAGAACAGTGCACCAGCAAAGATAATAATAATTAACAGCAATGTCGACGAAAGACTACCTACCCACTACCTATCAAATTAAATTAAATTATTAATTAAACTATTACACATTTTATTAGTATTAGATATTACGTAAACAATTACTTTCATTGTAGACGATTTGAAAACAATTATTAAAAATAACTATCGACCAGTGGCAAAAAAAATGTTTGCTTGAAATACGATGCAATTTTTTTTGCAAATTTTAAAAAAATTCTTTTTGTTTCATGATCAGCACGTCGTACAGAATATACCTTTTAATTTTTTGCTCTAAGTTGTGAAACACCCTGTATATAATATTTGTAATTTAATGCATTTATAATAAATTTTGTATTATTTTTATCAGTATATATTTTAACGTTTTACATATTTATTGTGCTTTTTTACAATTTAGTTTACTTTTATAAATTTTGTATGTTTTTATTTAATAGAATAAAGAAGATTATAAATAAATTTCTATTTATATCCCTATAAAATCAGTCATAATTGCACATGGTAAAAAATCTTTTAGAACTCATCATATTAAAATAAAACGGCTTTAGTTTAGAGTTTTGTATTAATTTTTATTAATAATCTATATATACAATAAATAAACGGAACATAGAAACACATTACTAGGTAACAAAATAAGTAACTAGATACAAAATATATTAAGTACAGATACTTTTGTGTTATTGTGTTTGTCAGACTGTAATTTATGTTTGTTTATTTGTATTTATTTTCTCGATGAAAATTTACGTGCAATAAATCGAAACGTCGAATTTGCATAAAAAATTTGACCTATATCCTAATGTCTTTTAATTTAATATACTGTTTCACAATACTGTTATTATTTTAAATTGAATTCATTATTTTTCTATGATAGTTTATAAAAAAAATATATTTGATTTCACTATATTGTAATTATTATAAACAATAATAATATTATAGTAATATTTTATTAGTAGATACAAAGTACCTATACAAAATACAATATATTAAATATTTTACATCGTAAAATATAAACCAAAGTTGTGATTTTTTCTCAAAATTTTACAAGTTGCTCAGTCATTGAATCCGCCAGCTAAGCTAGCTCAAACATCAATAAAAGGCCAGTTAACCATATACATTGTTGCTTAAACTAGCTTAGCTGGTAGATTCAATGACTGAGTATCTTGTGAAATTTTAAGAAAAATCTTAACTTTAGTTTATTTCACAGATATACACTTACAAACAATTTTTGTTCAATATTATTGTAAAATAAATATACCTAACACAAATACCACTTTTACAAATTCAGTTTATGCAAATAATGTTCTTTTATTTTTGTTTGGAAATTAATTTAGTGATTATAATAGTTATTTATGTAACAAGTGTGTAAATGGTTTTATAACATGAGTTTAGAAATTTTCTATCGAGCAAAAAGAGGCAAGAAGAGATTTTTTTCTGTGACTGGTCTCATATTTTACATTACAGGATTGGAAACCGATTAACCGTTATTTTAGTAAAATTTCAGTAACCGAAAAAATTAGAAACCAATTTAACTGGAAACCGTTTAAATTTTAATCGAAATTAATTTCCGATTTCTTCGTTGTTTTGTGTGTGTGTACGAATATGGTCTTTTAAATTATTACGGTAAGTAAATGTTTCACTACATATTTCACAACTGTAGGGTTTTTCCTGTGTATGTAGGCGAAAATGTATTTTTAAATTTCCTTTATTAGAAAAACCTTTATTGCATAATACACATTTATATGGTTTTTCATTAACATGCGTACGAATGTGATATATTAGATTTTCATTTCTATAAAAAGATTTTTCACATATTTCACAACTATATGGTTTGTTATTTGTATGTGTGCGAATATGAATTTTTAAATTCCCACTTTGATTAAACGCTTTTTTACATATATCACAAGTATATGGCTTTTCACTGGAATGTATACGTATATGTCGTTTCAAAACAGCACTTTGATTAAAAACCTTTCCACATAAATTACACTTATATGTTTCATTTGTATGCGTTTCAATATGTTTTAATAAATTCGCATTATATTTAAAAACTTTTTTACAAATTCCACAATTGTGAACTTTTTCAGTTTTATGTTTTCTACTATGCAGTTGTAAATCTAATTTATTATTAAAAGATTCTTCACATATTTGACAAATATAGTAACTTCTCTTCGCAGATGTGGTGTCGGAAATATTCCCTGATTTTACAATACGTTCATTAGTTAAAAATGTTTCATTCATTTTGTTTTGATCCATAATTATTTCACTTCTACTTTCCTCAATTATTTCACTTTTAATATCAACCACTTCAAAATCAAGATTATTTTCATCCTCAGTAATTGTTTTCGCGTTACACTCAATTATCTCGGAATTATCAGTATTGAAATTAATTTCTTTTACGGTATTACATTCACTATTATAATCTACTGGTTCTTCTTTGACAATCAACATATTTTCTTTCGATTTTATTAAGTTTTCTTTTGTTTTAAATCCGTAACTCTCTTGTATGAATCTGTCGGTTTCCACCTTAATAAATTCAAATGATTGAAAATTATTACATTCAACAACATTTTCCAAGTTTGAATCTTTTTCATTCACACTATTTCTACTATCTTCTCTGTTTTGTGACTGTTTCATATATTGATTTAAAATTTCTTGCGATGCAAAGCACTTTCTTTTAAATTGATAGGCAGCATTTAATTGAATAATGCAAGTTTCACATATGCCGTTTGGCAAATCATTGCTTAGTTCCAGCTATAAAATGGAATCAAATTTATAAATAAATATATTCAAAATTAAAACTATGTTATTACATACAATTTCTGGTGCAATTTCATTTAGTTTGTTTAAGTAGGTCATATTATCCGAATCGCAATTATTTAAGGTTAGTGAACCATCTTGATAGCTCGTACATAAGCGACATAATTTCGTAAAATCATTCATTTTCTCTATTTTGAAATTTTATAACATACATATATATACAAATATATTACTTAAAATATTGCATTCAAACTGTTTTATGATAAAACAAAAAAAGAGCGTCTATTATCAGAGTATTTTGAGGTCATTGACCTTGTTCAGCTGTTCTATTACAACAAGTCATAGCAACTAGTCAACACACTCGGTTGCTTCTGGTGTTTTTAGACAAAAAAAAAATTGACCTTGAATAAAGGCAGGTACACAGATGTAACAGACAGGACAGGTTTGGCTTCAGAAATATTAGGAGAGCTATAATTCATTGCAGATGTTATTTTTTTAAAATAAATTACATTCCTTTTTTTATTTATATTTTTTTATCAAATATTTAGCTAACTTTTTCGTAAAAAAAATGCTTTTATCATTAATTTCAAAATAATGTTTTGCTTCTGTTTTCTATCAAATATAAATAATAGATTTTCTATTTTTGATCATTTTATTATATTTGGTATTATAAAATTTAAATAAACTATTATAAAGTTCTAAATAAATAATTTTAAGTAAACTTAAAAAGTACTTTTGGCAAAAATCACTTTTATAAATTAGCTGTGAATACGGGCTTGTTTTTTGTCTCATTTCACTTCAGTTTTAGTAGTCGACCAGCAAAATATTGATTTGAACAACTAATCAGTTACATTTTTAAAATTATTTTTAATCATTTTCTGACACTTTTTAGGTCAGCTGATTGTAGTTTCATTATATTACAAATCAGTTTAAAATATAAAGTAATATTTTTATCTATTTTGTAAATATTGCATATTACGAAATTGATACATATCGAAAATGAATTATTTTATAAAATTATGTCGGATATGTGCGAACTATCAAGATGATTTATTAACTTTGAATAATTGCGATACAGATAATATAACATTCTTACACAAAATAAGTGAAATTATACCAGAAATTGTACGTAATACATAGCTCTAATTTGAATATATTTTTATACAAATTTTATTCTATCTTTCAGCTAGGGGATGAAAATAATGTACTACCAAATAGCATATGTGGAACTTGCATTATTCAGTTAAATGCAGCATATCAGTTGAAAAGAATGTGTTTTAAATCGCAAGAAATTTTAAAACAATACTATAAACAATTACAAATTAGAGGAGTAACGCAAGAAAGTAGTCTGCAAACAAATAAAAATAAAATAAATACTATTTTTATTACTCCGAATAGTGTAAATACAGAAATAAATTGTGATAATTATAATAATCCATTTGAATTTATTAACGTGGGTGACAAATATAAACAAGAAAATTGCGGATTTACAACAGAATTGGAAGAGAATAATACGTTGATTATAAAAGAAGAACAGATCGATTATAGCAGTGAATGTAGTAGTAAAAAAGAAACTAATTATTTTCATAAAGAAAATATCGATAATTATGAACCAATTGAGTGTAATTCAGGAACAATTATTAAAGAAGTTGCTAAATTATGTGAAGATGTAACTGATATTAATAGTAAAATAATTGAGAAGAGCAATACTATGGAATCAGTGAATTTTTCCAAAAACACATCTACGGAGAGTAGTTATATTTGCGAAATATGCGAAGAAACCTTTAACAATGAATTAGAATAACAACTGCATAGTAGGAAGCATAAAGATGAAAAAATATACAAATGTAAATACTGTAACAAATTATTTCAGTGCAACGCAAATTTAATAAAACATCTGCGTATTCATACGCATGAAAGACCTTATACATGCGAAATATGCGGTAAAACTTACACACAAAGTAATAATCTAAAAAGGCATATACGTACTCACACGAACGAGAAACCGTTCCGATGCGAAATATGTGGTAAAAGTTTCTCGCAGAATGTTCATTTACGAACGCATATTATTACGCATACAGAGGACAAACCTTATCGGTGTGTAATATGTAATAAGACATTCAGTGTTTCGGGTCATTTAAAACAACATTTTCGCACACATACCAACGAGAAACCGTATCGATGTGAAATATGTGGTAAAAATTTCTCGCAAAGTGGACATTTAAATATACATATTCGTATACATACACAAGATAAACCGTATATATGTGAAATATGTACTAAAGCGTTTAGTGATCGGAATAATTTTAAAAGACACAGTCGCGTACATAGAAAAAATTAGAGTGTTTCAGATTTAACCAGTCAAATGGGCCTTATCCAGTATTTTTTTTTAATATGTTAAACGGGTTAAAAATAAGAAATTTGAGCCTGTATTCCCACCTCTTAAAAGATAAATTTTTACTTCTATCTTATATCAAATACGAGTGCTATTTCTATTTTTGATATATTTTTTTTATATGTAATATTATAAAATTCAAATAAACTAATTAAAATTGTTTATTATTATTATTATTACACTGTAAAAAGAAAATACCGAAATTACAGAAAAATAATATAATTTTACTATAAAAAAACTGTAATTTTATTTTACTATAAATATTCTATATTTCTAACTCAAAATTCTGTAATTTTTATCATAATTCATAATAATCACAAAAACTAAGTAAAAATGACCTAATAACTTACTTTCTTGCAAATTACCTACATCACATACTAATGTAGAATTACGTATTGTACGTATAACTTCTTAAATTATGTAATATTACACCTTGCATATTAATATCTGTAATAATTTATCAAAATAATGAGACTTAATACATATTTTGTGTAATAGTACTAATATATATTTTAAATGTAATTCATTCATTTCAAAATACATCCTTTATGCAAATTTAGAAATGTCTGTAATTATACCAATAATAATATTATAAAACTAAACAAATTTTTACCTATTTATAAAAAATTTCTGAGAGCAAATTTACTGAAGTTCTATAAATTTACTAAAAAAGACTACTAAAAAAAACTGTAATATTACTTTATATATGTATTATATATGTTTGTAATAGTTCTGATATTATGTATGTATTTCTAAACAATTATGTAAAATTACAGCAATTGAGTAATAATAATTAATTTCAGTTTTGAAACTATTCTAATATATTGTTTATTTTATAAACGAATAAATATAAATATAAAAATTTCTAAATGATTTTCTATAATTTATTCACACAAATCTTCCTTTGTACGTCATTAAATATATTTGCATATAATTTTATATACAATAGTATTGTCTGTTTATTTACTATAAATATCATTTGTTAATTTGTGGAACTTGTTAGTTACTATTTCGAATTTTATTTATTGTATCTCTTTTTTGAATAATTATTACCGAAATTGAAAATTTTAAAAATTACATTTTTAATAAAAAAATAATGAATTTCGAATAGAAATAGTGATTCGAAATAGGTTAAGCCTTGCCACCTCATCAAGGTCCTGTTCCACCTAGGCAAGGTTCTGAAACAAAACACACGATTAATGCCTAAAAAGCCCTACCTAAACAACGCATTTAGAAGACTCCAATTGCAACGACATTTCTTGCATTACGAAAGCAGTCTTAATAAATGCACGAACTAGGGTACCTGAAAAGCAAAAGCCGATTCTGTAGCGTAGAAATAAACCTGAAATAAACCTGAAAATGCATTATTAGTGAGTACAAACCCCTTTATATTCTATCTGCAAGAAAACAACAAAAAAATTAGTACATACAAAAATACGCTACAGAATGCGGCCCCTGAAAACAATTGCACAGATTTCACTGTAAAAATAATCTTTATTCGATTATAATCACAGCTAATTTCTGCACGATTAGCCTGCCTACCCCAATGAGAAACGGAACTTAAAACTAACACATAAATTTCCTGAAAGAAAACACAATATGATTAGCCTGCCTAACTTCCAGGAATTTCTAAACGCGCAATATTTCATTCCTAACAACCTGAAACCCCCCTGCAGATTTCCTGGAATTTGGGGAAGAGAACGACAAAATTCGCGGCTGAAAAAAAAAACATACATAAATATACATACAAATATACACAACAAATAAAAAATGATGATGGCGGCCTAGTGAAATACTTGTGAATCCGCAACTGGTGGAGTCCATATAGAAATACAACGTCGACAACAGGTAAGTGAAACGGTGGCATTGGTTATTCTGATATCGAAGATGATTTAATAAAACAAATTTCGCTGGTCACTAGACATCGATGTACGACGCTAGTACTTGCAGCGATCTGGATACAGCGAATGAAATAAGAAATAGGAAATAAATACAAGAATCCATTTATAAATTCAGAACCAAAATCAAGAACCAAATCGCATGAATGCTTCACCAGACGCACCGAATCGATCGCTGGTCCTTCACATTCGAGTTGAGATTAATTAAGCAACTAATTCAATCCTTTGGTGCAAATTTTTGTCCACTTGCAAAGTTGCAATTTGTTGAAAGCTGTTTCAACTCTGTTTGAAATTGTTGTATATATAAATTTATTATTTTGTCCAAGCCAAACCGCGTAAGCGATATAGTTAATCTATGGTTGCAATTTATTGAAAGCTTTTTTCAACTCTGTTTGAAATCGTTGTATACTTTCTCCTTCTTGCTGTATTCGTAAAGCAAATTTGTGTTATTCAGCTATTGCACCGGGTAGCGGTTTTAAGTAAATTCGGCGCTGTTAAACTTGTTAACTTACTCCGAGACAGTTTATTAATAATTGTTCATTCTTTATTTTTATTGTTAATAATTAAAGTGTTGCATGTAATCCGTCTTATAAGCCCAAGCTAAACCAAGTTCACAAAACACATGTGAGGGAAGCGCAGGGACAGATTCTATGAGTGTCTGTTTGCGTCCACAAGCACAAATGCATGTGACCTGATTCAACTTTTCGTTGCAGCCAACGATCACTTGCAAAATTGCGATTTATTGAAAGCTTTTTCAACTCTCTTTCAAATCGTTGTATACTTTTTCTCCTTCTTGGTTGTATTCTTTTGTTTTTGGTAAATTCGGCGCTGTTAAACTTGTTAACGTATGGTATATTTTTGCTTCGAGATAGTTTATTAATAATTGTACACGTATTTTATTCTTTTCCGGTGTATCTCCCGTCAGGTTTCTCAATTCCAAATGGTTTTCAAATCGTTGTAAATAATTTTCGAAAGTTTCATTTCTATCATCAAGATATTATACGTAAATTCATTTGACGTTTGAGCCGCTTTGCGCTCTGTAAGTATTTTACTGTATTATTTTAATATTTTCGATATTTGTTTCATTAATACTGAAACCATTTGTAACATTGATTATTCCATTTTTTTTTGTATAGGAAGGTTGGTATGGATTTTAGGAATCGCCTAGAGGGCTATCAAGGCTTTGGGTTAAAAAGAAGACCCTGAATCATGGAAAAATTTGACGTGCGGAACACGTAGGAACATTTTCGAAAAAGTCAGAAAAAAGAGTAAAGAACGATGAAAGAAAATGATATAGAAATCATTTAATAAAACAGATTTCGCTGGTCACTAGACACCGATGCGCTAGTTCTTACAGCGATCTGTTTTTTCTAGAATAAATTCTAGTAACCGAAAAACAAGATTGATGAGATGCTGGAATTGTGGTAAAATCGGACACATCCGAAACCAAGCCAAACCCTAAAAATCAGAACAACCAACACTTGATGAACTGAAAACGCCGTTGATCGAAGTACAGGACTACAATTTGTAGTCCCTTTGAGGAGCATTCAAATTTAAAATAAATTTTTTTATTATAAATTTTTTTTAAAAAACTTTAAAGTGTTTCCTTACTAAACTATAAATTTGGAATCTTATCTCTGAATATTTCAATTTTCATATCAACAAATTTTTAAATAATAATATAACGTTTATCAAATTTTAAATAAATATTGTCAAATACTTAAGAAAAAAAAATTAGATAAATTAATAAAATTCTCACTATAAAATTTTGAAAAATATTATAAATTAATGTATATATTATAATATATTAATATAATAATATATATTACTAATAAAAATTAATTAAAATAAATTTTAAATAGAATATTTATATATATTATATGCTCCTTGGTTCGAAGTGGTTGTTCGGAAGTGGTACTGTATTATTTTACACGATTTTATTATTAAATGTTTTCTTTGACGTGAGCGGAAGTTTCCAAGAGCATGCTATGAGAGGAATTATGAATGTGTATGAAGAGAAAGTTGCTTATTTGGATAGGAATGTTTGAAGGAGACTAATTTCGGGTTAATGGAAAGAGTTTGTGCTACACCCTTTTGGGTACATGGCGTGATTGTGTATGTATGTAATTCTTTGACGAATTCTTCTTCAACTTCTTTGAAACTCTCTCCGGTTCTCGAAAACTGCTGCTGCGGCTGCTGCTAAATATTGCTCCTTCAGGTCTCTCGATCTGCACCAGGTTCTTCGTTGAAGATGATGTGATAAATTCACTACGAATTCAACCATACTGGTCTAATTACGATTAGACAAATATGGTATCGTAGGCAGTAAATTTCTTCGGACGTGTAACTTTGCACACCAACTATACTTATTTAATAATAAAATTAAATAAATATAATTAGTTTTAACCGATTAAATTTCGGAGTGTGTTAATTTTTAATTTTAATCTCGCGAGCAAGATACCACTTCCGATGACTTAAAACTAACAAATAAAATTGAAATAAATAGTGCGATATTTTTACTGAATTATTACAAGTAAATTATTTAAAATTAATTGTGTAATAATTGAATTTAAATTTTTGAAACGTGTGTGTGTGTTTTAGTTATTTAGTATGATTTTGAAGATATGCATGATTAATTCAATAAAAAAATAATAGAAATAGATTAGAGTATTAGCGTATGTATGTACATTTTCTAATAATAATTTTTGAATTTCTTTAAACTAATTTTTTTATAAACAATATTAATAAATTCTAATTTTGCTATTACATCGTTTCCCCACATTTTAACAATATTAAAGGCACACGACACAGTTATACGAAAATCATACTGCATTATATATATATTTAAAATTTTTCGACCAACAAAGTGTATTTTGTGATTGAAATAACTAACCCAACTACAGACTAAAATAAACTACTACTACTAAACAACTACTACATGCATTTTTCAGTTTCTTTCACGATTTTTTTAACACCCCCAAACGAAATACAAATATTAATTAGAAAATTGAATTTGCCCGAAAATCGTGAGACACAGAAAAAATAATCTGGCGACGTATTTGTGTTACTAGGTATCAATTGTTGGTGAAAAATTTATAAAGACATAGTAATGCCCTCATTTGCACGATATTTTGGAAAATTCATACGAGATTTGTTCATAACTAGAAACGAGTATTAGCAAAAACTATTTAAATGTAATGAGAAATCAAATTTAGATTCTTAATTTTTATTGTTAATAATTAAAGTTTTTAATTTATAAAATTAAATTAAACATTAATTTATGATTGTAATTAATAAATACTGAAATATAATTTTAAAAAATTTGATATTTAAGTGTAGTAGTGAGTCAAAGGTTGATTGTTTTTAGTTAAGTGAAAAATGTCCATTTTAAAATTATTAAAATATTTCTATTTAATATATGTTATGTAGTATGTATGATTGTATGTATGTATGTATTTATTTATTTAAGAAATTTTAAAAATTTATATATGTATATAAAAAAATATCACTAGATAATTATTTAATTTCACAAAAATTAAAAAATTAATAGATAATTAAAATATATTTAATTTTAATTTAAATTAAAGCACTATTTAGTCAATTTTATTTAAGTGACTCTATATTTTGTATTCCTGTTTTGATTATTATTTGACTTTGTAGAAAATAAAAAATTATTTAAAACTTGAAAAATATTCAAGTACCAATTGAATGAGAATTTTGAAAATAAAGAATACAAAATTGCAAAAAAAATAAAAAATAAAAATCTACTTAAAAACTCACGGTTTGAAAAATACATTACTCTAGAAGTCTTGACTGCGGCATTCCCACGATGTTCTGGCCTGAAGATTAATAGTCCTGATGGTCCTGGATGTTTCCATAGGTCCTTCGAACTGCATCTTAATGTCTTTTTAATAATATCGCAAATAACCGATCACTCACGCGCCACAAAAACGAAACGAATACACGAAATTCTAGTTTTCGAAAATGAATTGCGTTCAAAAACTACCCGGAGGAACTACGCGAAAAGTCTATTCCCATCTAAGAATATTTCGATCGCAAATTATTCACGAACAAGGCGTGATTCGACGAGCACAACACTCCGCACACAAACCCGCACTGAAAAAATAGAAATAATTATCAAATAAATAAATAAACTACAAATTAACCATAAATTCTACATTTTTATTTTTCTTACCATTAAGTCCATAGATCCTTTCCGCCCCGATTGGATCCAGGAAAATCACAGTTGCCTCTTTTGGTCTGATGATCCTAACAAAAACATAAAAATATTTAGCTACATTCAAATTTAAAACAAAAATAACAAAATAAAAGTATAAAAATAATCAAAGTAAAAAAATCTTTCAGAACTCATTACTATTAAAATAAATCGGTTTTCGGTTGTAATTTTATAAATAATCGACGTTTCGACAAACTCAACTTATATCATTTCATCAGAAAAAAATTGTTCAAATTATATATATATATATATATATATATATATATATATATATATATATATATATATATATATGTATATAAAAAAATAGTATGAACATATATATCCATATCCAGAATCCAATTGAAACAATAAATTTTCACTTATAGCGATGCAAAATTATTAAATAATTACTGAAAAATTATACCTCTACCACAGCCATCTTGCCTTGTTACATCAATGACAATGGCAAAATCTCATAAGAATTACGTAAATATTAAAATTAAATAAATTATCAGGATTAGAGTGTCGTCAAATATCCACACATATTCAATTTTGAATAACAATTAAAAATACTAAGTTGTACGACCCGAAAATATGAACAAATTAATTTTATCTAAATTAATTAAAAATCATGTAATATTAATTTAAACAATGGTGGCCATGTTGGGTGCTCGCCTCAACGGTAAAACAATAGATAGCGTCACCCTAGCAGCCATTATTGAAAAAAATGAATTTAAAAGTGAAAATTATTAAATCCATAGTTACAATGTTAAAATTCTATTAAAATCTTACGTTTAAACATGTAACGCGACAGTTAAAAGAGAAATATTAACTATTTTACTATTTCTTATTAGATTTTATTGAAGAATTTGCCCCCTAATAAGACATGAACTTGAACACGATTTATGCAAATTAGTAGTTAATAACCCGGAGATTTTTACCCTCCAATACGATTTACGATCTATAAATATCTTTTATCGATAAATAAAAGCGTTTTACTCACCTGAAGACGAAATCTCCTGCACTTAATTGGGAGGTGGAACTCAACAGGTCACTAGTCGAGGAATACGACTCAAATGGGCGGGAACACGACCTACCTTGATCTGTTTTAATAGATTTCTGCAAGGTGGCACTAATGGCGGATTTAACAGTAAACGCGGTAAAAATATTATATTGCACAAATAAAATAAAAATAATGTTTTTAATAACACAATGTTATTTGATATCATTTGAAAATATTAAAAGCACTGCTTTTGATTAAGTATAATTGTTTGTTGACAAATGTCTGTTATTTCTTCATACCATAAGAAGTAATGTCATTTGTAGTTTGACATTTTGTATATATATAATGGAGATTTCACCGCCCCATTAAATCTCTCAGAGGAGTTAAACCAATGAAAAAAAAAACTGTAAATATTTATAATTATATTTTCATTCCGAGGAACTATTATTTACCTATTACATTTTTTTGAGTGGTTTATTAATGTCCGTAATCTGAATATCAACCAGTAAAATCAACGAACAGACAAGAAAAAAAGTGTATGTTACAAGTTTTAGATCTTATAATCTTATTTAATCTCATTTACGTAATTTTTTGCTAATTCTAATAATGTTTTAGTGAGTAAATGACAAAGGTTCCAGATTAATTGGTTGGATAATTATCACAGGAATATTATTTACATGCAACTCAATTATTGGTTAATGCAGTTTTGTTAGCAAAAGATAGGTTGGGAGGTGTCAAAGGAATTATTGAATTTAATACGGAACTGGATCAGAAAAATCAAGTAAGATTTAGTTTATGTATTTATTGTTTTATGTATATATACAAATCTTAGCTTAATCGGATTTATTTTATGATTTAGATCGAAGAAATCGAAAGTGTTAAATATTGAAGAAGATTTAGATCTTGGTCTTGAAGTAAATTCTACTCATTCTGTGGCTATTTTGATTAAATTATCTTGCTTGCACGAGAAATATAGCCGGCTGTAATTCAGGTTAGGTTTATTTATATATTATTTAATCTTGTCAGATCTGTTTCGCGAGTACGATATTATTGGCAATATTTTAAAAGGAATTCAAGTTCTGTATAATGGAAGTGAAGCTACTGTACGAGTTGATGGTTGTTAAGTGATATTGATGTGAAACAGGGCTGTGTAGTGTCTCCTTGGCTATTTAATTTATATATGGATGTTCGTCTTCGGAAAGCGTCGTGTGGTAATGATGATATTATATATAACTGATTGTGTTGTATCTGCTTTAGGGTATTTTGATGCCGTAGTTGTTTTGGCTGAATCTGAATGATGAATTTGATGACTGAATGTAATATGTCTGTTGATACGATGCATCGTTCAGAGCAGGTAGATGAATTTATGTATTTGAGTAGTTTATTATGTAAAAATGTGATCGTTTTGATCGTGAAATTGATAGAAGAGTTAATGGTGGTTGAAATCACTTTAATTGGCTCTCTTGAAAAATTTGCTTTGTAAAGATAAGGTTTTTTTTTTTCTGTTGCAGGTCACATTTATATTTAGTAAAAGACAGAGTATAATAACTGTGAAACATTGCATTCAAGAATCGAGAGATTTAATGCGTTCTTTGCAGCGAAAGAATTTTGAAAGATATTTGTAATATACTTTGGAAATATATTCATACTTGCGTAGCAGCGTATATGGGCATTGTACAGTCACATACGGAAGAATTTGTTGCGCAGCTTTAGATGAAAAATGAAGGTATTAGCTGATTTTTAAAAGGGTATATACTTTTCTTGATCTAAAAAAATCGACTAACTTTATGAATTTCTTTCTGCGAAACTATAAAAGATATCAAACCGCGGTTTTCTGGGTGTGAAAGAATACCTACCTTGCACATCTGAAACAAAAATCGAAAGGCATCCTTAAAGTATAATATATTATCTGTTTTTTGACCAATTTTTTTCCACAAATATTCATTCGGGACGAAATAGCGACCTTTGGAAAAAAAGTTTATTTTTCATTGTTACCGCACAACCGTCCGGTTTTGTAAAGCTTCGAAAAAAGGGTTAGAATTCGGACGATTTTCAATAAAAGTAAAAATAATTCATGAAAGAAGTTCAGAGTCTATTTTTTCACACCCAGAAAACCGCGGTTTGATATCTTTTATAGTTTCGGAGAAAAAAATTCATAAAGTTGATCGATTGTTTTAAGTCGAGAAATATATATATATATATATATATATATATATATATATATATATATATATATATATATATATTTAAAATTTAAAATGTATTATAAATTTCATCCAGGTGTTGGATGTCTTTCGAGGTAAATCTTGTTCATGACACTGGAAATTATCTAGTAAACTAAAAAAATTAAATTAAAACATATATATATATATATATATATATATATATATATATATATATATATATAATAATAAATGTTGACTTTATATAAATGTTGAAAGGATATATATATATATATATATATATATATATATATCACCTTAAAACATGTTCTGTTTGACTATATTTACGGCCAGTTTTATAAAGAACACTTTAACTAAAGTCGACTTTAAGCTGACCAAAAAAAAGAATTCTTTTATTGACAATACCAAATAATTTTACTATTGGAAGTTTAAAAAAGTTGACGCAGAAGCATCGGTTTATTGATAACAATAATAATTACGCCGGAAGAATTTCGAAATGATGCTTTTTTCTAGCTTAAAGACGACTTTAATTAAAGTGTTTATTATGAAACCGGCTGTAAATCTTTTAAAAATTAATGCTTGTATTCTGTATTGTTCTATAACACTATAGAATCGTTTGTTTATTTTTGCTTAAATAGAAAAATGCCATATGTAAAACAAAGACAATATGTATTCTTTCCATTCTAATTTATCTTACATTTACTTGATACATTTATAGTAGAGTAAATGTATTTCGATGTAATTTTAATTCAAATTGCTTAATAAATAATTTGAAGTAAACGTCAAAAGTACTTTTGGCAAAAATCGCTTTTATAAATGAGGTGAGAATACGAGCCAAAGATTTTGTATTCAAAAATTATTTTTATTTCTAGTACAATCTCGCATTCAATGTATTTTAATAAATAAATATATAAATATATTATTAAAATGAATCAATCTGATGCTATTCCAAAGGCAATAAAACATAATACAAAAAAGTGTACAAGAAAATATTAATAAAAACTCGTTATAATTTACATATTGTTTATTTTTGGTTAAAATTACAATTAATACTTTCCTTAAATCTATTACAATTGTTAATTAATAATATATTATCACAATGCAACGAACATAACTTTCCATTTCACATTATACATAACTAGTTTTGTAAAATAATCTTACATTTAATATATTTATTGTTATCAAATTTGCGTTATTAATTAAATATTATAACAAGCACATATTATGTAATGAAAATAAGGAAAACAATGTTTTGGTAATTGTGGCAAAAATAGTGTTCAATATTTATTATTACATGATTTATTATGATTTTTTTACTTTATAATTTGTGATGTTAAATTTTAAATATTATTTTATTAATTACATGGATTGTTAAATATTACTTTTTCAAATTTAGACAATTGCATAATTTAAATAGTTAAATGTTTAAACACTATAAACGTAATATATGTATGGATGTCATGGATTTTAATAACTTTTTTTTGATAACGTAAATCTACTGATGTGATGAATAAATCTATAAATTGACTATGTAATATTTCAATATTCGAACTATTTCGAAGCAAAAATATGAATATCTTGAATATCTTTCGCAATTCTAACATACATATTCAATACATCACTCATATTACAGCTAACAGTTTGAAATAATTTTTAAAAAAATTCTTCAAATTACATAAAATTTAGAAATATGCACAAAAAAGATCAAGCAATTAGTTTTTTGCAAGTGCCGTATTACAATCAATTCTAACACACATATCATTCAGTACATCACTCATTTTTATATGCGTCTGAATATGCCTGTTCAAGTATTCTTTAAGCGTAAAACATTTCCCACAAGTATCACACTTATGGGATTTATCATCTGTATGGGTGCGTACATGTCGTTTCAAAGTATCATTATCACCATAAGTTTTATCGCATATATTACACGTATAACGTTTCTCATTCGTATGCGCGCGTAAAATATGCCTTTTTAATTCGCCATTTTTACCATAGGCTTTATCACAAAACTGACATTTATACGGTTTCAAATGCGTTTGCATATGCTTAGCTAGCGCGCCTTTTTGCATAAAAGTTTCACCGCAAACGTTACACAAATACGGGTTTGCATGTTTACGGTAATGCTGTCGTAAATTCGTCGACTGAACGAAGGCTTTATCGCATATATTGCATTTGTAACGTTTATCGTTTGCATGTAAACGCTTATGCTTGTCCAAACCATCTTTACGAATAAAAGTTTTCTCACATATTTCGCATTTGTAGTTTCTTTCATTCGCATGTACACGAATATGAATCGTGTAGTCTAGTTTGTACTTGAAGGCTTTATCACACAGCTCGCATTGGAACGGCTTCTCGTCGGTGTGTGAACGCGCGTGTCTTCGCAAGTTTGATTGATGGTGAAAAGCCTTTTCACATATTTCACATGTGTAAGGTTTTTCGTTTGAGTGTATACGAGAATGCGATGTTAAATTGGATTTGCTCGAATAGAAATTTTCGCAAATTTTACACTGATAGCCTTTTGACTGTACGAAACCATCATTGTTAGACAAAGTTGTTTCAGTTGTTTCGCTATTCCGATTTAGATCGTTTTTGTTATATTCAACTATAAAAATTTCTTCCATTTTATCGATTTTATCTTCCGAATTTAATTCATAATCATCAACAGTATCTTTCTCAGTTTTCGGCGATATATTAGCAAAATTGATTTCAGAGTCGTCATTTATTTGTTCATTCTCAGTATTTTCGTAGTTTTCTTCATCTAGACATTCTGTTTGTATCTCTTCTTTCACAAATACAGTATCAAAATTGATATGTTCATTTTTATTAGCCTCTTCTGATTCTCTTTCAATTTCTTCCATCCTCTGTTGTGACTCACTTTCGGAAATTATTTTATTATTATATTCTACGTATTGATTCAACTTCTTCTGAGATTCCAAGCAATTTTTTATAAATTTATAAGCATCATTTAATTGAGAAGTGCACGTTGAACATATATTATTTGGTAATACATCATTGATTTCTATCTACAAAAAACATTTGACGTTAAAAATTGAATAAAATAATAATTATCAAACTAATTGTAAGAATAGAGCGAAAACAAAATATAACAATATTAATATTAATGTCAATTAATATTATGATTAATTATAATGTCATTAAATTCTCTATCAGGTTTGTTATTGTTTTTTAGCAATGACGCGTTTCGACTTTTCAGTCATCTTCAGATTTTCTGAGTTTGGACCGTGTTTGTGGTTCACTCGAACCAAACTCAGAAAATCTGATGATGACTGAAAAGTCGAAACGCGTCATTGCTAAAAAAACAATAATAAATCGGACAAAGAATTTATTAACATTATAATTAATCATAACGATATTAATTAAAACTTTTATTCATTCAACAACGAAAACAATATTGATAATATTTAATATCAGTTTGAACCGAAAGTATTTTATTCGGTATTTGATATTTATTGATCTTCAATTTACAGTTTACTATCTGAATAATATATGTTTTCATACAAGTACTATTCAAACCCGTTCAGAATTCTTAAATTACCGAATTTATAATATTTTATGACTGCTACTTACTTAATCTATAATTTTTTTACATGTAACGAAACGCATTGGTTTAAATTTTCGTGTAGTTCTTAAGAAATAATAGTCTAAAATAAGTTACTGATTTATAATAAGTGATCTGTTGAAATTAAATGTACAAAATTACGTAGTGTAAGTTTAGGATTAAGAAAAAAATTATTTAGAAAATGTAGTTTACTATACACTTTATGTATTTTAAATATATTAAATGCTTTTGTTTATAACACTATCATTATTACTATTATAAATAAAATTTAAGTAACTACATTATTTAAAATACCGAAATAAAACAAAATCCCGTGTTTGGTTTAACAGTAAAGTTTCATGTTAAAGTACAGTTAAATATTTCTATAACTTAAACATTTTTTTATCTTCAATTAGTCATATATATCTTTTAGATACTATAAAAATCATTCATATAATTATTTATTTAATAAATTAATAATTTTTGTGTATTTTATTAAATACATTTTTATTAAAAAAATTGACAAATCAGGCACCAATATGTTTTCAATTTTAAGAGTTAATGCTTTACATAGTGTTACAATTTTTAATTACTAATAGTGTATAATAAAAACGGGGTTTTCGTTATGGTAAAGGCATAACTTTATTCAACAAATTAAATTCAGAAACAGAAAATTCTAAAAATGTCGTTGCATTTAAAAAGAAATTAAAGTCATTTATGCAACAGGACATTCTTGTAATTTGATTATGTCATATATATTAATGTATAATAAATGTTTGTTATTTGCTAAATAAAGATTTATTTTATTTATTTATTATTTAAACCGCATTTGTTCTCAATCCATGATAATAATTAATATAAATTTACTTACAAGTCCAGGTGAAATAGTATTTAATTTATCCAAGAAAATTACATTATCCAAATCCAAATTCATTAAAGTTAAAGATGTATCGTTGATATTAGTACATAATCGACAAAATTTTGATAAAGAATACATTTTTTTGTTTTCTCTGCAAAAAATATTTAATTACAAAATAAATTAAGGTTATATGTCGATATTAATAACTTACAAAGTCGTCCAGTTATATAATGTACTATGAACTTACAGATTAATAATATTTTTTTTCTCAAAGTACCATTATTTATTTATAAGATAACTAAAAGACCTTTATAGATCATAAAATTTCTATTAATAATAAACGCTGTCAAAATTGAAAATGCAGTCACAAATATAGCTGAATATGACAATCAGTGGCGTAGAAACCCACAGAAGCATATGCTTGTGCGTGAGCTGAGCTTCAAATATATATATAAATTTTAGTTTAACTTATAACTAATTCCCAATAATAATAAAATATTTAATGCAGTACAGAAATTAACAATTTATTAAACTTTGTAACAACCATATTTTCGGCCTAATTCTCTAACGAAGTTGCTAAGTTATAGCAACGTTGCTAACAACTATAAGCAATAGAAACAAATGTAATAGTTCTCATTTTAATTTTTTATTTAGTGTTAGCTAATATGACTTATATGACTAATGTTGTTAGCAACGTTGCTAAAATTTAGCAACTTCGTTACTATAAGTGTAAACAAAATTGTTATGTTACGCCACTGAATCTATAGTTAGAAATTTTCCAACTAGGCTGCGATTTTTAACAAGCTGTCATTTGGCTGTCATGTGATCTAACCTCGTTGTTATCTCATGGTTAGTAGCTTGTTACTAGTGTATATTTAATATATTTATATCAAAACTATACAAACGTTTTTTAAAAAAAGATATAATAGATATAATAATAATATAAAAATGTTTATGTTTGAAAAACATTGTCGTTTGTGCATAACTGATAAAAGTGTCACGTCAACATTGAACCATTCCGATTCAGATAATATAATTTTATTGGACAAATTAAATCTACTTGCACCAGGTCTTGTAAGTATATTAATTTAATATACAATGCTATATGATTTTATATTGAAATGTTTTTCTAGCTACAAATAAATAGCAGTTTACCTATTGGCATATGTACAACATGCATTTCTCAGTTAAATCAAGCTTATAAATTTATAAAAACCTGCTTGCGTTCGCAAGAAATTCTAAACAAATATTTAAAACAATCACAAAATGGACTAGAACAAAATAATGCAATCATCGATATGAATGATATTCAAAATGAACTAACTGATGAAGTATTTCATAATACATTGGTGAATGATGAAATAGAATCGGTTTTTATAAAACAAGAAAACATTGAGTATAATGATTGTTCGGAATCTATTCAAGTAAACTTTGAAGATGATATTAATGAAGAAGAAACAAATATCGAAGAAGAATGCAATTATTCAATTGATATACAATGTAATAGAAACGTAAAAGAATGTTTAAGTAAAGATGTAATTGATATTAACAATGAAATAATTGAAGAACATCTGAATGAAACTGATATTAATACCGAAGTAAAATCATTCCAGTGTAAAATGTGTAAGGTAGCTTTTGCGAAAAAAGGAGATTTAAAATATCATATTCGTACTCATACAAGGAGAAAACCGTTTCAGTGTAAAACGTGTTCTAAAGCATTTGTTCGAAACGATTTGTTAATACACCACATTCGTACCCATACAGGCGAGAAACCTTATCAGTGTGGAACATGTAAGAAAGCATTTATTACAAATGGACAACTAACCAGACATATTCAAACACATTCCAGTGAAAAACTATATCAGTGTGAAACGTGTAAGAAAGGATTTGTTCGAAATGAGCATTTAATAGAACACATTCGCATACATACAAGTGAAAGACCATTTCAATGTAAACTGTGTGAGAAAGCATTTAAACAAAATGGACACTTAATAAAACATAATCGTATACATACAGGTGAAAAACCATACCAGTGCGAAACGTGTACGAAAGCATTTATTTCAAATGGAGATTTGAAACGACACATTCGGACGCACAAACCCACCACTTGAAAATCGCAAAATAACGAAAGATGATGATAATAATAATAATATAGAAAATAATACAATACAATAATATAAATAATTATTAATAATTTGCTTAAATGCCTGTAAAGTATTACAATTTTCAATATTTTCTGATTAACTTATTATACTCAAATAACCCTTGTGAAATAAATTATTTGCTGAACTTGATGTATTTGTTTTTGAAATTGTATTATAATCATGTTTATCACTGTAAACCTTTAAATTTCTACTTAAATATATAGGCAGCAAGTCATTGTTCATCTTAAATATGAATATCATGTCATTTAGACTACACATTTGGTAAAACTTGCAATTCAATTCGAAAATTAAAGAAACATGCTGAAAATATAGGAACAAAAAATTAATCATCACACACATGACAAGATCACTAGTGTATATTTACTATTTATTACTTTATTGCATCTATGTACATATATTTTTATTTTTTAGTTTACTAGACAATGCCCGGTTTTATAAACAAAATTTACCTCGAAAGTTATCTAATACTGGATTAAATTTAATTAATTTATTAAGTACATTTATAAAATACATATTACGCACATCAAATATCTTTCTTAGATCATAGTTTTAACTGAAAATATTTACAATAAAAAATAACTTTCATAGAACAATAATAATACTTACATTATTTATTAATTTATTTTTTTAATATTGTGATACTCTAGACTTCTCAATAAAACAAAAGTAGAAATATCATCCAAGCTTAAATTTTAACTTCACTTTTGTGTAGGAGTTGTTTTAATTCCCTGTTTAACTAGGGAAGTCGTTTAACTGTTTTTTTGGGAAACACATTTTCAAATTTAATTTCACGTTTATGAAACCGGGCATCTCAGCCTGAATATTTATTTTTTTTGTTTAGTCCTGTTTTATAACAGTTTAATTGTCTGAAAACCGAACTTGTAGTACCTGCAAATATATTTATATATAAACTATTCCAATTAATATGTAAATATTTTATGTCTACACTTATAAATTTTTAGATTAAAATTAATGTTAAATATTTTTATACAGTTATACGATTTACGGAATATATTAAATGAATTTTATGTAAACTTTTCACAAATAAATTTACTATCAACAAACTTGTAATTTGGTATAATTCGTAATCTTTTAAAAAACGTTATAATAATTTGTAGCATTAATTAATATTCAAATGATTTAACAATTAGTTCAAGAATAAAATATTTACTTTAACGTAATTTTTAACGAAATAGTCTGTGTTTTTTACAAATTAATATACGAGCTTAGGTTTAAACTTGATTAACGTTTTTGTTTTTTAAATTTTTTCAACAACAAAATTGTAAATCAAAATCTTACTTCAAATACTATTGTTTTCTATATTATTTAAATTGTATCTTTTCTCTGAATAGGTATTATAATATATTATGATATGAGGTTGGTAAGTGCACTTTCAACAGAATCGAGGTAAGGTTTGGAAAAGCGAAATGTAATTGAGCTAATTTAATTTAGGAGATTTTGTTATTACCACTTAACAACCGTGTACTCATATACTCTTTTTCGCATAATCGATTTAGAAATAATGTATTAGTAAAATTTAGCATTTGGTTTATTTTTTGAAACAATATTTTATCTAAAAGTAAAAATATATGATAGAAAATAATTTGTAAATAATATTCGATTAAGATTTTAGTTAATATTTAGCTGAGTGACTGATTATATTTTATCAAAATAAATTGAGATGAAAAAGGTGAACAAATAATAGTATTTTCAGTAGTTTTCTATAAATTATTTATTTATTTTCCGATAATAAAACTACATAAATAATAAGTTTTTAATTACACTTTTTATTGCAAATTAGATTTATTTTTTACATTATACAATTATCTATTTCGTACCCAATTCCTTCTAGTTATGCCACGTAAATACTTCATTTCCAAAGCAACTATTTTCCTTTCATGTTTTTGCAGCCAAACCCAACGTAGGCACCAAAACGGAAGAGGTTTCTCTGGAAATATTTACCCAAAACCTTACAACCAGCATTAACTAAAACACAATCTGCCATGTACCCATAATGGTGTAGCACAAACTCTTTCAATTATCCCGAAATCAGCCTCCTCCAAACAAGCAACTTTAGCTTCATCAACATTCATAATTCCTCTCATACATGCTCTTCTATTTCTACTACTTGGAAACTTCCGCTCACGCAAGTCACTCTCTTAATCATACCATCTCCAACTACTCATCGGACTTCCACGCAACGTATACTTTCAAAATCGTTCATATAAATCTTTTTAGCCAGACTTTCATTAGACATTTGCTCAATAATAAATTTAAGTTTAATTATATAACTGTTTCTCCTTCGTATGTATACGAATATGTCGTTTTAGATGTCCACTTTCTGTGAAAGCTTTTCCACATATTTCACATATATAAAGTTTCTCGTTCTTATGAATTGAAATATGCGATTTTAAATGTTCATTTTGAATAAAAGTCTTCTCGCATATTTCGCATTTATAAGGTCTCTCCTTGGTATGAATACGTACATGTCTAGTTAAATCTCCAGTGTGAGTAAAAGCTTTGTCGCACAATTCGCATTTATAAGGTTTTTCTCCGGTATGTGTTCGTATATGTCGTGTTAAGCTTGTACTTTGGGTGAAAGCTTTCTCGCACATTTCACATTTATAATGTCTCTCATTCGTATGCGTGCGAATATGTGTTTTTAAGCTTGTATGTTGAGTAAAAGCTCTCTCGCATATTTCGCATTTATAAGGTCTCTCATTCGAATGTGTCCGAAAGTGAAGTTTTAAACTAATACTATAATTAAAAGTTTTCTCGCACAGTTCGCATTTGAAAGGTCTCACATTGGCGTGAACGCGAATATGCGATTTTAAACTCGATGCACTATTAAACGTTTTAGCACACATTTCACATGTATATGCTCTGTCATTTTTATGAATAGCAGTATGCGATTTTAAATGTTCGTTTTGAATAAAAGTTTTCTCACATATTTCGCATTTATAACGTCTTTCGTTTGTATGTGAAAGAATATGTCTTCGTAATGCGTAACTTCGCGGAAAAACTTTCTCACATTTTTCGCATTTATACGGTCTATCATTTATATTTCTACCAACTTGTTTACTGCTTGATACAGTTTCATTTTCCGGATCAGAATTATCCTCCGTAATTATTACCTCTGGAGGTAAATGTAAATATTCCGATTCCAGATTGTCGTCGACTTTAAGAATATTTGTATCATTTTCCGAATTGGGTTCTTCGACAGTAATCTCTTCTTTAATAAAAACAGTTTCAAAATTTATATTGTTTTCTTCTTTATTTAGAGTGCTACTTGTATCATTTTCTACGATTTTGTTTGCCATAATTTCACTATTTTGGAAAGCATTTGACATTTTAGCAGCTTGAATTCATCAAATGTCATTCTCAGGGTCATTCTCTAGAATAGTGGTACCTAACCCCTAGGGTCGCGACTTCTCGATGTATCACGGAAAAAATGTAGGAAGACGTGGAATTCTTAAGAAATTTATGTTTAACAATAAAATTAATAATATATCTTTTTACATTTATTATATTTTTTAGTTTTTTTTGTCTATATACATAAAATTATATGTACCTATATAAATGTAAATAATAAATAAATATATTAAAATTATTACTTCTTAATTATGTATTTTATTATAAGTTCTAATTAGTCCAGAAAAAATTGGGATTTCATAGATATTCTAACTAAGAAAATGTTGCGCATCACTGGTTTAAAACACCAAACAAAGTAAATTATTTATAATGCAATAATGTAACAAATACACAACTTTAAATATTTATGAAAGATTGAAAAAAAACCTTGTATATCTAAAAATGAAAATATTATTTATATCTGTCTGTTACAATAATATCTTTTTCAAATTTATAATTATTTTGTTTCACTATTTTTCGTGCGTAAAATATTTATTTATGGTAATGGAGTAACAAAGTAAAAATTCTTAAATAAGTTTTCCAATTACATATTTTATTAAATATATTAAATTTACATGCTACACACCCTCAATATAACAAAACAACTTTAACATCTTAAACTAAATTCATTTTCCATGCTTTGCAACATTATAAATTGGATATGAAACTTATTTATTGAATTGATACAAATAAAAAAAGAAATATCTGTCGTTTTATTTGTGAAAATAAATAAATTTGTGAATATTTATGTATTATTCATTAGAGCTTCAAGAACAAAAAAAAAATCGCTACTTTGCTTGAACGAAAACTGGAACTGAACCAAAAAAATTTTAACGGTTTGAAGCTCTGTTATTTATTATTAAATAAATTATATAAATAAAAACAAAATATCTTTTTATTTTGTAAAAATATTTGTAATTCTAAAATAAGAAAATTATTATGATAGATGAAGCGAGACATTTGTTTATATTTCATATTGAAGAAAAAAATATATTACAAATTTAACATGCTGTTGTTAATGTATCATTTTCCCCATTAATCATTTAAATAATGCACATTACGTAAATGCATTTTGAAAGTATCTGTTCGTCGAAAAATCTTATCACATATTTCGCAAGTGTACGATTTTTTCTTCTCATGTGTTGTATTGATATGCCTACCTAAGCTACAATCAGTGCGGAATGATTTCTCACAGATTGTACACTTGTAAATTTTCTGTTTGGAATGTATGAGAATATGTTCCTTTAAATTTATACTTTGAATGAAACCTCTGTTACATATTCTGCATACAAATGGTCTATCATTTGTGTGTTTATTGATGTGATATTTTAAATGTGCACTTTGAGCGAAAGCTTTCTCACATATATTACATTTAAACGGTCTCTCGTTCGTATGAATACTACGAAAATGACTTTGTAAAGTGCCTTTCTGTGCAAAAGTTTTGACACATTGATGGCATTTAAACGGTTTCTCGTTCGTGTGCACACGACTATGTATTTCTAATTTAGATTGTCGCGTAAAAGCTTTTCCACATATTTTACATTTATGTCGTCGTCTCCAATCTTTATGTGATTTAAGGTGTACAACAAAATCTAAGCTATCAATAAATATATCACTGCATATTTCACAGATATAACAATTCGTAGTCTCTTCTGGTATCAATTCAGTTTTAATCCTGTCCGTATTTATTTCAAACGTCTCTTGAAAATTCTCAACAATAGTTTGATCATTCTCTGCTTCAATAAATTCCTTTTTCAACTGAAGATAATTTTTATCGTCTTGGTAATTGAATTCAAGATTGGTTTCTTCTTTAACAAATAAATCGCTGTCCAGTAATTCGAGATTAAAATCTTTTTTATCATCAGTTTGTCCGCAATCTTCCGAATTGACTTTATTTGTATTTTCTTTTTGTGATTCGATTTGATTGATTTCAAAATCTTTTTCAATATCAATAAGGTTATTTAAATCTTCTTTTTTCTTGGTTTTCTCAACTATTTCCAGAACTTTTTCTTTATCAATTATCTTATTAAGACTTGTTTCATTGCGATCTTTTGAATTAGATTTACTTGAATTGTCCGAAATTATTTTACTATTCCAATTTGTTTGTTCATTATTAATTTGTTTTCCAGCTTTTACGTGTTTGTTACTTTCTATGATACATTTTCTTTTATGTAAGTTATACCGATGTTTCATAAATTTAACAGGATTGGAATAAATATCTTTCGTTATTTTCTCAATTATGACGACGTTACTTTTTTCTTCATCCTCATTACCGCTTCGTACAAAATTGTTTTGTAACTGTTTACTGTATCGAACTAAAACACTTTGAGCTTTTAAAAATCCTTTTATAATGTTGTAAGCTTCATTTAGCAGCACGATGCAATGCGTACAAATACGATTTGGTAAACTATTGTCAGTTTTTATCTGAAAATATAATAAAATTAAATAAAATAAAAGTATAAAAATTAGAAATATAATACTTACATGCCCAGGTATAAGTGCATATAATTTGTCGATGTAGGTTATATTATCCGTGTCGAAACTGAATAAATTTTTAGTTACTTTTCTGTAATTAGTACACAGACGACATAATTGTTGCAGAAAATACATAATTCTTATTTTTTGTTAAGAAATAGAATAAATCGAAAATTGAAACACAGAACAAAATGGACGAAAATTATATTATTATGGCACATGAATAACTTGAATGGAAAACTTGAATCCACCTGGTGGTAACATTTTAAATTAACATTGATAATCTATACTAAATTAAAAAAATTTAATTTTTCCTTTGCTATGTTTCGTGTAATAATTGACTATTGGGTATAAGTAAGAAATAGAATCCCGACTCCAGCCGACTATTGTTTTAGTTAAATAATTATTTATTTAAATTATTAATTAATCATCAACACGTGAAGTCGTACATACATTGATTTCTTATGCATCTATATTTAGAAAATGCAGCAAAATATCGTTGCAATTTAAAATCACTTCATTACTACATTGCTTCATTATTATAAAATAAAATAAAGATTAAAAAAAATTTGTCGAATTTAGCTCTGAAGCAGCCGCAAAGCATGAATTGTGACAAATCTCATTATAATGTACGTCAAAATGACGTATTATTTCTGAGGTTAGATTTGTTGTCATACAAACAAGATATGTAACATTTGAAATATGAGTAAAATAGATTATTTTATACCAAATTGTTCGAATAATAGTATACAAAATACGAATAAAGTATACTAACAGTATCTAGTGTTATAAGTGTGTCGTTTACTGTACTTGATCAGAATTCAGATTGAAAATATTTTATGGACAAATTGAGAAAAAATGCCCTTAGAAATTGTAAGAATTTGGTTTTGTTTTAATTAAATACATATTTTAAATATTTTCATATTTTAGGAAGATTATAATAACGAATTACCAAATGGTATATGCACCCTTGGCGTATTTTAATGAAATGATTCTTATGATATAAATTTATAACATAATCTGTGTTATGATTCGTAAATAATATTAGAACTTTGTCGATTATGTGTTGGTAAACAGTTAAACAGTATTGATTCTGATATATTAATATATCAGTTGGAATCCATTGCATTGGAAATTGTAAGTAAATTTTACAGTCAATATTAGTTTAAGATTATAGGATTTTGTTACTAGAAATAATTTCAATCAGATATTATTAGTTTACGATTGCTTAATATATTCATTAAAAAACATTCTTATAGTTTACTGAAGACAAATAAACTTTAATTGTTCTATTATTCTTTGAGAATGTTAAGTTAAAACTTCTTAATACCACTTGTTCGACAGAGAGTTTATAAACGCTGGTTAAATTTACTTTAAAAGTAAATATATATACTCTATAGATTTTCGTATCAAAAATACTTATTACATATTATTAATAATAATCTGGTACTGAATTATTGAAATACCATTTGTTTTTAAGATTATTTAGTAGGAGAATAAAATTTATTTGTAACGTAAGTTAGTTTATCGTTTATGGAACCGGATTTAAAAGTTCTTAATTCTTAGGGCTAGTATTATAAACGCTGGTTAAATTTAGTTTAGAAGTAAATGTATTTACTTTACAAATTTCCGTACAATAAAAAGTGGTATTAAAAAATAGTAATTACTATTAATAATAATAATTTGGTAGTAAATGGTTGAAATAATATACATTTTTAGAGTTATTTAGTTGATAAATTAATTAACTTGTGAAGTAAATTATTAAATAGTTTTGGTATATTCTTAGTTGAAATTTAATGAGAAGTTACTAGATATTTGCTCAACATGTTCTGTTCGTTTTAATGAAACTTACAAATTTATAGAAAAATGTTTTAAATCTCAAGATATCTCTAAAGAATATACAAAAACAAATAGAAAACAGTAAAGTTAAAAGAAAGAAATTGATAACAAATTTTTGAAACTGTTTCTGGTAAAGGCGAGTGTTAACGAAGAATTCATTTGGGAAATAATATAAATATTAAAATGGAGACAAGTTTACAATCGGAATATTTAAATTTACCTGTAGAAACAATAATTAAGGAAGAAAATGCTGATCCTGATATTCTAAGCTCAGAAAAACCTGATAATAATTCTATATCTTTAAATAAAGAGAAGTTACATAAATGCAAAATTTGTAATAAAATCTATACAAGGTCATCTAGCCTAAAAGCACATATCTGTAGTATACATTCAAATTCGAGACCGTATAAATGCGAAATATGCGGAAAAACTTTTGCCGAAAATAGGCTTTTGAAACGTCATATTGATAGTCATTCAACTGAGAAACGTTATAAATGTGAAATATGCGAGAAAACTTTTAGCGAAAATGGAAATTTCAAGCGGCATCTTCGTATTCATACAAATGAACGCGCTTATAAATGTGAACAATGTGGAAAGACATTTGGTGAAAATGGACATTTTAAACGACATTTGCTCACACATACAGATTTGAAACCTTATAAATGCGAAATCTGTGAGAAAGTTTATACAGCATCGTCAAGTTTGAAAGCTCATATTCGTTCTCATCGAAATGAGAGACCTTATAAATGCGAAATATGCGAGAAAACTTTCGGTGAAAGTGGACATTTAACGAAACATATTCGTACTCATGCAAGTGAGAAACATTTTAAATGTGAGTTATGTGGGAAAGCTTTTGGTGAGAGTGGAAGTTTAAAAATGCATTTACGTACTCATACGAATGAGAGACCTTATAAATGTGAATTATGCGAGAAAGCTTATATTCAAAATCGTGAATTAAGAAGACATATGCGCTTACACGTAGAACAAAGACCTTATAAATGTGAAATGTGTGACAAATCGTATACTCAAAGTGGCGATTTACGAAGGCATATGCGAACTCATACAAATGAGACACGTTATAAATGTGGAATGTGCGAAAAAGCTTTTTTATATAGTACGAGCTTAAACATACATATTCGGACACATCTAAATGAACGATGTTATAAATGTGAAGTGTGTGAGAAAGCTCTTAGTGAAAATGCAGCTTTAAAAGTTCATATTCGCACTCATACGAATGAACGACCTTATAAATGTGATATATGTGAGAAAACTTTTTCTCAAAGTGGTCATTTAAATGTACATGTACTTAAACACATGAATAACAGAACTTATAAATGTGAAACATGTGAGAAAGCTTTTAACGATAAATCAAGTTTAACCAGACATAATCATATACATTCAAAGAAAACATCTTATGAATTTGAGAATAGTAGCTGCTTAAATCAAGAGGAAAATAATATCAGTTTTGAATCTGTTTATATTAAAGAAGAAAATATTAACGAGGGGCCCAGTACACGTTAAAAGGTACAATTCTAATTTTAAGAATGTAATTAGTGATTTGTTTTGGTAACAGTACCTTATTCCAAAAATTAAAATTGAAAAATAAGGTGCATATTTGAATCAACTGTAACAGGACATTATTTTTTTTAATACTAAATACATGAATAATTATAATTATTATAATCATTACAAAAATAAAAATAAATTTTAAGATAAGAAATAAAATGGCTTTAGATTTAAATTCTGTATTAATATTTATTGATAATCGACGAACTCAACGTCCGTCTTCTACAGGAAAACTGATAAATTTTAATGTTATAAGAATTTATCTTGTACTTATATATTATGTATAACAAATAAAAATAATAAAACAAAGGATTTGTATTAAAGTTCTGTATAATTTTATTAAAATCATCAGAAATGAAATAACTACATATTAAGAGAAATTATTATTTTTGTTATTATAGCATTATTTAAATAGCAAATATTCATTCATTCATTTATTTAACATATTTCTATTTTTATAACAGTAAAGAATATTTTTATTCCTTAGATTTTAATTTGACATTAATAATCTATAAACAAAATATTTTTATATTTAATAATAAAATAATTAAAATAAAACAGCTTTAGGTTAAAGTTCTGTATTAATATTTATTTAAAATCGACGAAACTCAACGTCCGTTGATGTTTCGTCGAAACATCGATTTTAAATAAATATTAATACAGAACTTTAACCTGAAGCAGTTTTATTTTTAATATAATGAGTTCTGAAAGAGTTTTTACTATGTTAATAAAATAATTTGTGGTTGTACGATAGATAATAAATATCTTATATTTAATGTATAATATAATATATATTACAATAATTTTACAATAAAAAAATTTAAAAATATGTTTAATTATAAAAAAAAATTATTCGTTAAATTCTATATCATTACAGGACTCTATTATTTTAACTTTTAATTTCGCTGCCTTCTGCGGAGGTAATCTTTTAAAAATAGGCACAAGCGACATGCAGAAGTGATGATGTTCATTTTCTTCACTTTTCTTTTCTAGCAGATTCAATGTTTTCTCCTCGATGTTATCATTCCTCGATTTGCCATTTTTCTTGCCTAAAATAAATTGAGTTAATTATCTTTATCGACTATTTCCATATAGAACATACTTTTGTTAAATTCAGGTGTATTTCGGGGCGTAATACAAGTTGATTTGGTACTTGTGGTCGGTTGTAATTGATACTCGAGAGATTGTAAAAGTTGATAAAATTACTTGTTAAATCAAATCAAACTTTATTTAGCTTTGGGCTAGTTAATTACATTGTAATATACTTTAACATTTAAGAATTACAGGAAATTTACTAATATAGCATACTATTTATTTAATTATCAACATATTAAAATAATTATTAATTCGCATCAAACTTATTACGGTAAAATAATTTAATTTCAAGCTTAAATGTTTTTCAATTCTTTGATTCTTTAATATATGTCGGCAATTTATTATATTATTGGTGGCACTAGTTTTAGTTATTTTAGTAATATAAAAATTATTATGTGCATTTCTGATATAATAATTATGTATTTTAGATTATCATTTAAATATTTAGGAAGCAAACCTTGTAGTATTTTAAATATAAAAATCATTGCCGACATTTCTAAAAAAAGATTTAACATTTAACCAGTTAATGGATTCATATATATTACAAAAAATAAACTAAACAATATACCTGTGTTTTCTGCGGAACCCATTTCTATACTTATATCAGATATTGTTGATATTGGTGAAAAAATTTCTTGATTTTCGCATTCCACATGTTCTATTACATTTGTAAAATTATCTTGGATCCTAAAAATATATATAAATCGCATTTAATTCATTTCAATTATCTTGAAAAAGTAATACTTAACGGAAAACGCGATGTATTTATAAAAGATAGCATTTCAAATAGCTCCCATTTACGGTTCTTAGGAGTTGCACCTCTTTCTTCCTTCTTTTTTTCTTTGACATATCTATCCCGTAAATTTGCCCATTTCTTAAAAACTAAGTCTCCTAAAAATAAATTAAGAATCAAATAACAGTAAAATCTACAAATACAGATCTGCCTAACCATCCAAACCAATTCTATCTCCAATCTCCATCCAGATTTTATTTTTTAATTGTTCATTTCTGTAGTCCTTATGACCCATATTGTACAAATACGGGTATTTTTGTACCTCGGTGATGATAATTTCATTAATTGAGTTCAATTCCATTATTTAGGTAATTTGTCAAAAAATCAATTCTAAAATCGGTTAATTGTGTTGCTCAAAATCTTAATGTCCACAATTTAAAAGCTCGCACAATTTATATCAATGCAAAGAATTTAAAAAAATGTCTGTAGAAGATAGAAGAAAGGCAGTAAACACACAATGAAATAAAACCCAATTGGCTTTTATTTCACTGTAAACACACGACATAAATGAAAACTAACTTCAACTGTCATTTCAAATTTCATGGAAACGATGCAAACTTTTTATGTTAAATTACTATATGATAAAATAATTAGCATAATATTCCTGTTAAATTATATATAATACTTTATTGTACGAAATAGATTTTAATATTTCATGAAAATAGAATAATATACTTTGTTGTTTGAAATGCGTGTATTACTAATTTCACAGTGATGTATTCAAATAATTTATTACTTATTTTAGCAGTAATGGGAAAATAAAAAAATATATTTGTTTTTACATCAAAGTTTCATGGAATAAAGGTGTATAGTTACAGAGGTATAATGTAAATAATAGAAATTTCAGAAATGAAACAAATAATAATACGTTTTTTTCTTTTAAATTTCGTTTAATTACAGAGAAAAAATATATTAAAAAGTAACAAAAAATTCAACACAATATTGAAATTTTATTGAAAAAGTATTAATAAATTTAAATTACATATGTACGACATCATTTATATTAAAGCAGGAAATACAATATAAAACTTTTTTCTAATATCTGTATTACTTGGTACAAGAATAACTTTGTATTTCTCAAACAATATCCGACTATCATATTTTGACGTCATAATGGCGCGTAAAAAAATCGATTTCTTAAAAATATTTATGAAAATAAAAAGTATTTTTTACTATTTTTATAATATATTTGAAGCTAAATAATTGTTTACTACAGTTAAAAAAAAAACAAACAACGGAAGAACCCTATTAACTGTGATATTTATTGCACAAAAAAACTAAATTAAAGTTTTTACATAATTACCAGGTTGACCAAATCCTGGAAAAGGCAGGAATAAGATTAAAAACAAAGTTTAGGAAAATTTATTATGTCGGCCAAAAAAATTCTCTGGAAAAATCGGAAAAATTAATTTGACCACCCTGATTCACTCGGGTGGAGTTAGCGCCCAAAAGTGTTAGGAACTCAATTTTTGTTAGAGATCTGGATAGATTTCAAAGAGTTCTAGAGTTCTTGAAAGAGTTCTGGCGATTTAAGCATAAAAATCACATTTGTTAGTTTTGCGGAAATAACATCACGCAGTGCTCAACTTTGATCAAAAATGTTCTGAGATTAGATACTTTCAGGAACTCTTTGAAATCTATTCAGAACTTAAACAAAAATCGAGTTCCTATCACTTTTGGGGCGCTATCTTCGTACGAGTCCCTAATTACGCTTTTATAGGTTTCTCATTCGCGTGAGTGCGAATATGTTTCGCAACACTTGCTCTTCGCGTAAATGTTTTTTCGCAAATGTCGCATTTAAACGGTCTCTCCTTTGTATGAGTACGACTATGCACTCTCAAATATTCACTCGTATTAAAAGCTTTCTCGCACATTGTACATTTATAAGGTCGTTCCTGCGAATGAGTCCGAATGTGTCTGATTAAACTGGTACTTTGTGTAAAATCCTTCTGACATATTCCGCACTTATAAGGTCTCTCCTGTGTATGAGAACGTTTGTGCACTTTTAAATAGCCATTTTTCGTGAAAGATTTCTCACATATATCGCATTTATATAGTTTCTCTTTCGAATGAGTTTGCTGATGTATTTTTAAATGTTGATTGGTCAGAAAACTTTTCTCACATATATCGCACTTATAGGGTCGTTCATTGATATGTGTGAGAATATGATATTTTAATTGACTACCCGTTGCGTAACTTTTCTCGCACATCTGGCATTTATTCGGTTTTTCCTTTGTATGAGAAAGAATATGCACCTTCAAATGTCCGCTTTGTAGGAAAGCTTTTTCACATATTTCGCATTTGTAATGTTTCTCCTGTGTGTGGGAACGATAATGGACTTTTAAATGACCGCTTTCCGTGAAAGCTTTTCCGCATTGTTCGCATTTAAAAGGTCTCTCCTGTGTATGCGATCGAATATGACGTTTTAAGCTTCCTCTCTCCGTAAATAATTTCCAACATAATGTACACTGATGAGTTTTTCGTTTCAGTAGGAATTTATAATTTTCATCCGAGCTGACGATATTGTTTTTAATCGTTTTGCTACCAGTGTCACAACTTTTTATATCGGTTTCATTTCCAGGATCAGTACTATCCTCGTCTTTCATTATTACTTCTAAATGTTGTTCTACACAATGTGGTTCCAAACTTTCTTCAACTTTATTATCGTTTTCCAAACTTTGTTCAACAGGTTCTTCTTTAATGAAAACAGTTTCAAAATTTGCATTGTTTTCGGATTGTAAACTATCTCCAACTTGAAGATTTGTATCGGTTTCTTCCAAATCTTCTTCTTCCTCGCTAATATTCTCTTCTTTAACGAAAACCGATTCAAAATTTGTTTTATTTTCTTCATTATTTGTGTTGTCATTTGACACGATTTCGTTTTTAATAACACCACAATTTTGCAATTGTAGTTTTACAAATTGCTTTAAAATCTCTTGAGATTGAAAATATTTTCTGATAAATTCATACGTTTTGTTTAAACGAACAGAACAAATTGAGCAAATACAATCCGATAAGTTCTCATTGCATTCCAGCTGAAAATATAAATTAACTTTTTAACATGAATGATCTTAGAGAATAATAACTACTACTTTTTGAAATGTTTTATTTTTTATTATTCAAAGATTTTGATAATTTATTTATTATAATTAGTAATTTAATACTGAGAATCAAATAATAATTATTACTTTACATCAATAATTTATTTCTGTGCAAACCAAATCAAACTTTATTTAGCTTTGGGCTGCATTTCTGATATAATAATTATATATGCTACTATTAAATTTTAGACTGTCACTCAAATATTTAGGAAGCTAACCATGTAAAATTTATATTGGAAACTTTCCGATGAAATCTAAGCTTTCGGAAAAATAATTTATCTAAATCTCAATACAATAAAAAAAACTTATTTTAAAATTCGTTTTCGACACAATTAAAATTTTGAAATAATGCCATCTCATATGGTCAATTTAAAATGCACTTACAACCAAATTTAATTTCAAATTTTTTATTTTATACTAATAAAATCCGGTAACATTAAACTAATATTTGCTGTGTCAAGGGTGGTTTGAAACTCATTATAATCTATAGTAATTTTAAATTTAATCACTTACAATCTCCGCTGCAATGGTTTTCAATTTATTCGACATTAATATATTATCGAAATCCATACTATTTAAAGTTAATACCAAATTATTATCACTAGAGCATAACCGACATAGTTGTTTATTTAATGGTTGTTGTTTTAATATTATCTGCGTATCCAAACATTGTTTTATAAATGTATAAGCCTCATTTAATTCAACAGCACAAACTGCGCATATACCATTTGGTAATTGGATATTGCAATCTACCTAAAAACAAAATCAAAAAATTCATTAATTAATATTATTCATTACAATCAAAACATAATATCGAGATCTTACAATTTGCGGAATGATTGTTTTTAATTGTTCTATGAAATATTTATTATCTGAGTCCAAGTTGTGTATAGTGTTTTTAACACTGGCACAAAATCGACATGGTTGAATAGAAAAATTCATTTCTCCAATATTTATCTGAAAAAAAAATTATAATAATTAATCTTATAATTGACTGTCAGACATAAAAATATATACAGAAGAAGCAACTTTACAGTGTGTGTAGGATAAATATAATAATCATACAATATCAACACTGATATAAATATTATAAGCTCGATCTTATAAAAGCTGATGCAATACTCTCGTAAATATTTTTAAAAACAAATGTTACTTCAACTATTTTTAACATCACTAGATTCAATTAATTTTCCAATTTTTAATTCGAAAATCTATAAAATAAATACGTGTGCTTCTAATGTAATCGGAGTTTTTAATATCGAGCATTAAAGTTATTATTTCAATGTTACTTTAACTATTTTTAATACCGCTAGATTCAATTAATTTTCCAATTTTTAATTCGAAAATCTATAAAATAAATAAGTGTGCATCTAATGTAATCGGAGTTTTTAATATCGAGCATTATAGTTATTATTTAATGTTACTTTAACTATTTTTAATACCACTAAATTGAATTAATTTTCCAATTTTTATTCGGAAATAAATACGTGTGCTTCTAATGTAATCAGTGTTTTTACTACCGAGCATTTAATGATCAATTTTATTAAATTATTAATGAAGTATATATTTCTAAATTTCAAGAATAATTAGTTATATTAAAATGTGTAATAAAATAAATACGTGTGCTTCTAATATAATCGGAGTTTTTAATATCGAGCATTAAAGTTATTATTTAAAGTTACTTTAACTTTTTTTAATACCACTAGATTGAATTAATTTTTCTATTTTTATTCGGAAATTTATAAAATAAATACGTGTGCTTCTAATGTAATCAGAGTTTTTACTATCGAGCATTTAATGATCAATTTTATTAAATTATCAATAAAGTATATATTTCTAAATTTCAAGTATAATTATTTATATTAAAATGTGTATAAATTGATATATAATACTCTAGCGCTCTCTAATGAACAGTTACGAAACTAAAATAATAGCTGTCTGTAATATTGTATATCTGACTACATACGTAGGTATACAAAATGTAATATGTGCAAATACTTAATATACAAATAAACTAGTATATTAGTGAATATTAAAAAATAAGTGTTTCAAACATAACCCTATTAAACAGTAGTTTATGTTACACTATCGAACTAAAAACAGCTCCCTCACCCCTCTTTAATTGCTAATGAAAGTTGATGAAATATGACTGTAATATTTTTATTAGTGACGTTTAATTACCAGCAGCAACAACAAATTCAACAGTGCACAAAAATTTGACACATACTCTTTTGGTGATGCCACCTGGATGCCCTTGATAATCTGTCTGTGAATAGGTCACTGGCCTAAATTTATTTATTTATTTTTTATACCAGCAATCAATATAGCGCATATTTAATTCCAGCTAACATTGCCCAGGCTACATATTCATTTTTATTTTATAAATTATATGGATAAACATTGAAAAAAAAATACATATAGATCAATAAACAACAGTTTTATTTGTATAAACATTATTTTAGATATTTTAGTACACTATTTAGCTGTCCTGGCATGAAATACATTACATAATTAATATTCATTAATTATTTAAGTGGTTGATTATATTCATTTGACGTTGCTTGTCGTTTCAGATTTGTGATGGACCAGTAGACCAGCTAAATAATATATTACATAATAAGACAAATTTGTTTCTTTAATTTATGTAACATATTTAATATAACTAATTATTTCTAAATATATGTATCATCAATTATTTAATAAAACTGATCTATTAATTAATAATTTATACGTAATATAAATAATATAAGTTAACTGTCAACAATTAGGTTATATTAGGTAATTTATGTACGATTTTTATTATTTCATTAGAAAATTTACTTTAAAAAATTGAAATATTATTAGAATAATATAGACTTTTTAAATATTTTAACAAAAAAAAAAAAACCTATATCGGAAAATTTCTAATACAAAATTTAACTGGGCAACTAGTTACACGACTGTGACGTCTATGACAGTGACCTCCACAGAGAACAGCAAAACAAAGAAACAACATAGGTATAATATTTTAAATATGTTTTCATCTTTTATATGAATACCACATAATAATTGTTCTGGTATACCGCTAAATCTTGTTATTACTAGTATTTTCAATATTATAAAGAATATAGAAATTATAATACATGTAGCTAGTTATTTGTTAGATTGAAGAAAATCAAGTCACTTTTATATCATAAAAAATATATGATTGCTATAATTTCTACTACTTATAATATCTTGGTTTATTCTATATCATAATTAAGTTTATTAAAAAAACTATTTTTTAATACACAATATTTTCTAGGTCGTTGACATTATTGATAATAATAAAACTATTAAACATAATAATAATCAATTAATTACTAGCCAATTTTATAAAGAACAAAAAGCAACAACGCATTATAAATTTATTTTAAGTAAATAAAAAAATAAGAAAAATAATTAAACTATTCTCTAGCCCTGCTACACTATTTAATAGATGTATATTAGTAACTCATATAATTTTTTAATTAAAGAAATATTTTAAGTTTTTATGATTTCTAGAAAAATGTTTTATATTATATACTAAACTGGTAATCCCCATATAAAAAATTAATTTTCTACCTCTATTATTGATAAACATTTGGAATCGTATATATGCTTTTTTATATATATTTTTTTTCTCTCTAAGTTTCCTAAAGTTAATAACAGCCTGTGATAAATAAATAAATTTATTATTTACTTACCAATTACCATATAATATATTATAAAATGTTTTTTACTTTTCTATTTCAAAATTAGGAATCAATTCACAGAACACAAACGATCTTAACATCTGAACTGCATTCGAACTAATGTTGGAATTAAATTTGCTGAATGCACTGATGATAATTTAAACAAAGTTAAAGGTCAATATAGTGATAAAATGTAATTTCATCCGCCAGACATAAGTTTAAAATTTGATAAAACAAAAAAGTGTTCATATAGGTAATACAAATCCAAAAAAAAAAAAAATATATATTAGTTTATATTACATGTACATCGAAACTCAATTAAAAATTATACGGAAGTAAAACTTAAAGCAATTTTAATATAATGAGTTTGAAAGATTTTTTATTATACGTATTTCATACTCTTTTTCGTTAAATGAAATTTTTGCTACAATAGGTCTGAAAGGAGAAAATAAAAATAACATTTTTTGCTATAATTTTATTTTAAATTTTTTATTTCACATAAATCAATAGTTTATTTTGCCCTAAATATACACCAAAATGTATTTCACAGAGCTGAGAGTTTATATAACTGAAGATTTGAATTTTTATAAAACTGTCTAAGTTTAGCTAAGTTTGTGTTCTGATAGGTTGACATTTTGACGTTGGACGGTTCCACTGGAAACTAAGAAAAGTCATATTAGACTGTGAAACGCTTAATTTACAATAAATAACCGAATTAGCATCTCGGCCCGTCAACTAAGGAGTGTTTTTTTTTTAGCTTTTAAAAATATCGAACTAGACATGCTGGAAACTAAGAAAATGTCATATTAAGCTGTAAAACGCGCAATTTACAATATGTAACGTATCATCATTCGGTTGCAAAGTTCTAAATTTATGTTTTTTACATATTCTTCGCTTTGGATACAAGCTTTTTCACATATTTGTAAGTTACTCATTCGAATGAGTGCGAATATGTTTTCTTAGAGTTCCACTTTGAGTGAAGGCTCTATCACACATTTCGCATTTGTAAGGTCTCTCCTGTTTATGGGAACGAATGTGCTCTTTTAGACTTCCATTTGTAGTAAATCCTTTGTCACACATTTCGCATTTATAGGGTCTCTCCCGTGTATGAGAACGCATATGCACTTTCAAATTTCCACTTTCGATAAATGTTTTCTCACATATTTCGCATTTATGACGTCTTTCATTTGTATGAATTTGCATATGTTTTCGCAAATTTCCACTTTCGGAAAAAGCTTTCTCACACAATATACATCTGTGAGGTTTCTCATTTGTATGAGAACGCATATGAACTTTCAAATATCCACCTGTATTAAAAGCTTTCTGACAAATTGTGCATTTATACGGTTTCTCCTGTGTATGACATCGGATATGTCTGGTTAAGCTTGTACTTTGAGTAAAAGCTTTCTCACACATTCCACACTTATAAGGTTTCTCCTGGGTATGAGAACGAATGTGCACTTTCAAATCGCCAGTTCTAGAGAAAGCTTTTTCACACATTTCGCATTTATACGATTTGTTATGTATATGAGAAAGGATGTGCACTCTCAAATATCTATTTTGTGAAAAAGCTTTGCTACATATCTCGCATTTAAAAAGTTTCTCCTGTGAGTGAGAACGAATATGCACTTTTAGATGTTCGCTTTCGATAAAAGCTCTATCGCACAGTTCGCATTTATGTGGTCTCACATTTGAATGAGTTCGGATATGCCTTGTTAGACTTCCTCTCTCAGTATATTCTTTCTCACATATTGTACATTTATGAGATTTTCTTTTCTTTACTGGTTTATTATTTTTTTCCGAGCTGGAAATATTATTTTCTTTCGTATTATTTTTACTAACTTCACAATTTTTTCTATTGGTTTCATTCGCAAGATCAGAATTATCTTCTTTGATTATCAATTCCGAAGATTCTAACTGCAAACTTTTATCATCTTTAATATTAATATTTACATCATTTTCCAAATCTACTATAGAATTATTACTCTCTTCATTAATGAAATCTGTATTATTTTCTAACTGCAAACTATTTTCAACTTTAATATCATTTTCCAAATCTAGTACAGAATTATTAGTCCCTTCTTTAATGAAATCTGTATTATTTTCCAATTCTGAACTTTCTTCCATTTCTTCAATATACTCTTCTTTAATAAAAACAGTTTCAAAATTTGTATTATTTTCTGTTTCATTTAAACATCTACTTTTGTCGTCTTCCATTCTTTCGTTTTTCGTAACTTCACTATTTTGTAATTGTTGTTTAATAATTTCTTGCGATTTAAAACATTTCTCTATGAATTTATACGTTTCATTTAAACGAACAGAACAAATTGAGCAAATTGAATTCGATAACTTCTCAATTACATTTCAACTAAAAAATACAAATCGAAATTAAAATTAGATATTATCTATAATAAACTATTACGTAAAAAAATTTGTAATTTTTAATTTAAACTTTAATAACAAGAAACATAAAAAATATACTATACTATATTCACTTTGATATTAATTGATGTGAAAAAAAAAACGATATTTAAAAGATATAATATTTAGGTTGTATGTTAAATACATGTTTAATAAATTATTTTAGATGATTAATTTACAATGAAATATTTTTTGTGTAGACAAACTGTAATTTGAACTAACCCGCTTTACCAAGTAAATAAAGCTAAACAAATAATTATTTTCTATTACTTACAATATTACTTACAATATCCGATGCAATGGTTTCCAATTTATAAGATATCAATACATTATCGGAATCCACGCTATTTAAAGTTAACGATATATTTTTATTACTAGCACATAAACGACAAACTTGTTCATCTAATTGTTTTTGTTTTAATATTGTTTGCGTATCCAAACATTGTTTTATAAATGTATAAGCATCATCTAATTGAACAGCGCAAACTGTGCATATACCATTTGGTAATTGGATATTGCAATCTACCTAAAGAAATCGGAAAATAATATTATTTATTACAATAAAAACGAAATATCTAATTCTTACAAGTTTTGGAACAATTTCTACTAACTTGACTATAAAACTTCTGTCATCTGAATCTAGGTTATGTAGATTTTTATCACTAGTACATAATCGACAACATTGCATAAAATAATTCATTTTTCAAATATTTATTTAATAAAAACAACACTTTTATAATTAATTTGTTTTATTCATGTAAATACGATTAAGAAACTTTTACATATATCATTTGGTCACGTTATCTCATTATGCCGATGTCACACTATCATTCATATGAATGATGGTGAATGATAAAGAAGAAGAAGTGATCCGTCACTGATGAAATTTTAGCGGGCCGCTATTTTTCGTCAATCTGTATCATTCACGGCACTATGCGACTCACTTCATTATTCTATTTCAGACAGGTGGTGGGAATTCAAAAATGAATAATTTTACATTCGATTTATTCGTTTAATACTTTATATTTATGGTAACTATTTATTAGAAAAATTTGCTAATTTATGTACAATTAATAATTTAATAACAATTTTTATATATTTACAGAATTAGTATATAAAAAAAATTAATCAAATATGTAAATGTCAATATTTTTATTGTTTATTATTATTTTGATTTCCAAAAAATATATATGTTTTTAATTGTAATAAAGATTAATCATAATTTTTTTCAAATAAAATATATGTGTGAAATAAAACAAAATCGCATTTTTCAAGGAAAATGATGAAAATTATTATAACATTTTCTATGGTACTACCACTTGTAGTACTACCGCTTGTACTCATTTTTAATTCAAATCAGTTGTAAGTCAAAGGAACTATACTTTGGATCAAACTAGGTTAAAATACAAATGTCAAACAAATAATAATATTCAGAAAAATATGAAGAAGAAATCAGTTTCATCAATTTTCTCATCAAACAGTGTGACATATCCAACACTCACTTTGTCATTCACCATCAAAATCTCTTCTTCTTTATCATTCACCATCATTCATATGAATGATAGTGTGACATCGGCATTAGGAAAGCTAAATAATGTAGTTAAACTAGTAAAAAAGTTGTTATATATTTAAACAATAAAGCATATTGATCTATATGTTTTTTTTCTGTAAAATATATGTATATATAAATATTATTAAAAATCTTGAAATATGTATGTTATCCATAGAAAAATAAACTTGGCAAAGCTATTTGCATAGATAATATCAACAGTGACATTTCAGGCTAGTGACATTCGGATAAATTCAGACCATAGAATAACTAAATATATAAAGATTCAGACTAGTGATTCAGACTAGTGGAGGTGTCAAGACAGGAGCTGTCAAATTTTTGTCCAGTGTTGATTTTGTTGCTGCTGCTGGTAATTAAATATCATTCTAATAAAAATTGCAGATCATTATATTTCATTTTCCTCTCTATCAGAGTGCATTTTCAATCGCAGCCACGCTACTACATTAAAAGTAAACGTATGTATTTTATGGATTTCCGTATTAAAAAGATAAAAATAAATTCAATCTAGTGGCATTAAAAATAGTTGAAATAACATTTCTCTTTGAAGTTATTTAGATGGGGAGTAAATTTATTTGTCAAATAAATTTTATTAGTGTTTATAATATCGAACTTATAATAAAAATATTGGTAAAACTACTTTACAATTATCAAATGTATTTACTTCAAACTTTACAGGTTGTTATTGTAGCACATTTTATTTATATAAATCACAAAATTTTAGTGTGAAAATTATATTTACAATATTAAAACTGATTTGGAAAATTCGTTTAAAACATGTTGGAAAACAACTACCATATTTGGCCATACTTACGTAACTATTATTAGAAATTTTTTTATTTTTAATTATTACATTAAAACAATCAAAAATTCGTCACGTAACTTAAATTTTTCTAAACATAACCAAATTAATCTTTACAATCTACACTATATTAGTTGTCACCAACAACTAATTTGTCATATGTATACCCTATGTTAAAAACGAGTTTCCAAAATAACTTTTGCCATTGTAAATATCATTTCTGTACTAAAACTTTGCAATTTATATTCATAAAATGTGCAAAAGTAACACTTATGTAAAGTTTCACGTAAATATATTTGATGACTAAAGTAAAGTTTAGCCAAAATAATATATTAGTTAACGGGGTTGCTTATTTTATTTGTTTTCAGTTATAAAAAAAGATATGTATTTTTTTTAGATAAATATTTGAAAAATGAATTGTTCAATGCAAGTTTGCCGATTATGTACAACTAATAAAAATGTATCGTACACTATACATAACTTGGATTCGGATAACAAATATTTCATAGACAAATTAAAAACAATTATTCCACAAATTGTAAGAACTGGATATTTTGTTTTGATTGATAATGAGTAATATACTTATTGAGTCTTTTGATTTTTGTAGGTAAATTGTAATATCCAATTACCAAATGGTATATGCGCAGTTTGCGCTGTCGAATTAAATGAAGCATATACATTTATAAAACAATGTTTGGACACGCAGATAATATTAAAACAACAACCATTAAATGCACAACTTTGTCGATTATGTGCTAGTGGTAATAATTTGTTATTAACTTTAAACAGTATGGATTTCGATCATATATTATTAATATCGTATAAATTGGAAAGCATTGCATCGCAAATCGTAAGTAATAGATTTAATATAAAATTATTACAGCTTGTAGAGTGTTTTAAACCACCTAGACACAGCCAATATTATTTTAATGTCACTGGGTTTTATTACTTTAAAATAATAATTTTGTTTTAAATGCATTTTAAATTGACCATATGATAGCAATACTTGAAAATATCAATTGTGTTCAAAACGAATTTCAAAATAAGTTGTTTTTTTTATTGTATTGAGAATTAGTTAAATCGTTTTTTCCGAAAACGTAGATTCATCACATTTCATCGAAATCATTAGGGAGGTTTCCAATATAAAATTTACATTTAAAGTATTAATTTTAATCTGTCTAATTGTCAAATGTATATATGTTTCTGTTGATGGGAGTGGTGCCATTTTAATTGGTTCATTCCCTATTTGAGAATAGGCAAGTTTCATCTTTCTACGATCTTTCATCTTGGTTTTCAAAAATTTGAAAAATTATGTTACTGATAGAAGTGTTGCTTTTGAGTAATATATAATAGTGCAATTGATATTTTATTATTATTATTATTATTATTATTTGTTTATTTATTTATTTTTATTATGTTTATGTTTAATTACTATTTTTGACTTCAAACGTGACCCTTCAAGGGTCACGGGATTCCCTAGTTATTGTTTAATTCTTAATATTAAATTACTAAATATAATAAATAAATAATCATAATTTTTGAATATTATATGAAAAAACTATTTTCTAACAAACATACATACCCAAAAGACTGCGACACAAACTGTTTCCATTATCTTAAAATCAACCACCTCTAAACATTCCTGTTGAGACAAGCAACTCTAGCTTTATTCACATTCATGCTCTTCTATTTCTACTACTTGGAAACTTTCGCTCACGCAAGCCACTCTCTTAATCGTACCATCTCCAGCTACTTATCGGACGTCCACGCAAACATATACCTTCAAAATCATTCATATAAATTTTTTTAATCAAACGTTCATTAGACATTCGCGCAAGATGTCCGAACCTTCTTAACAAACATTCATGTTAAAAAGTCAATTTATATTTCTAGCTGGAATGCAATGAAAAATTATCGGATTGTATTTGCTCGATTTGTTCTGTTCGTTTAAATAAAACGTACGAATTTGTCGAAAAATGTTTTAAATCTCTGGAAATTTTAAAACGAATCGTGCAAAATGATACAACTAGCTGTTTAAATAATGAAGAAAATAAAACAAATTTTGAATCGGTTTTTGTTAAAGAAGAGAATATTAGCGAGGAAGAAGAAGATACAAATATTCAAGTTGGTGATAGTTTAGAATCCGGAAATAATACAAATTTCGAAACTGTTTTCATTAAAGAAGAACTTGTCGAACAAAGTTTGGAACCAGAATGTGTGGATCAACATTTAGAAGTAATAATTAAAGAAGACATTACTGATCACGGAAATGGAACCGATATAAAAAGTTGTGAAGTTAGTAGCAAAATAATTAAAAAAAATATTGTCAGCTCGAAAGAGAATGATAAATTTCTACAGAAGAGACGAACTCATCAATGTACAATATGTTGGAAATCATTTACTGAAAGTGGAAGCTTGAAACGTCATATCCGTTCGCATACACAGGAGAGACCTTTTAAATGCGAACAGTGCGGAAAAGCTTTCACGGAAAGCGGACATTTAAAAGTCCATTACCGGTCACATACACAGGAGAAACATTATAAATGCGAAATATGTGAAAAAGCTTTTTTGCAAAGCGGTCATCTAAAAATTCATATTCTTTCTCACGCACAGGAGAAACCTTATAAATGCGAAATGTGTGAGAAAAGTTACGCTACGAATGGCAAATTAAAACTGCATATTCGTTCTCATTCGCACGAGAGATCTTATAAATGCGGAATGTGTCATAAAGCTTTTATTCATAGTACGAGTTTAACAAGACATTATCATACTCATAAAAAGGAGAGAGATCTTGCAAATGCTAACTATGCGGAAAAGCTTGTAATAAAAGAGGAAGTTTAGGAAAATAAATGAGAAACTTATATATGCGTAATATTGGAAAATACTTTTGTTTATTTTTGATATTTACAATAAATACCACAGTTAATAAGCGGGCCTTACACTTATCAATCAAACTGACAGTCTGAGATCAACTGAGATCTCAGTAACGCAATGTTTTAGATGACTATGAAAATTACTACCGTATATGGACGAAAATCTTTTTTAACACGTTGATCACCACCATTTTGACACCGTATTTATCTAGAATAAATATCCAGTTATGAGAGATTCAATATTAGTTCGTGAGAGAGATTAGTGGTTACTTTAAGATTCCTTACGACTGGGAGAAGCATTTAGACTGTTAATCTCTCCCTTCACTTCCCGCGATTGAAGCTCGGATTTCAAAATATTTCAATATTGTCAATCTTCGGTCTGAATGTCATTACGAATGATTGTGTAAGGCCCGCTATAGGATTGTGGTTTTTAAAATAGAATAGAATCAAACTTTGGCTAATAAATTACATTGTAATACATATTTATAAAATTACAGGATTTTGAAAAGGTAGCATAATATTTACAACATTGGTGACATATAATTTATTTACTTGCATTAACTTATTAAAGTAAAATTTTTATATTTGTTTGAATCTTTAATATATTTAGGGAAACTTTCAAATAAGGTATTTGTAACTTTAATTTATAAAAGTAGGTATTAGATTTTAATAGATTTAAAAAACAATATTGCACATTATTAAATGTATCAGCTTCTATATTTTTTTAAAATGGTTTGACTAACTAGTTTGTTAACAAATTGGGTGGTACTATAAGTTCGGTTTTAACTAATAACGGTTTTAAAACAATGAAACTATTCTGCTCTTGCAGGACTAAAGAAATGAAATGAAACATTTAATAACCGAGCTTGTAGTAACAATTATTTAGCTTATTCATTTTCAACCTAAGGATACATCAACACAAAAATTTTCCAAACTAGAATTTTACAAAAAAAAAAAAAAATGTTTAATGCCATGATTAAGTAAAAATATATAATTTATTACCAGTTTAGTTAAGACAGCTTCAATAAATTAAAGATAAAATTGCTTTATAGAATAAATTAATAAAAGAAAAGAATCTTTTGATTGTATGTTTAAAGTTTTATTCAGACTGCCGTTTTAGTTTTACGCACAAGAATTTGACCAATCCAAACACTTGACTTAGCAGTCCGAATGAGACTTAAGGCGAAATAAATTATTGTATTTATATAGAAAAAAATAAAAATGTAAAACTCAATTTTACTAATCAAATATGTATTAAATATAAACAAAATAAAATTAGATTTATGGTTCTTTGTTTGGGTATTTGGAACGAAAATTTTGTTAATTATTATAATATACTTATAGTTCAAAATGAAACTGCTTTAGGTTAAAATTCTGTAACAATATTTATTTATAATCGACGTTTCGACGAACTCAAAGTCCGCCTTCATTTATTATATTAGATATAAAGAAATATATCAAAAAGAGAAATACTATTTATATTTGATAAGAAATAGAAGTACAAATTTATTTGAAAACAAGAAATTAAAAGCACTTTTTCATAAACAAAAGAGGCCAAATTGTTTTTATTTTATTTTATCCAACATAAATTTAATGATCAAAATTGCAGGGTCTATCACTTCATCGAACACCCTACTCATAAAAATTAGAAAATAAATTTATTTATATTTAGAATATACTTTATTTTTAAACAATTCCTTCACAAAGGTGAAATTACAATTTACAATTTTAGTTTTATTTTATTGTGACAAATATAGACTTAAACATGACGTTAACTAATTTTAGGATATTAAACTTACAAATTTAAAATATATTTTATAAAATACACATAAATTATAACTTAAGTTAAATTTAATCCAGTGCTAGATAACTTTTGAGTGAAATTTTGTTTATGAAATCAGACATTGTCAAATAAACTAAAGAAAAAAAAATTGAAACAAAAATATATGGTACATATGTGCCCATAATTATGAAGTGGTCTGTCAAAATTAAAAAAAAAATGAGTTTATCAGTTATTTTAAACTGAATTAATTTAATGTAGTTTTTACGATACTGTCAAAAATGTACCATTAGATAGTGTTATAAGATTAGATCAGTGATCTTTGACAATTGCTTAAGTGTGTTTATGTACTTCGGATCACAGGTAAGATTTTTTGTAAATTTTATTTAGCTACTGAAGATGGAAGCTTAGCTTCCGAAATACACGTATTTAGCTTTATTTTAATTTCATTTGATAGTGTTTGTAATTTCAACATTATATGGAATTCATTTAGAGTTAATAATTCAATTTATTAAATATCTCGAAACAAGAAATATATAATTTAGACCACTTTCATAATTATGGACACATATATGTAATAAATAGCAAATACATTACTGATCTTGTCACGTGTGTGTGTGTGTGTGTTAATTTTTTGTTCTTATACGTTTAGAATGTTCCTTTAATTTTCTCTAGTAACCAATACCATATAGCCCGATTTACAACTGGTAGATGTACGTATATGTTCCATTATAGGCGACATTCCTTTAAATGCTTCCTTACAGAATTTACACTGGAATGGATTCTCACCGGAATGGGTACGAATGTGTTTTATTAAATCTTTATTTTTTATAAATGTTTTCATACACATTTTACACTGAAACGGTCTTTCACCGGTATGTAAACGTATATGATTGGTTAGACTTCCTTTTCGTTTAAATTTTTGTGTACACATTGTACACGGGTATGGTCCTACGACGGTATGTATACGATTGTGTATGGTTAAGGAAATTTTGGTAGCATATGCTTTCTTACACGTTTTACAACGATAGGGTTTTTCACCGGTATGTGAACGTATGTGCCTGATTAACATTCCTTTGTAAGCATATGTTTTATCGCACGTATTACACTGGAATGGTTTTTCACCCGTATGCTTACGTGTATGACTTGTTAACGCAGAAAGTGAAGCACAACCTTTGCCACATATTTTACATACGAAAGTTTTTTTACCTGTATAAGTTTGTCTTTTTGATCGATTTTTTCTGTTAGATTGTATATCAATTGAATAATTGCATTCTTCTTCGACATTTGTTTCTTTTTCATTAATATCATCTTCAAAGTTTACTTGAATAGATTCCGAAGAATCATTATAGTCGATAATGTTTTCTTGTTTTATAAAAACCGATTCTATTTCATCATTCAACAGTGTATTATGAAATACTTCATCAGCTAGTTCAATTTTCATATCATTCATAGCGATCATTGCATTATTTTCTAATTTCATTTCATTTAATAAAAATTCATAATTTTTACTTTGTTCTAGTCCATTTTGTGATTGTTTTCCGCTTGTATGAGTACGGATATGATTTTTTAAATCTCCTTTTCTCGCAAATGCTGCCTTACACATTTTACACTGGAATGATTTTACTTCGGTATTAATATCAGTTTCATTCAGATGTTCTTCAATTATTTCGTTGTTAATATCAATTATATCTTTACTTAAACATTCTTTTACGTTTCTATTACATTGTATATCAATTGAATAATTGCATTCTTCTTCATTAATATCATCTTCAAAGTTTACTTGAATAGATTCCGAACAATCATTATACTCAATGTTTTCTTGTTTTATAAAAACCGATTCTATTTCATCATTCACCAATGTATTATGAAATACTTCATCAGTTAGTTCATTTTGGATATCATTCATATCGATGATTGCATTATTTTGTTCTAGTCCATTTTGTGATTGTTTTAAATATTTGTTTAGAATTTCTTGCGAACGAAAGCAGGTTTTTATAAATTTATAAGCTTGATTTAAGTGTGCAATGCATGTTGTACATATGCCAATTGGTAAACTGCTATTTATTTGTAGCTAGAAAAACATATCAATATAAAATCATATAACATTATATATTAAATTAATATACTTACAAGATCCGGTGCAAGTAGATTTAATTTGTCCAATAAAATTATATTATCTGAATCGGAATGGTTCAATGTTGACGAGACGTCTTTATCAGTTATGCACAAACGACACTGTTTTTCAAACATAAACATTTTCATGTTATTATTATATCTACTTTGTAGTTTTTTTTAAAAAGTAACAATAGGTTATAATATGGAAAGCCAAGACACCATTAGCTGAATATAAATAGTGAACTAGGCAATGCGATGCGGGATTACATATGCACAATAGCAATTGCCCAGTATGAAAAAAAAAATATAATCAATTATCGAGTGCAATGACCGAAATTTAGAGTTCGCTATTTTTTTGTGCTTTTTTGATTTTGTTACTGCTGGAGGTAATTTGATTCTATAATTATATTATTATAATTATATAATTAATAATATAATTTTCAGCCTAGACTTTAAATACTAATAATGGTAGTTAGATGACAGCACATGTACTTTGCTGTAATACATATCGTTCAGAGTTACTTGTCACTGTTTATATTTTATATATATATATATATATATATATATATATATATATATATATATATATATATATATATATATAAACTACTAATAAAAATATCTAAATATTATTTATAATGATCTTATTTATTTCGATTTCCAAATCGTTCTTGATATGTTTCTCTCTGACATTTCTCATCCATCATTTCATGATCATTTCCATATGCTAAGTTTGATCTGTTTTAACAATTTTAAAAACCCGGATTAAATTAACTATTTGTAATTTTAGTAGTAAATTTAAATCTTTTATATAATATATAAAAAAAAAATGATTTATGCCCTAAAAGATATTTCCCAATTAATTGCCGCTCATGTGCATATTAAAAATGAAAGAGAGGTTATAAACAAAATTAATGATTTAGTAAACGGAGGCTGTAGTAATTTACAAGTAGTTTGTGACTATGATCTAACTTTAACTAAACCCCATACGAATGGAAAGAGACATTTTTTAAGTTTCGGTAAATCGTATAATACATAATAACCGAATAAAACTAAATCGGAAATTATCCTTCTAGGTATGATACAAATGTGTCGATCTATGCCTCCAAATTATAAGGATAAAGATAGAGAATTAACCGAAAAATATAGACCAATTGAAATGGATCCATTTCTATCACACGAAGAAAAAGTTAAATCTATGAATGAATGGTGGAGCCGTTCCATAGACATATTGAGGTACTTATACAATAATATTTTTCTCTTGTTTAATTATTAAATTAAATGTATTACTTTACAGAGGAATTAAGCTTCCTTTACATGAATTTGATGAAGTAGCTGAATTGTATAGTCCATCATTAAGGTAGGTACTTTTATATTTCTAAACAATTATGACGATGAAATTGATATTCCAAACGAACGACAATTATAGCACGGCAAAAATGTTATATCTATCGACAAACCTAGTATATTGAACAACTAATATAGTACGATAAATTATTCTGTCGTGTGGAAAAAAAATACCATCCCATTTATATTCATAAAGTAATTCTACTGTTATTAAATTCCCTATCAGGTTCGGTTATTGTTTTTTAGCAATGACGCGTTTCGACTTTTCAGTCATCTTCAGATTTTCTGAGTTGCGTCTGTATTTGTGATTCGAGTGAACAACAAACACGGACCAAACTCAGACAAATCCGAAGATAACTGAAAAGTCGAAACTCGTCATTGCTAAAAACAATAACCGAACCTGATAGGGAATTTAATAACATTAGAATTAATCATAACGCAGGTTCAGGACCTAAGAATAAAAGTTTATCTTTTGACATTAATAATCATAGTGTAGTAAAATTCACAATAATTTTGTTTCAGAGACCGTACAGCTGAGATGTTAAAAGATTTATATGACGCTAATGTACCTGTGTTAATTTTTTCTGCCGGGTTAGGTCATTGTGTTGAAGCAGTTTTGAAATATAAACAAGTTTTACATCCAAATATAAAGGTAAGAAAATTTTGTGCTACCACAAATTAAAATTTAAATAAAATGCTTTCCAATAGAGAAATTATTATTAAAAAACAATTAATGGAATTAATTTAATTAATTAATAGAACATACAGGAGCTGAAACTATTATTTAAACAAAATACTTTCCAACAGAGAGATTATTATTAAAAAAGAATTTACAGAATTAATTAATACAGATATTTAAAAAAAAAAATTGGAATAGAAAATACTTTAAGAAAGTATTTAAAATATAAATATCAAAATTCTGTTTAATTATTTGTATTAAAATGACGTTTCGACGAAACTGAACGCTTGTCTTTATCAGGTCAAAATTTATCAATGACATTAAAGTAAATAAATACATAGCAAACAAGTTACTAAGTAACTAGAACATAGTGGAACATACGAATTATAGATTTTTAATTAATGGAAGCCAAATTTTATTTAATTCATATGATACCTAGTAACTTGTTTCTATGTACTTGTTATTTACTTTAATATGTCATTGATAAATTTTTGATCTGATAAAGATGAGCGTTCAGTTTGTTCGAAACGTCGTTTTTATATAAATAATTAACAGAATTTTATTTTAAAACAGTTTTTATATTAATACAATGAGTTTTGATATAAATATCAATATTACTTTAAATATATTTTGTAAATTTAAATTTATTTACAGTAATAAATATAATTATGTATTATTATTATTTTTATTGCAGTTTTAGAACAAAAATATTTATAAATATTTATATTTTTTATTTACCATTCAAATTATTTACTTGTAATATAACAAAATAAAATTGTAGAACTTGTTATATCAAAATAAAATAGCTTTAGTTTCTAGTTCTGTATTAATATTAATCGACGTTTCGACGAACTTAACGTACCTTTTCATTAGGAAAAAATATATTATTAACAAATATTAACACAGAACTAAGAACCTAAAACCGTTTTATTTTAATATAATGAGTTCTGTTAAGATTTTTTACTGTGTTAAAAATTATCGAGTTTTTTCTTTTAATAATAACTAATATATTTATACATTAGATTATATCAAATTATTTAGAATTCGATGAAAATTCCGTAATTAAAGGCTACAGAAATGAAATGATCACAACGTTGAATAAAAATGAACAAATATTAGCGGGAACAGAATATTACGATATGGTTAAGAAGCGTGGCAATGTGATTGTATTAGGTGATCATTTAGGCGATGCAGATATGGCTAATGGCGTACCTCATAGAAATTCTATTTTAAAAATTGGATTTCTTTGTGATCGGGTAATTATAAAAAAATATTATTTAGTGTCCTCAAGAAAGACGGCATCATATGGGAAAAATTTCTATTATTTGTTTTTTGAAAATTATTACTATTATAATTTCGAAAGAAAAATCAGGTTAACTTATTTTATTTGTAAAATTTTTTAAAAAAGTTTCATAATTTTTTTTCTATATGATGAAGAATTTCTGGCAAACACAATGGCTGATATTACAAGCTTGGTTTTTGAGTGTTTTAGTGCATTTGTTTAGTCCTGATCTAATAGCAGTTTCATTGTTTTAAAACCTGTATTAGTTAAAATTAATTTTAAAATTAAGCTCGTAATACGGGCCTATATGCAGTGGAACCTCGCATAACGAGCATAATTCGTTCCGGAATGTTACTCGTAATGCGAAACACTCGTTAAGCGAAACAATTTTTATCATATAAATTAATGTAAAATACGATAATGCGTTCCATGCTCGAAAAAAATACTCAAAAAATGAAATTTAAAATAAAAAAATACTCAAAATAACGTTATATGTAACGTTTATTCAAAGAAAATTACATATATTTTTGCATATATGTGCAGAAAATAAAAAAATCGAACTAATTCATAACATGCCTAATTCCTTTTTACTAGAAAGCTGTCTAGTGACATTTGTTTTTGCTACATTTTGTTCTTGTTTTGTTTTGATCATTTTTTTACATTTTATTTTGCTAGTTATGCGAGGTTCCACTGTATCTAAAGTTTCATTTATTTTAATTCTTTTAGGTAGAAGAAAATTTACTTATTTACAAAGATACTTTTGATATTGTTTTGGTAAAAGATCAAACAATGAATGTACTTAGCGCTATTTTGAAATTAATAATAAAATTATAATGTTTTTACTCAACGTATCATCAGTAATTTCGATATTTTGTATATTAATAATAAGTTTAATTTACAAATTTTATTATATATATTTTATATATTATATTGAATGTGAGTTTGAATGTCAATTATTGCAATCATTCAATGTATGTAAAATAAAATTTGAGATAATTAAGAAAGTGGTGCTTCCGAAAGTGTGTGTGGGGAAATAAATTAACTTTATTATGAAAAACAAATATACCTATATTGTCCAGATTATCTAGTTTCATTTGGTGACCTAATAACACAAAAAATATCTGTACTTAATACATTTTATAAATATATTTGCATCTAATTTTATATAAGATAGAGTATTTAAATAGTTCTAAAATCAAAATTTAATTCTAGTCAATATATTTACAAACAAATAAGTACTTATGCAATAATATTTTAACATTTGTATTTATTTTTAATAATTTAATTGTCCATTTTTTTTTTTATCTCCTTTTTTTTGTTTCAAACATCATTTAAAGATCAAGTGAGTATATTAATCATAGAACAAATTTTATTTGACTGGTAACGCCATGTTCGTCGAAACGTTTAATAAAAAATCCCGAGTGGCTTATAACATTTTCATATTAGTTTTATGTCTAAATATGTCGATTTAAAAATTAATGTAATTATTTGAAATTAATTTTTAAAGAATCTTTCAAAACTCATTTTATAATAAAATAAAAATAAAACTTTTAGTTAAAATTCTGTAACTATATTTATTTTATTCGATTTTTGTTTATATTATAAACGAATAACTTCTTTATGGCAAAATACAAATCATGACAAAAAATAAATGAACAAACTAAAGTTTGGAAACGGTTAAATATCTCGAGAAATGTACATTAAATCGAAAAAACAAAAAATACGTTTTCAATATTTTTAAAAAAGCTATCTAATGATACTACATTCAACCCTCTACCCTTCAGGGGGTGGGAAGGAGGTCAACTTTGAAATCTTAAATAAGAACCCCTATTTTTTATTGCAGATTCAGAATCTATGGCTAAAAATACGTAGGATTTGTCTGAAACAAAATAGGGGGTTCTTATTTAAGATTTCAAAGTTGACCCCCTTTCCACCCCCTAGGGGTGGGAGTAGAAAGTCGAGTGTAGTATCATTAGATAGCTTTTTTTAAAAATATCGAAGACGTATTTTTTTTTAATTTAATTTGTATTTCTCGAGATTTTTGATCGTTTCCAGACTTTTGGGACACTGTATTATCGCCAAATTTTGTAACTAAATTGTTAATTAGTCTTCGAGGTACAGAATTTTACAGATATAAATAATTAAATAATAAAAATAAAATTAGGTTAGGTACATAGTTTAAATAACAATCACACATTTTTAGAATAGATATTTTGTGGCTGTCAAAATATCTACCACATTTTATTTAAGAAAATTAGAAATGTAAAATGGCTGATATACATTTCTTAACATTCTTACATCTATTTACATATATAATTATCAAATTTATTAGTATTTCTTCTTCTTTTAATGCTATTATATTTGCAATATGAGACATTAAAAATTTTATATAACAACAAATCTGGCGGCATTTTTAGGGGAACCCATTATTAGTACAAATTACAGATAATTCATTACCCTAATAGTAATTCATCTCAACATTAATTTACAAATATCTTTCTAAATCATTATTTACTTTCCTATATCCTATTATTATCTATATATATTTATAAATGCATTTTTATTTACTTAATATGCATACCAACAAATTAGCAACAATTATTTGACGGTTCTGACACCATCATTTATGAATATCACTTTGTACTTGACTTATATTTTTTTTTTTTTTTGTTAATTCGATGTATAAAATCGTTTAGCACGATTTCTTTTACCGTGTGGTTTAATTTAATATATATATATATATATATATATCAAACTACAGATGTTTTTTTCGAAAGCTGATATAAGATACTAAATTTGAAATCTGTAATATTATAAATAATTTTTTTACTTATAAAAGTTTGTTATTCTGATTGGTAAACGTTATAACTTAATAAAATGTACTTTTTAATAAATTTTCAAAGTTTAAAAATATATAATTTGTTGAAATTTTACTCGAGAAATAAATATTTAATAATATATTGCAGGCTTCTTAAATTAGTATCATATATTAACATTTCGAATAAGTATTTTTATGTAATAAGTACACAATAAAATTGTACATTGGTTATTTTGATTTTTCTAAGGCTAAAATTGTTATTAATTAAAGAAATTTATGTGAAACTTTATTTTACAGTCACCAAATGTATTTACTTAAAACTTTACAGCTTATTACTTCACAATCACAAAATTTTTTGTGCAAAAATGATATGTACATTAATAAAACTGATTTTCAAAATTCGTTTTTAACCTGTTGAATGTTGAAAAATTTCTAACAGATACAGCTATTTTTAATTTTTTTACTTTATAAACAATTAAAAATTCTTCACGTTGCTTTAATTTTACTGAACATTTAACAAATGAACGTCTTTATTTAATCTATCATAATAATGACTGTATTACTCAACAGTTAGTTATACAACCAGTTACAGCTAATCAGCTAATTACCAAATCAGTTAATAATTTAATATATAATAATATTAATACATATACAAATATATTATGATTAATTTAATTATTGAAGCTATTAATTAGTGAATGTACATTTTCATGAAAAATATCGAAATCAGATAAACAATTGTTCAAATATCTACACATTTTGTTGATTATATAAAATATCTGTTCTAGAAGAATTACAATAAAACATTAGCGTAGAACGAGTTGAAAGTCTTGGAAGTGAAAAATTAAGTTTTTCAATTAAGCTAGGACAATCCAGCATATTATGCAGTAATTTGTACAATATAAACTATATTATTCAACCAATTCCTCTTATGTTAAAAACAAGTTTTTAAAATAAGTTTTAACATTCCCTTACTAAAATTTTTCGATTTATATGTTGAGGTATGCTACTGGAGAAACACAGCAGTAAAGCAGGTTGTATCTGTTTGTAATGTCAAGCTGTGTTCATGTGTATCAGAGGTTAAAAAGTCAGTTGTCAAAATCAAACCACGTTTTTTCTTTTTGTATAAATGTAAAAGTTCTTTTATAAATAAAAGCTTAAGTTCAAAATTATATTCCATAAAAATGTGTAAAAGTATCAGTATGTAAAGTATTAAGTAAATATATTAGTAAAATTTAGTCAAAACTAAACAAGAATTGCACAAAATTTAGAAAGTGGCTATTTATACATACAGTATTTTTACGTAATTGGCTATTTAGGGTAGGTTAGGTTAGTAGGTTGGTTTAGGTTTTTTTTTTAGTATGTATAAATAGCCAATTGCGTATACATACCGTATGTATAAATAGCCTCATCCCAAAATTTAAGTATGTATTGTCTGCTAATATTATTTTAATACTGTTTATTCCAGTTTTAGACATATGCTGTAATATTTATGTTCAATTGCACATATATTTATTTGCATAATCTAAAAATATTTTAATGATTTAAATATAAAAGCATATTGAAATATAAAATTTGTAAATACACCGGTTTTTGTTTGCAAAAAAAAAATTGGTTTTCGGATTTTTTAAGTACTGTTTAATATATATATTTACAGACGTAATATGTATTCAAATATGAATCTGTGAATACATTTATTCTTATTTTCAAAGAATTAAAAAAATAAATATTCGTATTTTAAGCGTAAGTAGACAAAATAGCGTAAAATGGCGACCGTAGGCCCACAGGTCTTAAACATGAAATCTCTGGAAGCGCGCGAATATTATTTTTTGTTTTTTAGAAAACTTTATATGCGGACTTTCTGGCGGACACTATGTATATATATTAGAGTGTCCGTAAAATCGATAATTTCACATCGAAAAAACATCAGAAATAATGGCCCGTATTCTCACCTCATATGAAAAAGTGCTTTTTCAAAAAAGTGCTTTTGACGTTCACTTAAAATCATTTATTAAGCATTTTAAAATAGTTTATTTAAATTTTCTAATACCAAATATAATAAAAATGATCAAATATAGAAAAATTATTTATATTTGATGACAAACAGAAACAAAAAGTTATTTTAAAATTAATGATAAAAGCACTTTTTCACGAAAAAGTGAGGTGAGAATACGGGCCAATATTTTTTGCTTGTTTTTACGAAAGTAACAGGTTCCTCTATACAACTGAAAATACATAATATATCGTTTATATCGTGTATGTATGAACATGCGTTTTCCGAAATTTTCAGTTGTGTAGAGGAACCTGTTACTTTCGTAAAAACAAGCAAAAAAAATATTATTTCTGATGTTTTTTCGATGTGAAATTATCGATTTTAGCCACGACTGGAAAATTTCTGTTTTACGGACACTCTAATATATATATATTTATATAAAAAATCAAACTTATACTAGTATTCTGAACAGCGATGTATACTATAAAAAACATATTTTAAATTTCTGTTATTTAAATAGGTTCTTAACAGTAAAAATAACAATATTTTGTAAGTTTACTGTGATATTCTACGTAATATTACATTTTTTACGAAAAAATATATTCACAAAACATGTAAAATTACATAGATTTTGTGTAAGACTACATAAAGTTTTTACAGTGTAGCGTAAAAGCTGAATTACATTATACTTTTTTCGTCTAGATTCATACTAGGTTTCTAGTTCAATTTTCGTTCAAGTTTTGTTCAATTTTCATACTTTTTTCACAATCGGTCGTGTATTGTCGAGTTTCTTCGATTTTTTTCCGATGTATTGCCAGTACGCCAACTTGAAAATATAAAGTACTTAATTTGACAGATACTGACAAACACATTTAAACGATAATGGATACATATAAGGTTGGTAGAATTGCGTGCGCATGCGTATAATGTATCTAGTATGAAACTTGAATAGGAAAATAGAGCATCTATACTAGGAAACTTGAACGAAACTTGGATGCAAAAATCTGATTTACATTATACTAGAACTGACTATCTGCACTTGAACGGAACTTGAACTAGAAACCTAGTATGAATCTAGACGAAAAAAGTATAATGTAATTCAGCTTTAACGTTACATCGCTGTTCAGTTGTGAAAAATAGAAAAAAAAAGTTGCGTAGATTGATTTTGCGCAGTGTAGGTGCCAACAGAGACAGAATGAATTAGAGAGTGATTATTTTGAAAACGTATATTGGAATAGATAACGTTTTTCTGTTATATGTTCGTTTTAAATTACACCAACCATTCAACAGTGTAATATCGGGACGTGGTCGTAGTTAGGATGGCTGCTTCTTCATCTTTCGGTGGCCGAGCGTTTCCTCGTCAAACTTCAGTGCCACCCGTGCAGTATGTTAATGTACTGTTGTCCGATAAACGTTCGGGACGCCACATTACTTTTATTCTCTATTTGAAAACAAACAGATAATTAGAAATGGACACAAATTAAGCATAAACGGAAAGTGACTGCGGTTTAAATGAGATTTTTATGTGGGGTATGTGCTGTAAATAGGAGAGATCGGGTACGAAATACGATTAGTGTATGATGAGTGTGAAATTGAAAAACTAATGTTGTAGTAAAAGTTGCAGTGTTAGATTCAGTTAAGATGATTCGGACATGTTGAGCGAATGTCTAATGAACGTTTGCTGTTAAAAAGATTTATTTGAATGATTTGGATGGTATACGTTTGCCCAGTGGATCAGTCCGATGAGTAGTTGGAGTAGTATGACTGAGAGAGCGAAAGTTTCCAAGTAGTAGGAATAAAAGAGCATGTATGAGAGGAATGTGGATAAAGCGAAAGTTGCTTGTTTGGATAGGAATGTTTGGAGGCGACTGATTTCGAAATGATGAAAAGAGTTTGTGCCACACCCTTTCGGGTACATGGCGTGATTGTGTATGTATGTATGTAATATTATCTTTCCCTCCCACCCTCGCAAATTGCGTTTTTCTATTAATTTATTCAAGTGAATATTCAGTGAAACCTCGCTTAACGAGTAATTCGCATAACGAGAAAAATAAATTGTGAAAAAATGACTCGCTTAACGAGCGACGTTTCGCATAACGAGTGACTTGGATAGGGCAATCTTCGAATTGTGCGATGAAATTTTTCGTGCCGTTACAACAGCCTGCGTAAAATGTAGCGAAAATAAATGTCTCTAGACAGCTATCTAGTAAAAAGGAATTAGGTATGTTACTAATTATTTAGATTTTTTTGTTTTCTGCAAATCGAATTCTCATTCCCAGGTTGGTTCATTCCGCGATAGAAGAAAAGATGCTGATGAATCACGCTCCTTAGCAATTTATATGTAATTTTCTTTGAATAAACGTTACATACAGGGTGATTCAGGACTAGTGTAACAAACTTTAACAGCTTATTCCTGAGGTCATTTTGAGCCAAAAATGACATATGAACATAGGTCCTATTCCTTCTAGTTACCAAAATACAAGAGGTTGAAGTTCTATAAATAACACGAAATTTTCTAATTTTTGTAATCAAGATACTTTCGGAAAACAAAAGTTTTATTGAAAAGTCATACTTTATTTGTCATTACCTTACATATTCCATAAATAAAAATCATAACTGCATATTCAGCAGTACTATAACCATCCATTATGAAACAAAAATACAGTCAAAAGTATAACAATTTTTAATTAAGACAAATAAGTATGACTTTTCAATAAAACTCTTGTTTTCCGAAAGTATCTTGATTACAAAAATTAGAAAATTTCGTGTTATTTATAGAACTTCAACCTCTTGTATTTTGGTAACTAGAAGGAATATGACTTATGTTCATATGACATTTTTGGCTTAATATGACCTCAGCTATAAGCTATTAAAGTTTGTTACACTAGTCCTGAATCACCCTGTATAACGTTTTTTTGAGTATTTTTTTTAATTTAATTTTTTGGGTATTTTTTTTAATTTAATTTTTTGGGTATTTTCTCGGCATGGAACACATTATCGTATTAATTTATATGGTAAAAATTGTTTCGCTTAACGAGTGTTTCGCATTACGAGTAAGATTCCTGAACGAATTATGCTCGTTATGCGAGGTTCCACTATATTCGATAAAAATAAAAAACGCTCGTTAAATATTATAAATACTTAGCAGCCAGTTTCATAATAATCACTTAAACTTTAAGCTTTCAAAAAAGGCTTTATTTAATTGACAACAACAAATAATCTTACATCTTCTTCTTAATTATTTTAAAAAATCTGACTATAATATACTATAAATATACATGTCTTACTTGTGCAACGGTCCCAGGTGTAATAGCGAATTTATATACTATATAAAGTGGTATACATATAATAGAAGAACAAGTTAAAATCCATCCAACTGTAAAACTCCATTCAGGATATTTGTATTCTTCGCCCAACATCTTATCGTAACTAAGCAACGAAAATATGAAGATAAACTAGAAAACGAAACAGAAGTTAATAATATAATACATAAGAATATAATAATAAAGTTCTGTTTTAAAATTGGTTTTAACTAATACTTGTTTTAAGGTAATAATAATGCAATTGTCATAATAGCAGAACTAAATAAATCAACTAAAACATCCAAAAACCGATATTCGGCCTGATTCTCTAACAAAGTTGCTAAGTTTTAGCAACGTTGCTAACAACTCTAACCAATAAAAACAAATATAACAGCTGTCATTTTGATTTTTTATTTAGTGTTAGCTAATATTATTGGCTAATGTTCTTAGCAACGTTGTTAAAACTTAGCAACTTCGTTAGAGAATTAGGCCGATTGTTTAGATATTTTATACATAATATTATTTTAACAAATTTTAGTACAAATTTTGCAATCGATTTTAAACTAGAGAGCTAGAGATTTAAAACTTTAAACGTAGCTCAGGTAACTGGATTAGGCAATGCACAATATTAACTAATTAATTAATTAATAATATTAAAAATATTAATTTTCATCTTTGGCCATATTCACGAATTCAAAATACAGAAATTACAGAAATCACACAATACTAAAAAGCAGAAAATAATTACTTAAATAAAAAAAATAAATTAATATACCACATTTTCAAAACGGACTAAAAATTATAATATAAATTTCACCTATAGTGAAATTTTTATTCAAATAGGATTCCAAAGCTATGAGTCATTTACTACGGTTACATGATACCCTGTAAAAATTTTCACCTCACAAAATCGCACATCTCGAAACTTTGACGGCTTTGACGTTTAGGAAAAACCAAACATTATTTATTTTTTGTTTCGTTGCTAGAATATGAGTTTAGGATTGTCAGATATGGGGAAAAAAATAAAAGCACACTTACCATTTATATTAACAGTTATAATTTTTTAAACGTTGAAAAACTATGCATAAACGTAGCACGTTGAAAGCAACAAGCTAGTTCGGTTGAATCAAGCCACGAAACACGTAATTTGTTTTCATCGTTCAACGGAACGGATTAAAAGCAGTTAGTATGTAGAGACGTAAGTCAATTATTAAAAATTCCTAATTTGGAATCCCATTTGAATAAAAATTTCACTATAATAATACAATTCGTTTAATTAACTTACCAATAGAAAAACGGGACTAATATAATTCCATGTGATTCGCCAGAATAGTCCTGGTTTATGTCCGATCATTTGCTCAACATCTCTGGCAAAATTCTCCGTACCATAGAACCAAAATACACCGGCTGCTTCAATAAATACTACGAACAGTATTGCTAAACTGGGACCATAGACGTTTAACATATTCACCAAATATACACCACCCTGGAAATTACAAAAAAAAAACAAAAACATTTTAAAATATATGACACAGAAACACAACTTTAAGTTTCAGTGTACATGTTGGCTGGTACTACAAATTTAATTTTAATTTTGGTACTAATACAGGTTTTAAGACAATGCCAATACGAAAACATTCAACAAATCGAACTTCTAGGATTATATAATAATACTCAAAAATATTGAGATTTTAAATTTTTCCCAAAATTTCAAAATTGGGAAAAATTTAAAATCTCAATATTTTTGAGTATTATTATATTAAATTTCACAATGAAAATACGAACATTTATTTGTTCAATGTCCTAGTATTCTAGGATTATAGCCAATAAAATAAAACGGCTTCAAGTTTGAGTTCTGTATTAATAACATAATCACTGTGAAGACACTGAGTGAAATAAAATTTGGCTTTCATTAATTAAAAAAATCTATAAAATTTTATGATCTAGTTACTTATTTTGGCCCGTATTCTCACCTCATTTTTTCGTAAAAAAGTGCTTTTATCATTAATTTCAAAATAACTTTTTGCTTCTGTTTTTGATCAAATATAAATAATTTTTCTATTTTGGATCATTTTTATTAGATTTGGTATTATAAAATTTAAATAAACTATTATAAAGTGCTTAATAAATAATTTTAAGTAAACGTCAAAAGTACTTTTGGTAAAAATCACTTTCATAAATGAGGTGAGAATATATGGGCCTTTGTTTTTATGTCCTGTTTATTTACTATATATGTCATTTGTATCATTTATCCTGATGAAGACAGACGTTGAGTTCGTCGATTATAAATAAATATTAATACAGAACTTTAACCTAAATCAGTTTTTTTTCTGTATTAATATTTATTTATAATCGACGTTTCGACGAACTCAACATCCGTCTTTATCAGGAAAACTGATACAAAGGACATTTACAGTAAATAATAGAACATAAAAACAAATTACTCGTTATTTATTGTAAATGTCAATTGTATTAGTTTTCATGATGAAGACAAACGTTGAGTTTATCGAAACGTCGATTATAAATAAATATTAATACAGAACTTAAACCTAAAGCAGTTTTATTTTAATATAATGAGTTTAGCAAGAATTTTTTCTAAAAATACTGTAATATATATTTAAAAAAATTAAAATATGTTATGGACATCGTTTTTATATAATCTTTTAATATTTCACTTTGAAATGGTAAATTTTATTGAGTTTAACATGCTAATTAGTGACGTGATTAATACACGTAGTAAGTTGTAATAACTAATAGAATGGTATTCTAGTTATGTGTGGCTAATGCGAGAAATATAAGGTTGTAAGTTTAGATACATTAATATCTTGTTCAAAACTTAAACCATATTCTAAAGACAACTAAACTTAAAATTGATTTGCTAAGTGTAAGAGAAACTCTAATTATTTCGTCACATATTCGCATATGTACCTATAAAGCGAAGAGCACTATTAATTTTATAGAAAATTAATGATTAAAGTAAATGCACAATAAGATCAGATGTATGAGATGAGTAAACTTACAGGGCCGTACCAGTAGATGAGGTGATAACACATGCTCTGTTCATATGAAACAAAACTCAGAAGGCACTCATGAAATATGACTCTTTTTTTCCAAAGGTCGTCATTTTGTCCCTAATGAATATTTGTTGAACAAAATGGGTCAAAAACCAGATAATATATCATAGTTCAAGAGTGCCTTTTGATTTTTGTTTCAGATGAAGACAACAAAAGTAAAAATAAAAGTAAAAGTAAAAATAAAAATTTTTGAAACAAGTTCAAAGTTTATTCTTTCACTACCAAAACACCGTGGTTTGATATTTTTTATAATTTTGCAGAAAAAAATTCATAAAGTTAGTCGATTTTATATATCCACTTAAGGGCATTTCAAGGCAAACAAAAGGCTATATTCAGACAGGTGGTGGGAATACAAAAAATGATAATTTTACATTCGATTTATTCGTTTAATACTACATATTTATGGTAACTAATTATTAGAAAAATTAGCTAATTTATGTACAATTCATAATTTAATAACAATTTTTATATTCAGACAGAATTAGCATATAAAAAAATTAATCAAATATTTAATTGTCAATATTTTCTTTGTTTATTATTATTTTGATTTCCAAAAATTATATGTGTTGTTAATTATAATAAAGATTAATCATATTTTTTTCAAATAAAAAACATGTGTGAGATAAGAGAAAATCGCATTTTTCAAGGAAAATGATGAAAATTATTTTTTTACAAATAAACTGCACATAAATAAATTCTGAAATTAATATATAAGTCCTATAATAACAATTAACAACATATATATTTTTTGGCAATCAAAATAACAATAAACAAAGAAAATATTGACAATTAAATATTTGATTAATTTTTTTATATGCTAATTCTGTCTGAATATAAAAATTGTTATTAAATTATTAATTGTAGATAAATTAGGTAATTTTTCTAATAATTAGTTACCATAAATATGTAGTATTAAACGAATAAATCGAATGTAAAATTATTCATTTTTGTATTCCCACCACCTGTCTGAATATAGCCTTTTATTTGCCTTGAAATGACCTTAAAAAAATTTTTGTCGTTTGTTTTGAGGCACCTATAATTGCGGGGCCTGGGCCCTTGTAGCCGGCCCTGATATTGTAGTAAAAGAAATGATAAAAATCCTCAAATCAAAACTCATCAAATCCGCTTCATAATTACATTTATCATTAACCGTTTTTTTCTTTTTCCATAAATATCCATCACGCAAAACCATTACATCTTCTTCCTGTTCTATTCGGCCCCTATGTATCCTAACCTAACTTATCTAACCCATTTAACACTGAAGAAAACATACAATACAAATTCATGAGCGCTTCTCCAAACATTCGCTCGTAGAGAGAGAGTGCATTGAAAGAATTATAGTTCCCCGTTTGCGGTGTAAGAAATTTGAAATTTTAATGCGCCCCCTCCCCCTTCTCTTCTCGGTTATCAGTTAGAAAGTAAGATGGCCGACGAGGAGGAGGCAAAAGTCCGAAAGCGAAGTGTGTTAAAAGAGGGTGGAAGGGAGGAAAATCGGACACGATGAATTGAACATGAGAGCGAAGTGGTGCCCGAGACTGACAGCATCCATAAAAGCGTTCTCGGGTATCGGACTGTCGGCTGTTGAGATTCGGGATTAAAACAAATTAATGCCAGTCAATTGGACTAAAAGACTGGCGCAAAACGTGGAATTGTACCGTATACAGGGTGTAACAGAATGACTATTCCTAACTTTCAGAAATGATAGAGTGCACTTACAGAAACATTTTTTATTAATAAACTAGTGTCCGGAAATTTCTCGGTGCCAAGATACAGTAGATATCGTTAAAAACAATCTTAATCAAAACATCAAAGAGTAGTTAAGTTAAGGAACATTTTATTAGAAATAATAGCGCATTAAACTTTATAAAAATTGTTCGAAGTTACGACCACCATTTTCGATTGTAACAATGTACAATCGACTACTGAAAAAAAAAAAAATTTCGGACACTAGTTTATTAATAAAAAATGTTTCTTTATGTGCCCTCTATCATTTCTGAAAATTAGGAATAGTTATTCTGTTACATCCTGTATAAGATTGGTTTTGAATCTGATATTGCCAAGGTGACTACTTACGTACAAAGCGTGTTAAATTTTTGTTTTCGTTTTATATTAGGGCAGAAAATAAAATATTTGCTTTTTTTATTGAATAAAAATAATAATATAGTAAAAATATTTTTCAGAACTCATTGTATTAACATTGTAAAAAACATATTTCATATTTATGTAATTTTACACAGGTTTTAACAGTAAAAATAAAACAAAATTTGTAATTTTATTGTGATAATTTACGTAATATTAAATTTTTTTATGAAAAATTACAATCACAAAACATATAAAATTATATAAATTTTTTACAGTGAATATAAAAACTTTTTCAGGATAAAATTCTGTTAATTATCTAATATATAAAATTCTTGTGTCACAGTTTTAGTGTTTATACTCCTCCGAAACGGCTTGACCGATTTTAATGAAATTTTATATGTATATTCAGTAGGTATGAGAATAGGTTTATAACTAATTTTTATACCCCTAAGTGTTAAGGGTGTCTCACCCTAAAAAAATTTTTTTTTATTTTCTGGACAAATTTTTTTTTTGTTATTTTTTTATGGTGTGCCATTAAAAAATACATTTAGTCCTAAATTTTTACCCTCCTACCACCAACCCCTACTTTTTAATAGCGTTTTATATTTTTTAACCCCGGTCGATAGCTGATCAATGGGGTTCCGTTTAGCCAAACTCAATAAAATAAAAATAAATAAATAAATAAATTTGTAACTTTGGGAAGTTGTTGAGTACACTCCCGCAAAAGATTCTAGGGCCCTGGGGGGCATATTATCTAATCTCTTGAAACATGTTATTGCTCACTCGAACAAATTTTTTTTGGGGCCCCCAAGAAAGTGGGGGCCCTAATCTATAGTTTGTGTAGCTTATACGTAAATCCTGCACTGACACATATGCTTTTAATCTTGTTTTATTATGTCTAATCTAGAGATATCAACACATATTACCTAAATTGAAAACCAAATGAAAACATTTTCGATGAAATCACGTATATAACCTAATTTTGAAAATGCATTATCATATATGTATGTTTCAGGCAGACATATGTGTCTAGACGACTGTCTCATATGTAGTATTATCCTTGGTAAAGTGTAAAACGAATCCTGCATGCATTTTCACACTATTTGATTGGCTATTTGTTGGCGTTTACACGTTACCGGATATCGAATAACGTGTGAACGTTTTCGATAATGTCGGATATCCTCCCCTAGGCAAAGACACTTATACACGTTTTGCACACTAAACTGTCATTTTGTCATTTGTTTTTAGACAAGAGAAAGAATGAAATCAAAGGCCCGTATTCTCACCTCATTTATAAAAGTGATTTTTGCCAAAAGTGCTTTTGACGTTTACTTAAAATTATTTATTAAGGACTTTATAATAGTTTATTTAAATTTTATAATACCAAATATAATAAAAATGATCAAATATAGAAAAATTATTTATATTTAATGACAAACAGAAGCAAAAAGTTATTTTAAAATTAACGATAAAAGCACTTTTTCACGAAAAAGTGCTTTTATTATTATTTCAAACTAATTTTTTGCTTCTGTTTTTCATAAAATGTAAATAATTTTTCTATATTTGATCATTTTTATTATATTTAGTATTATAAAATTTATATAAACTATTATAAAGTGCTTAATAAATAATTTTAAGTAAACGTCAAAAGCACTTTTGGCAAAAATCACTTTTATAAATGAGGTGAGAATACGGGCCATAGTATTTGATTTGAAAAACTTCTCTGCGACGTATGAATGTATGTATTTAGTATTTTTTTAAATAAAAATATGACTTAAAATAAACATAGATTTAAATATTTAGTATTTAAATTATCGTAAGTTCCACTGTACGTGACGAAACCTATAAATTTGCATTAATACAAATACAAGAAATAAATCTACAATTACAAATTTTAATCTTAAGTTTTGGATTTCGTTTTCAATTTTATTTACTAAATTAAAAGCAAAAAAAAACGGTAATTTTATTTTACTTTATGACCTTCACAGGTACTTACGGGGCACATAAGTTTCTCGCTCTAAAAAATCTACTAATTTTATGAATTTTTTCCTGCGAAACTATAAAAGATATTAAACCGCGGGTTTTTGGAAGTAAAAGAATAGATTTTGAGCTTCTATCAGAAATTTTTATTTTTATTTTTGTTGGAAATCGTCCCAAGTTCTAATCCTTTCTTCGAAGCTCTGCAAAATCGGACGGATATGGCGGTTCGCGGTTCCAATTATAAATTTAAATAAAACTAAATTTAACTGAATTTCTATATATATATATATATATATATATATATATATATATATATACATATATATTAGTATATTTTCACGAAAAATTCGTAACCTTGTACGGTAGTAAAATTATCTAATTTTAGTTTGCACAAGCAAAAATTTTTTGTGAAATTTTAATTAATTTTGGATAAATATGGCAGTCGAAAATGTCAGATTAAATTGTAGTAATGTTTATTGCTGCTCTACCAGTGATGTATATAGTAATTAACTGCTGTATAATAATATACATTATTGTACTGGTAATATAATGATCTCTTTTTACATAGACAATATGGTAACGTAACATTGATATTATAACACGTTTGAAGAAAAAAGATATTTTTTTTATATAGAATATTTGAACATAAATAATTGTTTTTTGCAGTTAAATTTCATACTTAAATAACTAAGTAACTATTAAGTAACTATTATCAAGCAATTAATAAATATAATACAAACGTAAAGAATTTTTTAGTAGCAGTTTTATTAAATCCAGGACAAAACGATCCTGCTACCGGATCCTGTTTTTCATCTACTTGCTTTGCTAAACAAATGCTGCCCTCTTAACAGATAAAAACTGAACTATAAAGCAGGAATTCTTAACTTTTGGTGTGCAACCACAATTACGTTAAAATTTTAATTGAGTCACGTAATGTAAATAAATTTAAACATATTTACATTTTAATGATAATTATATTTTATAATTTTAGTGGAAATATAGTAAAAATATTTCAGAACTCATTATATTAAAATAAAAAAAGCTATAGGATTTAGTTCTGTATTCATTTTAATTAAAAATCTATGTACATCATCATCAGGAAAGTAGATACAAATGACATTTATAGTAAATAAACAGAACATAGAAACAAGTTACTAGGTAATAAAATAAACAAGTAGATAGATTATAGAATTTATAAATATTATTAATTAAAGGAAGTCAAATTTCATTAAAATATTTCTTATTTTATTCACTTTGCAATTTACATATTATACAGTTTTTATTCTTTATTTGAATCTGCAATTGAAAATGGTATTTAAAATTTCAAAGTTGCCCCATTGAGGGTCTCGGGGGGCATAACTTTGACAAGATCAGATATCCCCTCTGAATTATTAAACTTTTGATTCGGAAATTTTTTTGATCCGTTGCTTATTTCTCGAGATACTTCAGGACATAATTTAAAATAGGACACCCGGTATAAACGGTAAATTGCTGCATCATTTACAGCCGGCGTTTTACAGTAAAACGAACAAATCTATTATTGCGCAAACACAAACTAAAGAATATACTATACAGGGTGATTCAGTGTTAAATGGCATCCTGTATATGACGTGTTCCTCTCACCAAAATAAAAAAAAAAGTTCCTATAAACAGGGGTCCTAAAATATTTTTTTAGAATGTGGTATGATAAGGTATTATCAGCACTACATGATTAGTCTATTTTATTATAGTGGCGACAAGATAAAAAGATAGGGACGTCATCAATTTTTGTCACTAGGCAAATAACGTCACTCACTACTATGTTTATATGAGCTTCTCGCGTACAGCAGACAGGGGCATTAATGGCCCATTATTTTCCTTTTCTTGTTCAAAATATGAAATTAAATTGCCAACTAACTGTTGACATATCGCTTAGGCCTAGACCATCTTTTCGCCATAATAAATTACAAAAATACACATTCAAAATGTAAAGTCAAATGAACTAATATAAACGTACTGTGACTTTTGACATTGAAAATCAATGCTTGCAAAAATAAATAAGTTGATTTCGATAAAAAATCCAATAATATACGATATATTTGTATATATTACATTTTAATTTGATTAAAATAACATACGTAAATAGTTTCAAGAAGATTTAGTTCATTATATGTAGAATAGAATAAAATTAATTTTGTTCATTAGTGTGTTTCATGTTGTTAAGTTTTATCACGTGATTGTGACGTACCTATCTTTTTATCTTGTCGCGACTATAGCAGTTAATTTTTTGTTCAACACGCTGTATCTTCACTGTTCAAAATAATAGGGTAGAAGAGTAAAAATTTTCGAGGGTAATTGAATTTGTAGCCTTATTAGTGCAAAAAATTGCCCTGCTCTTGTGTATTTTAAAATATTTGACTTTTTACCTTAATGGAAGGGCAAAAAATGCGAAAAATAAGGGTAAATAACTGCCTTTTTACTCTTTTCTAGGATAATAAAGTACTCTTTTGAATTTACCTATTTAGGGTAATCATATTTACCCTTTTTAGGGAACGGACTTATATAGGCATTAATAAGGGTATTTTTTTTTCGAACAGTGTTGGTAACGCTGCATTTAAGGACCCCTGTTTATAGGAACTTTTCTTCTAATTTTGGTGAAGGAACACGCCATATACAATCATCCTGTATATAAATTATAAATATAAATGAACTTACGTATGTAGTGGTAGGTAGTGCACAAATATAGATGGCCATAAGTAGTACAGCAACGAATATCTCTCGATGTCGTCCTAAAACTCTCGGATATTCATCGCAGAGTGCTGTGATCATTGCTTCTAATCCACCAAACGTACTATCCAGTCCCAATGTGATTAACATTAGGAAAAATATTATAGACCAGAATACACTGCCTTGCATCATTGCTATTGCCTCGGGATAAACAATAAATACTAGGCCCGGTCCTGTAACAAATTGCATTTAACCCTAATATTATTAATTTAATACGTTATAGCAGTATTTTTCGGTTAGTGCATTTTTTTTTTAGTTTGTATACATATTAGGGTGGTCCTTATTTTGGCAAAGTCGAAAATTTGTTGCTCCCACCCGCTAAAATTACTCCAAATAAATAAAAAAATATATAATGATTAATAATCATTAATCATTATAGCTTTTTTCTGAGTCAGAAATCATATTTTTCAAATTCACACCACTCTGTTAATAATCATCGGAATGGCATGAATTTTGGACTGCTAAAAAGCATATTTCATTAGCTTTTTGGTGATTATTTTGAAATATTTTTAAAGTTAATACAATAAAAGTTATATACCAAAATGTCTAAAAATGCGATTGCCCCATTTAAGCTAAATGCAAATTTTGAGCCTTCAACAGGCACGGGTTAATATCATCTGACAAGTCTGGGAAGTGTATGGATATTTTTTTTTTATTTATTTGGAGTAATTTTGGCGGGTGGGAGCAACAAATTTCCGACTTTGCCAAAATAAGGACCACCTTAATACATATATAGGGTGTAACAGAATAACTATTCCTAATTTTCAGAAATGTTAGAGGGCACATAAAGAAACATTTTTTATTAATAAACTAGTGTCCGGAAATTATTATTTTCTTCTTTTTTTTTCGGCAGTCGATTGTACATCGTTACAACTTGTGTATCGAAAATGATGGTCGTAACTTCAAACAATTTTAATAAAGTTTAATGCGCTATTATTTCTAATAAAATGTTCCTTAACTTAACTACTCTTTGATGATTTGATTAAAATTGTTTTTAACGATATCTAGTGTATCTTGGCACCCAGAAATTTCCGGACACTAGTTTATTAATAAAAAATGTTTCTCTAAGTACATTCTATTATTTCTGCAAATTAGGAATAGTTATTCTGTTACACCCTGTATATTAGGGTGTCTGTAAAAAAAAATTTTGCTTGTTTGGATGTTTGGATATTTGGAGAAAGCTGATTTCAGGATAGTGGCAAGATTTAATGCCACAATCTTTTGGATACATGGCGTGATTGTGTATGTGTCTATTGATGTGATACACGAATCATGAGTAATATAAATAAAACGTACAGAAAACTTACCTTCAAGGCCAACTTGTTCGATGCTTTTATTCTGTACGTTAGCCATATAGCCGAGAACGGAAAATATAACGAAACCGGCAAGGAAACTCGTCAAACAATTAACGCTACTCGTCAATATGGCGTCACGATAACAATTATTATCGAATTTATTGTAACTGGATAGGGCTAGTAGCGTACCAAATCCGGGGCCCAACGAGAAGAAAATCTGCGAGGCTGCATCTATCCACACCTTCGAATCCAGCAGTTTACCCCATTGCGGTGTTAAATAGTATTTAATGCCTTCCCCTGCTCCCGGCAGAGTTACCCCACGTATTAAGAGGATGATTAATACTATATATGGAGCTATTGCTGTTATCCATACTGCCTGTAACCAAAATATGCTTCATTATTAATTATGCAATTTGCTTGTGCTGGATAGGAATGTTTGGAGGAGACTGATTTCGGAATGATGAAAAGAGTTTGTGCCACACCCTTTTGGGTACATGGCGTGATTGTGTGTGTATGTATGTATGTATGTTTATTTATTTTTTTCATTAAATTATTAAAGGCATTAAAATAATATTTTTTTTTAGTAAGGCTAAAATCGATAATTTTACATCGAGAAAACATCAGAAATAATAATTATTTTTTACTTGTTTTTACGAAAGTAACAGGTTCCTCTACACAAGTGAAATTTTCGAAAAACGCGTGTTAATACATACGCGATATAAACGATATAATGTATTTACACGCGTTTTTCGAAAATTTCAGTTGTGTAGAGTAACCTCTTACTTTCGTAAAAACAAGCAAAAATATTATTTCTGATGTTTTTTTCGATGTAAAATTATCGATTTTAAACCACGACTGGAATTTTTTTTTTGCGGACACTAGTATATACGAGGTGTGGCAGAAAAGTAATGAGACAGATTTTTTATTTATCAAAGTTTTTATTTTTTTCAAACATCAATGTTATCCCCTTCAAAGTAGTTTCCTTGGGCAGCTACACACCGATGGAGACGTTGTTCCCACTGTTGGTAGCAGCGCTGGAAGTCTTCAACCGGTATGGTCTTCAGCATGTCCGTTACACTGTTTTGGATGTTTTCTAAAGTCCCAAAATGACGTCCTTTGAGGACATTTTTCAGTTTAGGAAAAAGGAAAAAGTCACAGGGACTGAGGTCAGGTGAATAGGAGAGCTGGGAACCACAGAAATGCTTTTTAAAATCAAAAATTCTGTTATGGAGAGGGCAGTGTGACATGGGGCATTTTTACACAGACCTTTCGCATTTGCAAATGTTCAGTCAAAATTTGATGAACGGTGAATCTGTTCAAATTTAATTGTTCATTCAACATTCTTAATGTTAAACGACGGTCTGATCTCACAAGAGTGTTCACACGTTCGATATTTTCATCGGTTTTCGAAGTTGAAGGCCTCCCTGCACGGTGTTCATCTTCAACGTGTTTTCTGCCTTCCAAAAATGATTTGTGCCAGCGAAAAACTTGAGCTCGGGATAAAAAATGTTCCCCGTAAGCCTGTTTTAATTTTTGAAACGTCACACTTGCCGATTCTCCAAGCTTAACAAAAAAATTTAATGGCATAACGTTGCTCCAAATTTTGCTGTTCCATTTTACGTAACGCACAACCAAAACACAACTTCGCTAATAGCAGTCACAAAAATCACGTAGTTAACGGAAGGAGTTGAAACTCGCACTGAGCTATGGGAGGGTACTGATACAAGTGCTCTACCAAGGACAACAGCGCAGCGTTGTCAGATCGTTTGCAGTGTTGCCTGTCTCATTACTTTTCTGCCACACCTCGTATGTAGGTAAAGTTAATAAATATTTCTTTTTCATTTATACTAATAAAATACGCAATATTTTGCTATGAAAATATAAATACATATTTTACGTTACTATATTTTTGCTAAATATAAACGATCTATTTTTAACACGCCATATATATTTATATATAACAAATGTAAATATAATTGTTCAATTATATAATAAAAATAGATACAAATTAGATAATTGCATGCATGTAGTATTAAAAATGAAACAAACTATTTTTTTTTTCTATTTTTACTAATAAACCAACAAAAAGAAATATTAATTTGACTGCAATTTCTAACTAATAAAAATACAGAAACAGTTTTGTTACAACATTAATGATAATAAAAACAGGCAAAAAAGTTAGGGTATTATAATAATAATAACGTGATACTAAAGAAGATGTTTATAAAGTTTGACGCAAGGTCGCAGCACTTTACACGCAATATGTTCATCATTTGTTTATTTATAATCTAGAAAAACTAATTAATTTTTTATGTATAATTAACTATAGTTCGATTATCGTAAGTTCTGTTGTACGCCATCAAAAATAGTAACTAAATCTATAATATCATGTAATGTGAATGTAATTTTTTATAAACAAGATTAGAAGTATATGGGTAAACCCATATATAGACCACTTTGACATTTCTCGGAAAGTTGGCAACACAATATCTTTAATAAAATTATAATTTATTTGGGCACTAGAAGAAACTCCTGAAAATTTGATGAAAATCGAATAAATAATGTAGCCACAATGAATTGATAATAAAAGTTGTGATTTTTTCTCTCGATAAGTTGGCAACATTGTATTTTGTTAAAATTGCATAATTTATTTAGGCACTAGGAGAATTTTTTTATGAAAATTTGATTAAAATCGAGTAAATAGTGGTCATAATGAATTTTTTTAAAATTTAGTAATTTTTTTCTCGGAAAGTTGGCAACACTGGATATTAATAAAATTATATAATTAATGGGAGCATTAGGAAAATCTTTTCTGAAAACTTGATCAAAATCGGATAAATGATGTAGCCAATATAAATTTTTAAAAACTTTAGTGATTTTTTTCTCTGAAAGTTGGCATCACTGGAAAAAAATAAAACCACATGACCATCTTGGGTACTAGACAAATTTATTCTGAAAATTTCATTTAAATCGGTTGAACCGTCTAGGAGGAGTTGCGGCCACAAAATTTTTACTTACGACCGAGCGAGCTGACGACGCACATCCATACACCCACATAAACTAAGTTCAGATTCGTCATCTAGGGACTATATGAAGGATTTCTATACACAAATTTTCTTTTTTTGAAAATGTTACAGACACCGTACCAAACGCTATACCACTTTTTACCTTGCAGTCAAAGTGGTAAAAATGTAATATTACGTAAATTATTACAGTAAAATTAAAACCGATTAAAACTTATGTAAAATTACATAAATTTTAAATATATATTAAATAAAACTGTCTTAGGTTAAAGTTTTTTATTAATATTTATTTAAAATCGATTTTTCGACCAAACTCAACGTCCGTCTTCATCAGGATAAATGATATAAATTTATATCGTTTATCCTGATTAAGACGAACGTTGAGTTTGGTCGAAAAGTCGATTTTAAATAAATATTAATACAGAACTTTAACCAAAAGTAGTTTTATTTTAATACAATGAGCTCTGAAAGATTTTTTACTATGTTAAGATATATTTTTTACATAAATATCTTTACGATATGAAGTAACTAATGCTTAAAGTTTTAAATAATAATGAAATTATATTCTGTTAAATGTAAATATTTAAATAACAAAGCAGGGATTATATATTTTTTGTAGTAAAAAATTTAAGCAAGTAAAGTATTTCAGTTATGAATTCAAGTATGCAAAATATTTGCTTTAATATTTTTAATGTGGTTTTTTTTATGCTGGATCTAACTAGAAATATTTACAGAAAAATTATTTATATAATAATAAAAAATTAATTCACCACGTTTTTAAAACGGAATAAAAAGTATAAAATAATAAAATACAGATTTCTGATCCCATACAGATTGTCCTGAAAATTTGTGATTGTGAATTTTTAATAGCTATGACAATATTTGTAAGATTTAAAACGAAAAACGTGGGGCGATTTTTTACAGTGTAGTTTAGGATTGATTGCAAAATTTGTACACACATACCCCACGTAAAAATCTCATTTCCACGGCAGTCATTTTCCGTTTTATATGCTATTGCAGCCAAACCAAACATTCACTATCATACATTAATTAAAATTAATACAGAACTAAATCCTAAAGTTGTTTCATTTTAATAAAATCAGTTCTGAAAGATTTTTTACTATTTTAATCTTCTATAGTCATTATCAACGACATAAAAATCAACACTCAATAAATTCGTGGTAGGTCGAACTACGATAAATTAGATTTAAAAGCACACGGAGAAAAGGCATTCTTTGGAGTAAAGAAAATCATTTTCATTCCAATAAATATTTTTTTCAATAGTGGCAAATAAATATCTATTTTACAATAAAAGCTTGTATAGTTGAGGCGTATAGATGCAAAACTCACTATATGACAAAAAGTGAAAAATGAGATTTTGCGCGATTTGGACGTAGAATTTTACAAGGAATACGATATTTAGGTTAGTTAGAAAAAAAACTCAGTATTTAATATGAGAAACACTGTTTAAAGTTTAGTGTTGGATGCAAAACTCACTAGTTGCGTTGATAGTTTAGATGCAAAAGTAACTGTTTGCTTTCCACCAATAATTAAATTTTATTGGTGGAAAGCAAACAGTTACTTTGTATGAATTAATGATGTATAAAACCAATGATTCACGATTTGAAATAAGTATTGCCATCTAGTAACAAGATTTTATCATCAAAATACAATTACACTTAGCTATAACAGTTTTTTGCAAATATCTCAGAACTTAAAATTTGCAAATAGTGAGTTTTGCATCTATACGACTCATTTACTCTAAATAAATTTATTTAAAATAAAAAAATATATATTATCGAAATGTTATTTATTAATATCAAAGAAACGTTTTTCTCCGTGCACGCGAAAAAGAAACAGAGGCGGAAAAAAGATAAGAGAAAAAATAAAATGGAAGAGAAAAAAGAAACAGATTGATCTTACCTTTCCGGCACTTCTAACGCCCTTCCACAACGAGAAATAGACGAGTAGAAAAACAGCGAATACGCATAATGCCAGCGAGGGCTTAATAGGCCCCATACGATCCAGCCCGTCTGATTTCTGCTGCTCGAGAACGTTACGTCTGCGAACACACACACACACACAGAACAAATTATTATTGAAATAAAATCAATCATACGATATACAGGTTATAATTATTGTGTTATAATTAAAAATTGTTATACTTTTGATTGTATTTTTATTTCATAATGGATGGTTATAGTACTGCTGAATATGCAGATATAATTTTTATTTATGAATTATGTAATGTAATGACAAATAAGGTATGACTTTTCAATAAAACTCTTGTTTTCCGAATGTATCTTGATTACAAAAATTAGAAAATTTCGTGTTATTTATAAGAACTTCAACCTTTAGTATTTTGGTAACTAGAAGGAATAGGACCTATGTTCATATGACATTTTTGGCTCAAAATTACCTCAGGAATAAGCTGTTAAAGTTTGTTACACTAGTCCTGAATCACCCTGTATATATAGAAATGTAAGGTTTTGACTGTAAGATTATATTTAGAATATAGGAGATAATAATAATAATAATAATAATATTTTACTAGTTCTTGCACTAGCATACAATAAACAAGTCACAATTTTGATATGATACATATAGAATAAAATAAAATAATAATATCAGATATTACCCACAATGTGTAAAAAATAAATAAAATATCTTTACAAATTCAGAATAATATGTACATTAAATATTCTTCTATGGAATAAAAGCACTCATTCAGTAGTAATTCTTTTATCCAGTTTGAAAATTTATTTGGTGGCAGAGTTTTTATAATTTCTGGTAATTTATTAAAAATAATTTTTATTATTTTATTATTATTATTTATTATTATTATTTATTATTATTATTATTTTGTCGAGTATTGTACCGATGGAAATCGCCGTTTTTATAGATATTGGGATATCGGTCATCAATGTAGGGCTAAATAATTCAAAACTCTATTTGAATTTAATTCCGAGCTTTCGGTCTTATTTTAGGCCATCTTCAGTTAAAAGTTCGAAGAGATTAGTATTAGTGGTTGAAGCTCGCGAAAACAAACACATATCTCTATGTAGAATTCATGAAATTGGACATGGCGTTTGAGATTCAAAATTATTTTTGATTGTTACAAGTTAAAATGAAATAAAGTTATAAATAATAAATAAAAAATGTGTTTTTATTATTTATAACTTTATTTCATTTTAACTTTTAACTTTTTTTACCATGCTAAAATATAATTATTTCCACAATCTGCAAACTACGAATTAAAACTTCAAATAAAAATAATTTTGTTTATATTTTATTTTAAAGTATACTAAATAAGCAAATCAAATTGTTAATAAATTATATATTTCAAATATTACATTATTTTGTTGAGTATTTTTTAAAAAAATTATTTCTAAAAGTATAAAATTCGTTTTCGTACACTGAAGAAATAATTAATTTTGTTTTGCAAAATAAGTGAAAAACAATTTATTAAACTTTGAAAGGTTCTTCAGTTAGTGCCGTAATTTAACTAATAAGTATAACAAATTGTAGATGTAATGTTCAAATTTATGTATACTTACTTTTAAAGAAATTCCTTTTATAAATATTTGAAATAGATTGAATATTTCACAGAAATACGTTAATTCAATATTAATTACTAAAAAATTTAGCAGTGGCGGATTTCTGCAAAAAAACGCCTGGGGCCCTGCAAGTAAGGGGGGCCCATACGACATTAAATAATTATACTCGTATGTCATAAATTTTATTTTATATTTATAGAAAATGACATTTTGCGAAATTTAAACTTCGAAAACGTTATTGATAAATTTACATACATACATACATACACAATCACGCCATGTACCCAAAAGGGTGTGGCACAAACTCGTTTCATCATCCCGAAATCAGTCGCCTCCAAACATTCCTATCCAAACAAGCAACTTTCGCTTCATCCACATTCATAATTCCTCTCATACATGCTCTTTTATTCCTTCTAGTTGGAAACTTTCGCTCACGCAAACCACTCTTTCAATCATACCACTCCAACTACTCATCTTACGTCCACACAAACGTATACCATCAAAATCATTCAAATGCATCTTTTTAACCAAACGTTCATTAGACATTCGCTCAACATATCCGAACCATCTTAACTGACTTTACCACGGCAACTTTTGCTACAACATTTTTTTCAATTTCACACTCATCATACACTAATCTATTTCGTACCCGATCTCTCCTATTTACACCACATACCTCACGTTTATGCTTTTGCAACCAAACCCAACATTCACTACCATACATCAACGTAGGCACCAAAACTGCATTATATATACTCAAACTAGCTTCTTTGGAAACATTTACATTTCTAGCAAAAGTTCCCAAAGCACCCAAAGTACCTTATAATCAGCATTTACTCTCCTTTCAATTTCACGATCAAAACGACCATCTCTAGACAACAAACTACCCAAATACACAAATTCATCTACCTGCTCTAAACGTTCACCATCAATATATACATTACATTCAGTCGTCCGATTCTTATATTAAAAACTCCGAAAGCTTAAAGATTACTAAATAAATTATTATTATTATTAAGATGGTTCGGACATGTTGAGCGAATGTCTAATGAACGTCTGGTTAAAAAGATATATTTGAATGATTTTTATGGTATACGTTTGTGTGGACGTCCGATGAGTAGTTGGAGTGGTATGATTGAGAGGGTGACTTGCGTGAGCGAAAGTTTCCAAGTAGTAGGAATAAAAGAGCATATATGAGAGGAATTATGAATGTGGATGAAGCGAAAGTTGCTTGTTTGGATAGGAATATGTTTGGAGGCGACTGATTTCGGAATAATGAAAAGAGTTTGTGCCACAGCCTGTTGGGTACATGGCGTGATTGTGTATGTATGTATGTATTATTATTATTAATTTCATCCCGAATTATTTCCAGCTGAAAAACTAACAGTCATTCACTGGATGAGAGTCAACTTACTCGAAGAACTCCCGCGCTGGCGTGGTAGCATTGATGGCCTGATTAGGTGCTGTGACTGGCATACAACTAGGCGTATTCCATACATGACCGCAAGTCGTCCACGGTAGTTGCGAGGTGAACGAGGCGAAAAGGTAATAAACAGCCCAACCGACAATTGTATTATAGTACATACCCATGTAGATGTCGATCAAACATATCGCATAACCCACACCTATATGGACCAAACCAAAAATCACACCAAATAAATTATTATTCAAATTCAAAACAAAACAAAAAATGAATCAAATCACTGACATAATATTTTCAAAGTTGGCAAAGTGGGCCCCCTTGTGGGCAATCGGGAAGTTTATCGTGATTGAAGTTGCGTGTAAAATTATTTTTTCTCAAATATATATATATATATATATATATAATAATAACAGAAACTGTCATTAAAATTTTTGATAATTGTTTCATTTATTTGTTATTAACAATTTTTGTAAGGACATTACTGACGTCACAAGCCTATTGTGCGCAAGCGCAGAAGAGTTGGTGAGATATAATTTTGAAAACGTATATCGTAGTAAATGTTGATTTTTGTTGATTCGGTTACGCCCAGCCAATAGCGTGTATCGGTAACCATGGCAATACATGTGCGTCTGATTCAGATGTCGACATAAGTTTTGCGATGACATTACTGACGTCATCACGACATGTTTTTGCATTTTTTAGGAAATCTGGACATCTTCGAGAAAAATGATAAATTAAACATCACTTTTTAAGCCAGGTCCAACCAAATAAAGAAATTAAAAAAATACGCTAAACTTCCCCATTATGGGCTGATGAGTATTAGGGGGGCTAGGGAGATTCTGGGGGGGAATAAATATTACAAAAAAACATATATTTACAACGCTCTAGCTTTAAAATAAAGCCATTTTCTTTCAGCGTCGAACCTATTGTGTCATTTCTAATCGTACGAGGTGTTTATGATGAACTTTTACAACTATTATTGGTCATCCAAAGCAATCATAGCGTAAAACATAAAAATAAAACCTAAAGTTCCATAAAATTGATTTCCTGCTCGTAAAAACAAATCAGTATCACTTTGACGTTGATTTTCCTTCATTTTAGGTTAATCTGAACCAGTTTTTTGTAAAGAGAACCAAGTCACAAAAATCGTGTTGGACGGTGTTATTAATTAAATAATAATAATTAGTTAATACTGCATTGTCGTTATCCTAGTTTATAAAAACGTGTTAAAATATCGCATAACGTGCAAATATCTCTATATAGTAGGCGGGAGGGTGGCATTGGAGATTTATTTATTATTGTATTGACCTCATATATTAGGCGTATAGATGCAAAACTCACTATTCGACAAAAAGTGAAAAATGAGATTTTACGCGATTTGGACGTAGAATTTTACAAGGAATACGATAGTTAGGTTAGTTAGAAAAAACTCAGTATTTAATATGAGAAACACTCTTTAAAGTTTAGTGTTGGATGCAAAACTCACTACTTGCCTTGATAGTTTAGATGCAAAAGTAACTGTTTGCTTTCCACCAATAAAAATTTTATTGGTGGAAAGCAAACAGTTACTTTGTATGAATTAATGATGTAGAAAACCAATGATTGACGATTTTAAATAAGTATTGCCATCTAGTAACAAGATTTTATCATCAAAATACAATTACACTTAGCTATAACAGTTTTTTTGCAAATATCTCAGAACTTAAAATTTGCAAATAGTGAGTTTTGCATCTATACGACTCAGATGTTCTATCAATCTAGTACAAACAATTCTCCCTGTATGTCCAATATAAACACACATATATATATATATATATATATATATATATATACACCTGAATATTAAAAAAAAATAATATCTTTTATACTCTTCCACATGCGTGGAATCAAAACTATTTACATCCTCTGGTATAAAATCTCTCTACTATACAATTTGACACAAAAACTTCATTAAAATCACAAACAATATCAAGACGGAAAAAAAAATTAATAAAAATAAAAGATATCGATAGGGCGTGGGGGGGGGGTTGAGGGGGGCAAAAGGTAAAACCGGCGATTTTGTCGTTTGTGACTTCGTGCCCTATTGGCTTCGTCAATTGAAAATGTTATCATCTGCGATACACCTAGACTACATCACATCTATCTGCTATGTTGTCAGAGCAAAGTTAACAGCCCCCCCCCCCCTTCTCAGCCCTGCAGAAAATATGTCACGTATTTTAAACGCGCAAAATTTTACGCTCGCGTCAACCGGTTCGTACTACCGGTTACCCGGTTAGATATATTGTTCGATAAATAAGCTTACTTTATGTTTCGTAAACTTTTTACTGATTCCTTCGCTTTTGGTCTGTGCGTTTGTCTGTCGGATTAGTTTCTATGGTGAGATTTTATTTAAAAAGTTCTTTTAACGAAAATATATATATTAAAATAATTACGGAAATATATATTTCAAAGGAAAATTATTTACTTATATTGAATAAGAGAATATGTTTTAAAGTTGAACGTCAAATTGGAATTTGTTCGTTGTGATGTATTAGTGTATCAGCAAGGTATTCTGCGCTTCTTACGGTTAA